>MU827801.1:797913-958453 GCA_029204205.1 Desmophyllum pertusum
GTCAGTCACGTGGACAAGTTTTCCTGGCACTGTGTTGGTGAAATTGGATCCTATTTAGTTTGGTTTTGCTCACCTTTTCGGAAATTGCCTGCCAATAAAAAAATAAACCAGTTATTAAGCATCTTTTAGAACTGTTTCGGATTTTAATAAAGCGAAAAAACGTACGCGCAAACTTCGACTGCTTCCCTGTGGGTTTTTTGCAATTAGCGCATGCATCTGCGATCGTCGCTGAGACCCATGTGAACATTGTCGATCTCAGAGACACAAGGATCGAAGGAGTATCCGTATCGCTATACGTTCGCGTTTATCATTACGTACTACCTTTTCTACCTTAGGTAATATAACGTACACTCAGAAAGCTAAGCCATGCAAACCGTGACTTTTCAACTGATCGCATTATGCGCTATGCTACTGGTGGTATCTCATACCTCAACACTGTCATAAACGTCATAATTTATTTTGCTCAAATGAATTACTTTCACGAATTTCTAAAGAAACGTTTGTGTAGGAGCGGCAAGACAAACAACCAGGTCAGAATGGAAAAACAAGCTACTGCAAAACGTCAAGTCAATGGCAGAGCAGCCAAAGGAACTGAAAATCACTCAATCCAAGACTGATGTAGAGAATAGAGCGGTTTTCAATTGAGTGTCGAAAGTAATCCGGAATTGCTTTAGTTTTGCTTTACTACGATCTGTGATTGGTTTTAATAAACTTGCGCCACCCGTACACAGCCAATCACAGGACGTAAAACCAAACTGAACGCGACTTGGCCATGCACACACGCGCTTGGCGCCGGTTATATACGTGTCTTTGCTTTGAGTTTTCATTGGTTCATTGTGTTGTATAAGTTAGTTGTGATTGGCCATTGCAATTATTTTGGTTTTGGTTTCGCAACACTCAATTGAAAACCGCTCTAAGTAATCGGTTTATAGAGTGCCCTTTTTATGTTTTTTGTTTTGTTTTGCGACGGGACTTTCAAGCACCCAAAACCTAAAACCCTCGGTTTGCACCTTCACGTTGTCGTTCTAATAAATTAAACCCCTAAAGGAGACCAATCTGTGCGTGGATCTAGCTTTATTTGACCCCTGAAAGATACCATTCTAAAAAGACTTTAAGTTGCAATCGATCTCCGGTAATGCGACCACCAACACATTATGACGGTGTTTTTTATTTTTATTTCATCGCGTGCAACCCTAAACGATACCATGATGGCTAAAAATATAGACGTTCCGTCCTGAACACCCCAAGTGATACCAAAATCCGTAATTTACACCCCTAAACGAGACGACGAGCATCCCGTAGTTTCATATTTCGCGTAAGCTGTAACCTGTTCACAGACGTTCAATTTTTTCATAAGATACTCGCGCTCCGCGTTGAATGTCGCGCTCGTGCGCGCAGCGCGCGCCAGTATCTTACGAAAAAAAAAATGAACGTCTGTGAACAGGCTACGTAAGCTGAACAAACATATATTCTCCCCTCTATAATAATTACACCACTGCTGTCACTGCTCTAAGCGTTAATTAGTCCGTATCAACATCTGTTTCTCGGTCTTTATTTTCGTTTAGAATAACAAACAAATAACAACTGAAACCGCTGTAACCTATATTCAAGCGGGTCCTGCAGTGAATACGAAAACAAATCAATGGTGATGAATGCAACTATATAAAGAGGTCAACATTCCTTCATGTTCGTCTGAAATCCAACACCAATGTAAGGGATATAAATTATCAAAGCATCAGTCAGTCATCCAATCTTCAAGCAGATCGGCCAACATGGAGAGCAAAAGAGCTAAGAGCTCGAACGTTCTCCTCTTTGGCCTTTCGTTCAATTTAATTCTTACGTTTAGGTTCCCTTTCTTTCACTTGCTATTCCTTGCATCAATTTGATGCGCGCCTAACAGCCGTTGAACGAGGTTTACTGGTCACAAACCAACCAAATGAGCTTCCCAATCGCGTCATTGTTAAACCAACAACTACGCACTCGCGTCTAAGTGGATTGCAAATGAAGAAAACTGTCATCAAAAGAGCTGTGGATAGAACATCTATGTGCCGCAAATGCAGCAGTGTCTGTTTAAACTCGAATGGACATCCAAATGTAAGTTGCTCTTTATTGTGTGTGGTTATTTCCGTGTTCCAAATACCGTCTCTAGCTGTCTCTGTTGCATCCATATTTGAGGGGTTTTTGTCCCGGGAGGGAGGGGGAGGGGGGGTACTCCCAGGGTACCAGTATCTCCTTTTGTACAGGGGGTTGGGCATTGGCCTTCCTTTTGTAGGTGTGGCTTGGATTCATTTTTACCCCAAAGAAGTGCTAATTCTCTTAAAGGATACCGGGATAACTCTAACGGTAGTCACCCAAAGCGATAACAATCCACGAATTGTAACTCCTAAAAGGTCCCTGAAAGGTTTGACGATCACCCCGTCACTTTTATATGGGAGTCCCCTCCCCTCCCCCCCCCCCCCCCCCCAGGTTCGTTTTGTTTTGTAATGGAATTAATTTACTTCGTCCTCTTGCTAAATATCGCTCAGTAGATTCCATTCCTCGATTCCTCCACACTCAAGGGATAGTTGAAAGTGCCAAATCTTACTGTCTGCCTGACATCAACTAGTTTCTGTTGGTTTTATTACATTGGCGTGCAAACAAACATAGCATTCTTAAAAATCTTGAAATTGATCCAAGGTATACGTACTTCATTTCATTATTCAATCCAACTGTTGATTGAATTAATCATCTCCGAATGGGTCGTCCACTGTGTTACAAAAATAGAACATTTTCTTCTTTTTATCAAGAATCTAATAATCACGTGATTTAGTTTAGCATAAAGGCTTTCTTCAGCATAAAGTCCATAAAGGCTTACTTCAGCATAAAGGCTTGCCAGGAGTGGCTTGCTTCGTTAGCGTATATTCTAATTGTAATTGATACAGTCGTGTGTCGTGGCTTGCAGTTGTATCAATACTTAGTAGACAACAATGCTTGTTCCCGACTGTGAAAGCCATTAGTGCCAAGGGCAAAACCAACAAGTGTGGTCATATTTCCCCCGTACATTATGTGTACGTCATGTCGTTCATGAGATACCTTATCAATTAGCGATGATCTCTTGGATCGAGCACTCTTTGACTATTCATTGCTTATTTTTTTATTGTTTTGCTTTGACTTTATAATTTATTTATTGTGACTGTTTTGAGGACAAAGTTACAAGTTTAACAGCTTATTAACTTTGAGCAGCTCAGTTTCGATTTCTGGAACCCATGCACCTATTGTTATGATTGTAAAGGTGACTTGTCATGCAAAAATCCTGTTTTACCAGGGTGGTGGTCCGGCTAAGCTTGGCTTCAAACTAACTTGAACACAATTTATATCTTCACTCAACAGAATCTGACAGTGGAAAGAAGTCAGGACAAGATAGTTTGCGTGAAAGGTATTTACCGTAAGAGTTATGTGAAACACAGTTGGAACTTAAGCTTATCTCAGTTTCTTTCCAACATCTGTGTCACTAGAAGCTACTAGACCTAACCTTTTGGCTGTCAAATGCTCAAATATGCGCAAAGACGTAAATTCTGGTCGTCCCGTGCCAATTTCCCGCGCAAAACCAATGAACAATCCGGTGTCACGAAAAATTTGCGAGAAAAATCAAAACCTTGATAGTAATTTGCGAAATGAAATAAAAGTAGGTCTGAGGAGAAGTTTAAATCTTTCAAACACAAAGTTCAGTATATTCTTGGTTTACACGTGACGTCATCAAATTCTAAAATTCAAAACCGCGAGGCCTGCAGAATTTTTACCTTTATTCATGGCAAGATTACCTAAATATATATATTTTCACAATTTCTTAGCTCGATCTCATGCTTCCTTTTGAAATAAAACGGTTTAAATTTCCGAGTTTTCATCGTACGTGACATCAGCAGGACGGCCGTGACAGAGCCATTTCGTATCTAAAACATGACTCTTCGGGTGATTTTCAGCATTCTAAACAATTTAAGTTTAAGGAGAAATATTTATCTAAATATTCGAAAGTTCACAAGAGAAAACAAACCTCTTTTCTGGCAAAAGTGAACTCCAGATGTTTTTTCCAATTTCCGGCGGCCATGTTGGAGCCCCTCAGAGGGACTCCAACATGGCGTTTCCATACTGAGCCAGACTGAGCTCTATAAATTTGTTTGGAACATTTTGACAAATAACTCGAGTACGGAATACCGCACAGACCGGATACTTGGACTGATTCGTTATTTATTCATTATCTATGACATGTCAATTCCTTGACTTCATTCATTGAACGGTTTCGATTTTTTTTATTTATGGCGTGACAATGAAAACCGAGAATTTCCAGCATTCTGTTGATTTGTCTTTCTTTTTTGGACATTTTCGATGTAATTTTTTTTTGTTCGCATGCCTCAGCTGGACGTTTGACTGTGGTACAGAACTACCCAACACAGGTTTCCTGGCACAATTTGTTTTGGCATGTTTCTGGATACTCACTGATCAGATCACGTTTTATCTAGTAAATACTAAAGCACCGCGTCTGTCGTTATATTTCTGTGTACAGCAATGAGAATCAGGTATTCAGAATACACAAATCCTTATCACAGCTCACATTGATTAAAACTCAGGTCTCGTTATATTTCTGTGTATAGCATGGTGGGAATCAGATATTCAGAATACACAAATTATTATCACAACTGACATTGATTAAAACTCAGGTCTCGTTATATTTCTGTGTATAGCATGTGGGAATCAGGTATTCAGAATACACAAATCCTTATCACAACTCACATTGATTAAAACTCCCCCAGGCCCACCCGGTTCAACTGGTCCTTCTGGTGCCCAGGGCCCTCCTGGAAAAAGAGGAAGAAAAGGAACAAGGGGTTTAGCTGGTTCCCCAGGAAAGCGAGGCAGTAGGGGATCACCAGGAGCCCCTGGGGCAACAGGTCCCCTGGGAAATCAACTCAACATAAAACAGACCGAAGTAATGGAACGCAATTGGGTAAGATACGTTGGATAATTGACGCTGTAGTGTCTTGTGATGAAACAATCAATGTTAAAAGAGCTTATATTATAAGACGATGTATAGACAATGCAACACAAATTTCAATGATACACAATAAAGCAGCGCGTATGATATTGAACCTGCACCACGTGCATCGTCAACAGACGCACTGGCAAGGCTTTCCAGGACGAATTTACAACTCAGAAGAGCAGAACATCGGGCCATATTACATATAAGTCACTGAATAATATATCTTGACATACTTTTCATTGTTTCTGAACAGAAAGGCGTTTAGTAAAGAAGATTTGCTTTGCCTAATAATTAGTTTTTCTCGTTTGAACTTCTAGCCATTGCAATTTTGGTGACCTATATATTCCACTATCATTAGTTCATCCACGAATGACAGCAAGTAAAATGTGTTTTGCAGAATCACCACACTTCATTACAAAGCTTTCTCCTTCTGTGACGTTTAAAGAGAATGAAGACGTCACATTGCGGTGTAAAGCAGCTGGGTTTCCACCGCCGGAGATCACGTGGTCTAAAAATGGTCACGTGATAGAAGAAGAAAGCAGTAGACAGTTTAAGAAAAGAAACTTGGAAATAAAGGGAATTCAGTTTGAAGACCGCGGTATGTACACCTGTACAGCGGAGAACCTGTTGGGCAGAGTTCAACTATCAGTCAATATAACTGTCAATGGTATGTACGTTTTCTTGTCCTTGTTCGACCATGAATAATTCCTGGAAGGAGTAAATTTGCATTGAACAGAAGTGACTTTACTGAAATAAATTTCAAATAAAACAGATGATTTGAATATTCTGGAGCTTAAAGACATTTTTACTAGTAAATACTACACACTTAACTGTTTAATAAGAGATTTATTATCCAACTGATTTTAGATGACCGTCAAAAAACGAAGAATTAGAAGCGCGCGCTTACGGTTTTCCATAGCAACTAAATAACTTACTAGACAAAATAACTAACTGTACAATATCACGGGATATTTGTACTCTGCTGAATCAAGTTGGATAATAAAAAATGAAATGCCACAAAACATATATTTTATGCCTATATTTCTTATTTCTTTGTTTCGTCTTTTTGGTTTGCAGTACCAACAAAATTTATCACAAAACCAAAGAGTTCTGTAACCGCTTACAAGACATGGGACACGATTGTGACGTGTGACATTTTTGGCCACCCCTCCCCTGAGATTACATGGACAAGATCACTCAAGAAACTTCCAATCAACAGACATGTTATAGCTGGGAAGAAACTTACGATTAAAAAACACAACAGAGCACGATGGCGGTGCTTACGTATGCCAAGGAGCTAATGAATTGGGGAATGTAATGGCAGTGACATGGATCATTGTAAGAGATGAGGGTAAGCTAAGAATATCAAATCAAAGGATCCTATGAGCTGACTCGTGAATTAATACATTAATTTGCATCAAAGTATCTTATATGCAGTCGGAGCCCTCTGAGCGGATGCTCTCGTCAACGTATGGCTCTACTAACGGCCGCCTTGACAAACCCCGTTTGAACTCTAGCTTATACAAGCTTTGTATTTACACATTCCCGTAAGCGGCCAGCTCCAGTTGCGGACACTTTTTCTGCTTCCATTGAGTGTCCGCTTTACCTTCGACTGTAGCTGACTCGTAAATGAATAAATTAATATGCATAAATTAATTTCGCGATTAAAGTTTACAGCCAAGTGCTATAACCCGTTAATTGTCCAACAAGTGCTATAATCCGTTCATTGCTTTCGCATTCACGAGTTAAAAATGAAAACTCTTTGTGAATGAAAGCGCGGTTGTAACGCTGTCGTTTACTTGTTTCTTTCAGTGAATCCTTCCATTGTGTCCAGACCCCCCAGGGACATTCAAGTACAGAATGTGGGTGATACTGTAAAGTTCAATTGCTCAGCTCGTGGCTCGCCGCTACCTCAAGTCAAATGGTTCAAGGATGGACGACGTGTTATTTCTACGGCAATGCATGACGGGAAAGATTTAATAAAGAGTGAATTTGTCATTCATCGCTTCAAGCCGAGTGACGCTGGGATCTACACGTGTATATTTCATAATGAGAAGAATAAGACAGCGCAAGCCAACACAAACCTGAGTATGTCAATAATTTGCTTATTTAGGGGGGTGGAGAACTCGAGAGTAATAGGGTAGGCCTGTCCCGATTGTGCTCGTAAAATGCTGAAAAGTTGCTCACTGGAATGCAAAAAAGTTGCTTAAAAATTGCCAAAAATCCAAAAAGTTACTACCTAAATTTCTTTATATTTTTATACAAACGTTAATTAAAAGCTTTATTTTTCCAAAAAAAAAAGTGGAAAAAATATTTGTTTTTAATTTTAGTTTTTTCATTGTACGTTGATAAACATTCAATAAATTCGTATAAATTGAAGTTTTCTATCAAATTATTCACTTTTTCGTGCTTGATATGTGCTGTAAACCTATATTTTGCTCAAAAGCTGCTAAGAAAGGCAAAACTTGCTCGAGGTCTTGCAAAAAGTTGCTCCGAACGCCAAAAGTTGCTCAAAAGTTGCCGAGCACAATCGGGACGGCCTATAATAGGGTGGGAGAAGAGAGAGCAGAAAGTGGGATTCTCAAGGTGGCAGGAACCAAGAGAAATAGGAAAACATTTCCCAACACTGCGTAATATTTTTCAATAGAAAAAAGCACAAACAGGCGGGAACCGGGAGTACAAGGTACGGGAAGGGGGAAAGTTCACCCCCCCCCCCCCCCCTCCCCCCCTCAACTATTTATAGATAGCAACGTAAAAAGCCAGGTTTACATCTATTACAATTCTGCATCAAAGTTCAAGGTCGATTGTGGTTTTTTTTTAGCATTTCGGCAAACCAAATGAAACCACGTGTTAATCAATATTTTTAATTGTACTTTCCACTAAGATAATTAATGTAACTGTAAAGATAATCTTATGTTCTTCGCAACATGTTTAAAATAATTTACTGCTACAAAGTGCATTTATGAGTTTTGTCTCACCAAAATTGCCAAAGAAGAAATGCAATCACCGGTTAACTAAAAATGGGAAATTTCAGATGTACAACATTTTTGAACGAACCATAAAATTAATTCTTACGAAAGAGATTACTTATTAGCTGAATTTGTCATGGAATAATATTCCTTCTAAAACAAGGTGACGTGATAACCAGTTATAGTTCAACCTAGCTGTTATAAACACCCCAATTTTGCCCTCCCTGGTGAAATTTTGACCTCCCTGATCCTGATAGATTTGAAAAATTCAAACTAGTGCCTTAGCTCTCCATGGAATCAATTGAAAGAACTCTTTGCATTTAGTTAATCAATTTATTCATGTGTTTTCCATTGCTATGTTTCCTTCAATAGCTTTGACACACAATCCCATGATTTGCTGCAACGCCGAAGGACTAACACTCGAAACATCAGCTTTCCAATTTCGTCGTGGTGGTTATTTCCTAACATAACTATAAAGGCGTGTCCACATGATAAATATCATCGGTCTATAATTGTCTTGTTATTTTTACCTTTAAGCCTTAGTCAATTGTGGTGATCCTGGTTCTCCATTTAACGGACAAAAACATGGCTCACGATACTGGACTGGTGAATCTGTGACGTTCATTTGTAATCCGGGATATCGCTTGATTGGACCGGCCACTAGAATGTGTCTGCCTTCTGGTAACTGGAGTGGTATACAGCCTTCATGTAAGCGATGGAATTCTATACTATACTTAACAAATATATTAGATTTTGCCGTTATCTGTTCAGTTATACTGAGATGCACAGATGACGTCAACATGCCGGTAAGAACAAAAAACGTGGCCTACGAGATGAAGTCAAGTGGATCACTGTCGAGTGGGTCACGTCTACTGTTTTCGATAAATTAAATGTTGGGTCCCCTGAAAAATAGCTTTGCAAAATTTTACCGATAACAACTTGGACTATAAACGCTGGTCATGCGCTCTAGACACACCATGCAGTGACATCTTCTATGCGTCTGTCCTCTTCGGCGGATAGATCATGAGAAATACAGTCAAAGCTCTCTGAGTGGACACTCTCGTATGCGGACAGCTCTACTTACGACCTCCTTGTCAAAACCCGGCCCGCTTGAACTCTAGCTCATCCCCAGTGCAAACTCTGTATCTACACATTCCCGTAAGCGGCCAGCTCTAGTTGCGGACACAGTTTTCTGCTTCCCGAGGGCGTTCGCTTACGGGAGCTTCGACTGTATCTCAGTTATTGTATAACATACTATGCAGTTAATTATACTTCACTTTTTGCTACGTCTGTAGCAAGAAAATAGTATAAATGAAGAGTAAACTGTCGAACTCAATAAAAAAATCGAGCACGGACATAGTAGATCAAGCATTGCTCGGACATGTTTTGGTTCTAGCTTATAACTGTTATTCCAGTCACTACTTTTAAGGCTATTCTTTATTATTGCATTGCACGTCCTTACTGCGCATAATTTCGCGCATAATATGAGGCGCACATTAAAAACATGACTGCTTTTAGTCTTTGTGGCTATGCTCGCCAGGGAGGTAAATAATCGTTTTATCGTAAACAGGCATTGTGGCGTATCTTCTTTTCGCAACTTTTAGTCTAACAATCATCATCTTTCAACGCTTCTTTCGAGTTTATATTGTAAAGAATTATCAGGTATTTTTAATCGGCCATATCTCTTTCGCGGGGCAGGTGGCTCATTCTTTTTATTCTATATTTTGAAACATTACATGGTAATGATCAATCAGGGAAAGTTTCAGAAAATTTCCATGTTAACTTTTATTTCTATTGAATCACCTTAAATGAAGGTCGCAGAACTTGTCCTCCTTTGGAAAGCTTGAAGTATGGTCTTACTCACGGACAGCAATACTGGCAAGGAAAACACATTTCATTCACCTGTAGTCCTGGTTACTGGTTAAAAGGATCACCACAACGTTACTGCCTTAACAATGGTACTTGGACAGGAGTTCAGCCTTCGTGTATAGGTAAGAGGCATTTTAAAGAATATTAATAACGGTATTTAACTAATGATTCCCAAACATTTTAAAAAATACACTGAATAGAAGCAGGAAAAACGCATTTAAATGTGAAGACAGATACGCATGTCCTTGTATGGATAAAACGGCGTTCTACACATGGAGCCGAGGAACAAACATTGTTTTCGCGTTGCGAGCAGAACGTGATTATTTTTTCCAAGCATAAATTTTCCGTTTCTATCTCAGCTCCGGTTTTCGTCAGTTTTTATCTTGTTCTATATTATGTATGACTAAACATGCTTGTGATAGAATAGATAAGCTTTCCAACTATAAAAAACTCGAAATACAGCTGAAGGTAAAATTCCTTGGCTTCGAGCCCGAATGAATGGGATATCTGAGGCTCAAGCAGCCAAATATTAAGTTGTAAGTGTAACCTTGTAAGAACCGTCCGTTCCCAGGGTCTCTCATCTTCCCGCCCCCTGGAGCGAGAGAAGAGAGACCCTGGTCTGGTCTGGTCACGTGTCTAATTGACATTTTCAAACCCCAGGGAGGGCTCCTATAATTACGAATCTTTGTCGCGCTTTCTTTTGTAGACAACAAAGCGAGGCAAGAAGCTATTAAAACGGCCACTGTTCACACTGTCAGGCAAGCAATGTTTTTATACAGCAGTCTTCAGTTCGCTGTTTGCAGCAGTTACTCCAATGTTTAGAGGCAATTTACTGTGGCCGAGATGTCTATGGAAAATCGATGAATTTCCAGCGCGCTAGCGCTGCTCCACGGCAGGCAAGGTCTCGAAAGGTCAATGTCGTATCGGAGTCAATTGTCAAAGCGTCATCATTATATAAAATTACACTGACGTCTGAACATTTCCACAAAGAGGAAAGAAACATATTAAGACACCATGGGCTTAATTCAAGTTTAATAAACCAAGCTTATATTTTGCGAGTCGCTGACTCTTAGTCTAAGCGCTGTAAAATCTAACACATCACGTACACATCTCATAAATGTAAAACAAAGTGAAATGCACGTTGCATATCGAGTTTTCCTGTTTTTAAAAGATATATCCTGAAAGGGTAAAGGTAAGGCGAGTGCAATAAAAACAAACAGAAACAAGCAACAGTACGTAATTTACCTGTAGTTGGGTTGAATTTTCTTGTCGATCGCGGAGACTTGCTCTGGTCGGTGATCATTTTGTCACCTTTTATCATAATTATTTTTCGCAACGCCGCCGGTAGCGACGAAATACACGAGACCGTCAAATAACCAGAATAAAGAATCAAGCAAAACATCGCCGCCGAATAAATAAAAGCTATAAAGATTTTCTTTATCCCTTTCCTGTCCTGGATTCGAAACATTAACCCGCTTTAGACCCCGGGCTTTCGACTCCTTCGTCTTCGCAGATCTTGATCAAATGTGCGTTGTACAGCAGTGTACAGATGGCGATCTTTCGATACATCTAAGACCATCTAAGAATCATAGCTTTCCTTGATCGCGGTCTTGAAGGCTACAAAATTCTTTAATCGTCCGTTAATCGTCTTTTTGGCGTCTCGGAACGACAAAAATGTTTACCACGAAAGCACGTCCACATGCGGTTATTTTGATTTACAACACTTTCCGCTCACCCCTAGGCAAAGTGGAGACAAATTTCACACTCATCTGCCCCTCCCACTAATCTTTTATTTGCTACATCCCAGATTCTGGGACACACGTGACCAGACCAGACCAGGGTCTCTCTTCTCTCGCTCCAGGGGGCGGGAAGATGAGAGACCCTGGGAACGAGGTTGTAACCTTGTAAGAACCGTTCGCAGGTAAAACGATACCCTTCCGCCATGCCAGCAACAACTAAATTATTTACGTGCCTGTAACTGAGAAGGGAGTGATAGTTTCACGCCAATAATGTTTGTTTCTTCTTTCAGGGACGATAATAATACAATCAAATATTATCCAAGGCAAAGAATTCTTCTTGAGTTACTTCGCTCAATTTCTGGATCCCGTGGATGGTTCACATCCAAATTGGAAGCTGTGTTGGCGCGCCTCTGCTCACGGCTTTGCAGCAAGTACCTTTCATAGCAATTGTGATGGTAAACATAACACGGTGACCATCATCAAAAAGAACCAGTACGTGTTTGGAGGATTCGTTGACATTCCTTGGGGTATGGATATGGCGTGATTATTATGTAAAAGTTTAGGTCTGTTTGACATACACCAGAAAGTTTTGTCTATGCTCATTGTTGAATCAGTCGTCTAGAAATTTGTACACTCCATGTACACTCCATGTACACTCTAATGGAGACACGAAGTCATGAAACTAATTCAAAATACAATCCATTTCAAAAACGAAATGTATAAAGTATGTGCCATTTTCTAGGCAAAATATAGTCACATGTGATTATTACTAAGATACACTCTACATTGTTTTTCTTCTTTCTTTCTTTCTTTCCTTCTTTCTTTCCTTCTTTCTTTCTTTCTTTCTTTCTTTCTTTCTTTCTTTCTCTTGTTCTTTCATTCTTCTACCTTTCTTCATTCAGTGCGAAAGTTATTACCCAGGCACTTCTCAACCAGTGTGTCTTGCTGACGTTTACATCCGCGCCATTTTCCATGCTACAGAAATTACACGTCAATCGTGAACATTATTACCAGAACACTCTCCGGTTGCCAAGCAACACATTTTCGGAAGTATGAGCAAATTATATGATGAAGAAAATGTACTTCAACAGAAACCTAGCGTTATGCTACTGACTTACTGATTTGCACGCTCTTCTTAGTGTTGCAATAGAGAAGCTCTCTTAGTACTTCCTTGTGATTACACGTCGCACATTATAACAAGGTTTGCTGGTTAAAATGACTAAGATAATAGACACGCTCGACATGTAAAATGTAACCTGGCATGGAGACTATCAGGATAAAATTATAAATTTGCGAACGTTCCTTTGTGCTGCAATTTATTTAATACCGCGAGAGACTGGGATACAATGAGTAAGGTTAAAATGCAGATATCGAACATGGCCTATTACCCTTTCTTGTTAATATCATTTGTTTTTTATTTATATCTTGTTTTTTCAAATGATGTTTCAGAGTCCAGTGGTGGATCTAGTTCTACTTCTAACGCGTTCATATTCTCTCTCCGCAACAAAGAAGGACTGCCACCATTTAAAAGTATGGTGTCACAGCCGTCAAATGCAATTTACAGGGGCTCAAGTTATGGTCCAATATTTGGTGGCGGGCACGACATCCTCATTTATAGCAATGCGCACAGTAACACTAATTCATACACAGCCTTTGGCAGCTCATATTCTGTTCCAAGTGGAGTACAAGACAGGCTAACAATCCTGGCTGGGACTCGTAACTTCTCACCTGATGAAGTGGAGGTGTTTTATCTTGGCTAATTCACAAGATGTGGCGATTAAAAACGATAAACTGTTCATACATATTCAGTTATTTACTTGGCGTCGGTGTTGTAGTTTGTAGACCGTGTCAGAATATACCGGTGTCGGAATCTGATGAAAAGTGTCATTATAAGCTGGTGGCTCTGTTTCTAATAAAAAATATATAGTCGTGTATACTAAAAAAACTATACACTTTTTTGTCGGGTTGGTTTTTTTTAATATTTCGTTTTCATTGGTATAACTATACTGATATATGTAGTACCATTTGAAAAATATATATTTCTATATTAGCGGTCATCAAATAGTCAAAGTAATTTATGCAAGTCATAGTCATAATCGACAATTTGCTCAAAGGTTTTTTTGCTAAAGGCTGTTTAAGGCTTATATACTTAAAAACATTTAGACTAGAAATTATTATATTGAAATATTGCCTGTGATGTAAGAATTGATAATAGAAATAAATTACCGTGTGAACAGACTATGTCTAAAACAATTATTCCTGGGGTACGAGACGTACTACGGAAGGGGATTTATTTGGGCTTATTTGTCGTGTGGGGGGGGGGGGTTGGGCTGAGGGAGTGGGAGGCGGGAGGAGGGAGGGCGGGAAGCAAGATTCCCAAGGTGGCGGAAACCGGGAGAATTAGGAAATTTCGCAACGTTGTGATGATTTTGCAATAGAAAAATGACAAAGAGGCAGAACCACTGAACGGAAGGGGCGGGAACCGAACCGGGCGGATGTCGTACGTTAGCAATTAAGTCTAGTGGTCCCAGAAGAGGTTTTCTTTATTGTGCCTGTTATAAACTCAAGCGATTAACTAGAATTGACCGGTAACAGTTTATACAAGTCTTGATGTCAATAAAATGATTAGAGCTGAGTCAAACGTTTTGCTTTAATACTCATAGCTAAAGCCACAGAAAAAAATTAAAGATATCAGTTTAAAATAATACTGAAGTTTTCTACGGCCCGGAGAGAAAGACGTTTTCTCGACTGCGAAATTCCTACCTGAAACTGAATTATTTAAAAGAACGATAAGAAATTAAAATTCATTTCGCGTAGACACAGCCATTTTAAGTTTTCGAAAATAGAACTGTGACGAAATAAGGACAGATATTTGCTATTCAACTATGACTTACGTCAGTGACGTGGACGAAGTTTTCCTGGCACTGTGGTGGGGAAATTGGATCCTTTTTAGTTTGGTTTTACTCATCTTTTCGGAAATTGCCTGACAAGAAAAATAAAACAGTTATTACGCATCTCTTAGAACTGCTTCGGATTTAAAGAGAAACTACGTGGGCGCAAACTTCTCAGCTATGAACTTTTTTTTACAGCCTTAAAAAATAAATTAAAGAAATTAGTCTCGCGCAGCCAAAAACCGAAGGATCTGGGGTCGAGAATGACCAGTTAGTCGAGGCGAGACGAAGTTCACACGAACGGGCGAGAAGAGAGTCGGAGATGCTCACAGGCAGAAATCAGACCAGATCGTCATTTCTTAGCCAATCGGGAAGCTTTATTTTTCCTCCAATTGACCATGTCGAAAGGTATATTGCTAAAATAGAATAAATTCAACCCACCTGGTGTGTTCCATGACTGAGTGTCCTTGGTTACAAACAGAACAAGCTCAATTACAATTTGGTGTTTGCGGGACGGAGTGGTCATTCGTTGCAGCTGATTCTAGCGTCAAGGAATCGAAGACGACTCATCTAGTACTGCTAAATTACGTTCAATCAACCTTATCCGATGGTGTACGTAGTCTACACTTTTTAAAGTAAGTGTTTTTGGGCACGGATCGATCCGTAAGATGTAGATCAAAATGTTTCAGCACACTCCCCGAGCCCACTGGTTGATTTATTAATTCCGGTATGCTTGCTCGAACACCGTAATGATTATTAGGCGCACGTTAATAGTTTAAAAAACATTTCCCATGGCATCAGGTCATAGTCGCCGCAGGTTTACGCGGCTTTAAAGAGCTACGTCACAGATGGCAGCTTATGAAAAATCTTGAATTTATATGTAAGAAGTATGTCTCTGTCAGACTTGCTTTCTTGTGCAGTGTCGCTCCCACTTTAGTGTATTCAATTTTATTTGATGTATTTCAAAGCGGTTGGGCGTGCAAGGTAGTTCGGCATTTCAACTTCGTATTTCCTGCCATTACAATAAATAATCTAGTCGTGATAAGTCTCGAGAAGTATTTATTAACTCGCGCGATTCCACGCGCGTTCAGTGCCGCGACAGTGAGGAAAATGGTCGTTACAAGGTAAGTTACACACGGCAAATTTTCCCCACAACCACGAAACTCAACAATCGCGCATGCGCTGATTGCTAAGCTAAAAAGACAGACAAATAAGATTTTAAGTTGCAATCGATCTCCGGTAATGAGACCACCAACACATTATGACGGTGTTTTTTTTTTTTATTTCATCGCGTGCAACCCTAAACGATACTTTGATGGCTAAATATAGGTCCTGAACACCCTAAGTGATACCAAAATCCGTACTTTACACCCCTAAACGAGACGACGAGCACCCCCGTCACTTCAGTTCATATATATCGGAGTCCCCATCCCGGGTTTTAGTTTCCGCGTAAGCTGGACAAACATATTATCTCCTCTATACACTGCTCTAAGCGCTAGTTATCAACATCTGTTTCTGGGTCTTAATCTTCGTTTAGAATAACAAACTAACGGAAATAACAACTTAAACTGTAACCGATATTCAAGCGGGTCCTACAGTGAATACGAAAACAAATTAATGATAACGAAACACAACTATATAAAGATGTCAACATTCCTTCACGTTCGTCTGAAATCCAACACCTATGTAAGGGATATAAAATATAAAAGCATTAGTCAATCATTCAATCTTCAAGCAGATCGGCCAACATGGAGAGCAAAAGAGCTAAGAGCTCGAACGTTCTCCTCTTTGGCCTTTCGTTTAATTTAATTATTACGTTAAGTTCCCTTGCATTCACGTGCTATTCGTTGCATCAATTTGATTCGCGCCTAACAGCAGTTGAACGAGGTTTACTGGTCGCAAACCAACCAAATGAGCTTCCCAATCGCGTCATTGTTAAACCAACAACTACGCACTCGCGTTTAAGTGGATTTCAAATGAAGAAAACTGTCATCAAAAGAGCTGTGGATAGAACATCTATGTGCCGCAAATGCAGCAGTGTCTGTTTAAACTCGAATGGACATCCAAATGTAAGTTGCTCTTATTATATTGTGTGTGGTTATTTCCGTGTTCCAAATACCGTCTCTGTTGCATCCATATTTGAGGGGTTTTGTCCCGGGAGGGAGGGGGGGGGGGGACTCCCAGGGTACCCGTATCTCCTTTTGTAGAGGGGGTTGGGCATTGGCCTTCCTTTTGTAGGTGTGGCTTGAATTCATTTTTACCCCAAATAGGTGCTAATTCTCTAAAAGGATACCGGATAACTCTAACGGTAGTCATCCTAAGCGATACCAATCCACGAATTTTAACTCATAAAAGTTCCCTGAAAGGTTTGACGATCACCCCGTCACTTTAATATGGGAGTCCCCCCCCCCCCCCCCCCCCCGGGTGCGTTTTGATTGTAATGCAATTAATTTACTTCGTCCTCTTGCTAAATATCGCTCAGTAGATCCCATCCCTCGATTCCTCCATACTCAAGGGATAGTTGAAAGTGCCAAATCTTACTGCCTGCCTCACATCATCTAGTTTCTGTTGGTTTTATTACATTGGCGTGCAAACAAACATGGTAATCTTAAAAATCTTGAAATTGATCCAAGGTACTTCATTTCATTATTGAGTCCAACTGTTGATTCAATTTATCACTTTCGAATGGGTCGTCCACTGTATTACAAAAATAGAACATTTTCTTCTTTTTACCAAGAATCTAATAATCACGTGATTTAGTTTAGCATAAAGGCTTTCTTTAGCATAAAGGCTTTCCAGGAGTGGCTTGCTTCGTTATCGCATATTCTAATTGTAATTGATACAGTCGAGTGTCAGTTGGCTTGCAGTTGTATCAATACTTAGTAGACAACAATACTTGTTCCCGACTGTGAAAGCAATCAGTGCCAAGGGCAAAACCAACAAGTGTGGTCATATTTTTCCCGTAAATTATGTGTGCGTCATGTCGTTCATGAAATACCTTATCAATTAGCGATGATCTCCTGGATCGAGCAGTCTTTGACTATTCATTGCTTATTTTTTTATTGTTTTGCTTTGACTTTATAATTTATTTATTGTGACTGTTTTGAGGACAAAGTTACAAGTTTAACAGCTTATTAACTTTGAGTAGTTATTTCGATTTCTGGAACCCATGCACCTATTGTTATGATTGTAAAGTTGACTTGTCATGCAAAAATCCTGTTTTACCAGGGTGGTGGTCCGGCTTAGCTTGGCTTCAAACTAACTTGAACACAATTTGTATCTTCAATCAACAGAATTTGACAGTGGAAAGAAGTCAGGAGAAGATAGTTTGCGTGAAAGGTATTTACCGTAAGAGTTATGTGAAACACAGTTGGAACTCAAGCTTATCTCAGTTTCTTTCTAACATTTGTGTCACTAGAAGCTACTAGACCTAACCTTTTGGCTGTCAAATGCTCAAACATGCGCAAAGACGTAAATTCTGGTCGCCCGCGTGCCAATTTCCCGCGCAAAACCAATGAACAATCCGGTGTCACGAAAAATTTGCGAGAAAAATCAAAACCTTGATAGTAATTTGCGAAATGAAATAAAAGTAGGTCTGAGGAGAAGTTTAGACCTTTCAAATATTCTTGGTTTTCACGTGACGTCATCAAATTTTAAAATTCAAAACCGCGAGGCCTACATAATTTTTACCTTCATTCAAGGAAAGATTACCTAAATATATATATTTTCACAATTTCTTAGCTCGATCTCATGCTTCCTTTTGAAAATAGAACGGTTTAAATTTCCGAGTTTTCATCGTACGTGACATCAGCAGGACGGCCGTGACAGAGCTGTTCCGTATCTAAAACATGACTCTTCGGGTGATTTTCAGCATTCTAAACAATTTAAGTTTAAGGAGAAATATTTATCTAAATATTCGAAAGTTCACAAGAGAAAACAAACCTCTTTTCTGGAAAAAGTGAACTCCAGATGTTTTTTCCTATTTCCGGCGGCCATGTTGAAGCCCCTCAGAGGGACTCCAACTTGGCGTTTCCATACTAAGCTCTATAAATTTGTGTGGAACATTTTGACAAATAACTCGAGTACGGAATACCACACAGACCTGACACTTGGACTGATTCCTTATTTATTCATTATCTATGACATGTCAATTCCTTGACTTCATTCATTGAACGGTTTCGTACTTTTTATTTATGGCGTGACAATTAAAACCGAGAATTTCCAGCATTCTATTGATTTATCTTTCTTTTTTGGACGTTTACAAAAAAAGGTATACGTGTTTAAAACAACTGTATAATGCATATGTTGAGGATTTTCGATGTATTTTTTTTGTTCGCATTCTCAGCTGGACGTTTGACTGTGGTAGAGAACTAACCCAACACAGGTTACCTGGCACAATTTGTTTTGGCATGTTTCTGTATACTCACTGATCAGATCACGTTTTATCTAGTAAATACTAAAGCACCGCGTCTGTCGTTATATTTCTGTGTACAGCATGTGTGAATCAGGTATTCACAAATCCTTATCACAACTCACATTGATTAAAACTCCTTCAGGCCCACCCGGTTCAACTGGTCCTACTGGTGCCCAGGGTCCTCCTGGAAAAAGAGGAAGAAAGGGAACAAGGGGTTTAGCTGGTCCCCCAGGAAAGCGAGGCAGCAGGGGATCACCGGGAGCCCCTGGGGCAACAGGTCCCCCTGGGAAATCAACTCAACATAAAACAGACCGAAGCAATGGAACCCAATTAGGTAAGATATGTTGGATAATTGACGCTGTAGTGCGTTGTGATGAAACAATCAATGATAAAACAGCTCTTGTTATAAGACGATGTAGCACAGTGTCCAAAAATTCTCGCTCATTATAAAGTTGACTCGTACATGTATTTACCGATAGCATGCAAGCAACAGTACAGTGCTTTGATGCTTTCAATATTCAACTTGAGTAGACTGAAACAATTGCCGAAAAAGCGCGGGAAAATAGTAACTGTAACATAGCAAGTTATATTTTAGCCAGATTTTAAAATCACTCTCCTGGACTAAATCACTTTTCTTATAACTGTAAATGCGTTAAAAATTATAAGGCATTGAAAACTGTGCGTTATACTGGGTTTGCATTTGCGTCATAACAGATAGTCACGTGGTCCGAAGCATCCAATCAAAATATTCCAATTTTTACAGCGCATGAAAGTTAAACATTATTTCTAGTACAATGCAACATAAGTTTCAATATGACTATACCATGAATGTTGTAACTTACTTGAGAAACCTGAGAGTAGACGGCGCCTTTTTGTTGAAACAACAACATTTGAAAGCAATCTGTAGCTTCACAGGTTCAGAATAATATTGAAAAGAATTCGAAAACACTGATTAGAAGTTGAAATTAAAAATGTTTAGACACACTTGGGCCAAACTTCTTGATTGACATAATATAGATTTGTGTGGTATATATCATCATTGTTTCAGCCCTGAAAGTCGTTAGAAAAGATCGAAGATTTGCTTTGGCCATATTAGTTTTTTCGTTTGAACTTCTAGCCATTGTAATTTTGGTGACCTATACAGTCCATCATCATAAGTTATTCAATAATGACAGCAAGCTAAATTTGTTTTGCAGAATCACCACACTTCACTACAAAGCTTTCTCCTTCTGTGACGTTTAAAGAGAATCAAAACGTCACATTGCGTTGCAAAGCAGCTGGGTTTCCACCTCCGGTGATCACGTGGTCTAAAAATGGTCACGTGATAGAAGAAGAGAGAAGAAAGTTTAAGGAAAGAAACTTGGAAATAATGGGAATTCAGTTTGAAGACCGCGGTATGTACACCTGTACAGCGGAGAACCTGTTGGGCAGAGTTCAACTATCAGTCAATGTAACTGTCAATGGTATGTAATTAAATCAGCCTACATTAAACAAACACGTGATCATGTCGAGTAAATGTAAAGTTGAGGAGTTTTTTGCGTTTTGCATTTAACAGAAATGACTGCATAAAATAAATTTCAAATATATCAGTTGATAATTTTAATATTCTGGAGCTAAAATGTTACAGACAGAACAAGTTACGAGTTTCTGCTTCAAAAATGGAGGCTTGCTTTATTTAGGCCAATCACAGTTCTCCGACTTAGGTTTTTCTTCGAGAATATTATTTTCATTTCTCTTGGTAAGGAAAGGTTAAGACCTGTAAAAGCGTCCCATTAAAATTAATATTTGTGAGATAAATTTAAGGAAAATATAGTTTCATGAGAACCAATATGGAATATTGAAAATACGGTATTATATAAAAATGTAACAATGATATCTAAATATTGCTGTATATTTCTAGAAGTAAAAATATACTCTGACGATACTACACACATTTAAAACTTTTTAATAATATATTTTATTATTATCCAACTGATTTTAGACCGTCAAAAAACGAAGAATAAGTAGCACACGCTTACAGTTTCCATAGCAACTAAATAACTAACTCGGCAAAATAACCAACTTTTTATTATTATTTTTTTTTGAGTAAGTGAAGACTTTATTGAGCATTATGATTACTTATACAACTTTATACAATTTGATGCCCTACTTACAATACCTTACATTACATACAATACGATACTTACACTACTTACAATACGATACTTACACTACTTATGATACGATACTTGCACTGCTTACAATACGGTACTTACGCTACTTATCATACAATACTTGCACTGCTCACAATACAGTACTTACACTGCTTACAAATGCTAATTTATACTTACATAACAATACTTACACTACTTGCAAAAGCGATTTCGCTGCTTATATTGCGATTACTTACACTACATTGTTATTACTAACTCTATGTTTAACTCAAACCAGTAGATATGTTATTAATGAAAATAGATAAATTTTAATTCAATATAGCGAAAATAAATATATACTGAACATACTATTTTACAATGATTATTTCTATATTATGTAATTAGTCACGTTTACGTGTCATATAGCACTTATTATTTTACAATATATAATCAGTTATTATTTAATAAATGGTTTCCATTTTGCCTGAAATTTTTTCAAGCTCAAGTTGTTTTGAGCAGCTATGAGCTTTTCAGTGTTATATTTATTCTAAACTATAACTTCGAACGGTAAAAATAGGGGAATTCGTTTATTCTTGCGACAGTTCCACAAATAAAGTTTACCTCAAATAAGGAAGTAATTAAACAGGTCGGATTTCTTATCAAATATTCCTAATATAATATCCCTATATCCAAGTTTATTTTACTCTTTAGTTATTGTTAACCGATAGTTTTCAAACTCATTCCAAAATTTTGTAGAAAAAGTGCACTGAAAAAATAAATGTTGAACAGTTTCTTGAGAGGCTTCACAAAAAGTACATTGAATCATTCCTATTTTCGCTAATCGGGAATTCAAAAACAAAATGTAATTTAATATCTTAAACTGAAAGCATTGTACAAATGTTTCAAGGGCAACCGATTTTGTCAACATGAACACTTTTCGAACTTCATCTTCATCGAGGCTAAATGTGGCCATTAATTTGGAGAATCCTCTGGACTGACTTGCTTTTTTCTGAATTAATAATAGCTTGTAAAAGTCTTTACTTTTGCTCAATATAGGGTCAAACCTTTTTTCAGCATAGTTAAACTTCAGTTTTTTTTAAAACGTGTCTATCAGCATTAACATCTCTTAATTGTTTTGGCACTGAACATCGAACTCCAGACCAAGTTAGGTAATTTGAACCTATTAACCCTATTCTGCCTGGGCTTTTTTTCGTTCCTGTGGGAGGGGGAGCAGATAGTGCCCCCCCCCCTATGTATCTCGAAAAGTATTGACGCTATGAAAATGAAACTTACATGGTGTGTAAAGCATCCGAAAATCTTTATTTTAGCGACAGTCACGTGTCAATTATGACGTCATACACGCCATAATGACGTTCATACGCTAAAAAAAATCCACCATCTTGGATCCTAAATCTTGGATTTCTAAATTGTTCAGAAATGTCAGAAAATCTCCAAATTTGCTTTGAAAAATTCAAGAAAAATATAAAGATGCTAAAACGGCAAAGATTTTGGAAGGATATTTTTCGTAAAAAGCAAAACTGAAAATTAAGTTAAAAAATCAACAAATTTGGGTAAAACGATCTGTATCTCGAAAAGTGTTTGTGCTATAAAAATAAAACTTATGTGGTGAATAAAGCATTCAAACATGTTTATTTTAGTGGAAATTACGAATCAATTATGATATCATATCACGCCGAAATAACGTCATACTTTAAACCTGTCGGCCATCTTGGATCCGCCATCTTGGATTTTTCAATTGTTCAGAAATGTCAGAAAATCACCAAATTTGATTTGAAAATATCGAAAACAATATAAGGATGCAAAAAATTGCAAAGATTTTGGAAGAAACTCTTCGTAAAAGCGAAAATCTCATGAAAACGGACATTTAAACTAAAAATACCAAATTTGGCTAAAACGCCCTGTCAAAACTTGGTTGCCATGGAAACATCAAGTCACGTGATCAAAAAATTGACACACCAAAATGTTTCCAGATAATTTTTAGGAAAAGTCATAGGGTTTGGCTATGATTGCTTGAATTCTCTTTAAGTACGATAAATTTAAAGTCAGCGCGGGCACTTTCTGCCCCCCCCCCCCCCCCCCAGGCAGAATAGGGTTAACCCATTCTCTTTCGCTATGTTGAAGGATTCTATATTGCTCAAATGAAACATTAAATCACTGACAAAGACCACACCAGCTTTCACATAACTTTGATAATAAATAGGGTTGCCAGTGAGATTTAACCCACCGTTATCAAAACTATTTATTGCAGCTCCCCTTGTTATTTTGTCAGGCCCTTTCCACAATAATTTGTATACTAGGCGTAATCACAGATTATTAAAATGCGTTCGACAATAGGTTAAGGACGGTGGGCTTTCGAGTTGCAGAAAGAAACGTTGCTTATAAAATATGGTCTTGAAAGCTAATAATGTTATTGATAGTGAAGGCCTGGAAGATAGTCATCCCAATAAATAACACAAATGATTGCATGATATTATGGATGGGTCATGTTAATGTTTGGTTAAAAGAGAGCAGTACTACACACGAACTGCAAAGGTGAATTTCTTGAAATTTCTTGAAAATAATTCAAAACGGTAACAATAAATAAGTTCGCCATATTGTAACATTTGGCTCAATGACCGTGACCTCAATGAACACCGACTCGTTCGGCTTGCTGTTGCTCGGACATCGGGCTTTCCTATACATGTATCGATACATGTATGTCTGACGTAGTACACTTCTCTCAGGGTATGATAAATCGTACGTACGTACGAACTTGTCAAACAACATTGCATTTGATCCACTGGAAATACACCGACGGACGATCTTTCTTGAATCACGACAATTTTGCAATAAACAGAACAACAATATAAATATGATCAAGGTCTCCATGGCTCAATGACCACCGCGTTATTCAGCTTGCTGTTGTTCGCTACATCGGGCTTTCTCGATATGCTGCAGAAGTAGGAGAAGTAATACACACTTCTCTCAGGCTACGATAAATTGTACGTATGAACTTGTCACACAATATTGCATTTAATTAAGAAATAATTTAACTTCATGCCGAGCAACAGAAATCTGAGAAATCCACCGACGGACTACCACAGGTCACCACAGAGATCCATCGACGTTATAAATCACAACATAAATCCACGGATCTTCCTTGAATGACAACAGAACAACACTATAAATCAACCGACTCTTACTAATCCGGCCTTGAATCACAGCAGAAATCCACGGATCTCCCTTGAATGGAAACAGAAATCCTCTAGAAATCCACGACTCAATCCAACCTTGAATCACAACAAAAATCCGCTGCCGAATTGAACGACAAAACATAAATCCATTGCCAAATGACACAACAAAAATCCCTTCACCATTGCTGTAGCCAACAAGCATGAACTTTCCGAGCAAACAACAAAAGTCCAGCTAGAATCGCGAATGTCTTTAATGTTGCGCAACGAGAATGTGACGTCATTCAAAGATGAACGGTCCATGATCCATGCATGGAACGAAAATCAGTTGAAGCCTTTCGCTTGCGTACACAGGCTACCAGGAGATCACAGGCAGCCCAACCAAAATTAGGAAGCATTCTCCTTCGTCGAACGCAATAATTGTTTTTATCAACTTAATGAATTTCGAGGGGGGTCGGAGGATAGAAAATATGTATATTAACTTTGGAACTTTTAATAATGGATACTTTGCCTAATAAAGAAAGACCTCTCCAATTCCACAGATGTATTTGTTTTTTAATGCCTATAACCTTGTCATAAAAAATTTTCTGACGTGACTCTTCTTTGTTATAGCTGAAATGAACACCAAGAGCTTTTACAGTTTTGCACCATTTTAAAGAAAGAGGTGTTTCAGTGTTATCACGGCACGAGCCAATCCACATTGCCTCTGTTTTTGTGTAGTTAACTTTTAATCCTGATAGGTTTTCAAAAGGATCTAGTAATTTAAACAGATTTTGCACTGACTCGATGTCAGATAAAAAGGCAGTAAGGTCGTCTGCATATTGAACAATTTTACATTCCTCCGATTCTATTTTAATTCCTTTAATCTCGGTAGTAGTTCGAATTACAGCAGCTAGTATCTCAACTGCGATTATAAATAGATATGGCGATAGAGGGTCTCCTTGCCTCACACCTCTGCCTAACTCGAAGTCTGCTGAAAAAGATCCATTGTTTATTATACAGCTGGATATATTACTATAGAATGTTTCAATCCATCGAATAAGACTGTGACCAAAGCCGAAAATTTCTAAACATTTAAACATAAAATTCCACTCAAGACTGTCGAATGCTTTTTCGAAATCTATAAATAATAATATCCCAGAAATATTAACCGGTGATTTTGGAATACTCCATCATATCTAAAATTGATCTAGCTGCCTCCCCTATGTATCGACCTGAAACGTATCCTGTCTGGTTGCTGTGAATTATCTCTGTGAATTATAATACAGGCTGCGAAAATTTCTGAACGGTGATTGGTTCGAACGAGCTGTATTTATCTCAAATAATGAAATACTTACATGTAGAAATTACAGTTTCCAAATATGGCAAGTGTAACAATTGACTCTAAAAAAAAACAAGATGGCGGGCATACAACTCATACTATTACCTATACATATATAATAGAGCAGTTTTTAATCGAGTGTCGAGAAACCAAAACCAAAGCAATTACAATGCCATATCACAACAAACGAAAACAACACAATGAACCTATGAGAACTCAAAGCAATACACGTAACCTGCGCGGCCAAGCGCGGGAAAACGCCTGTGACTAAGTCACGATTAGATTTGGTTTTGCATATCTGATTGGTTGAGAAGGGACGTGGCGCGAGTTTTTTGAACCAATCATAGAGCGTAGTAAAGCAAAATGCAGTGATTACTTTCGACAATCAATCGACTGAAATCTCTCTGTCGTGAGATATTTGTACTCTACTGACTGAAGTAGGATAATATAAAAAGTAATAAAAATTCCCAACAACATATATGTTATGCCTATATTTCTAATTTTTTTTTTGTTTCATCTATTTGGTTTGCAGTACCAACAAAATTTATCACAAAACCAAAGAAATCTGTAACCGCTTACAAGACATGGGACACGATTCTGAAGTGTGACATTTTTGGCCACCCCTCCCCTGAGATTACATGGACAAGATCACAAAGGCAGCTTCCAATCAACAGACATGTCTTAGCTGGGAAGAAACTTACGATTAAAAACACAACAGAGGACGATGATGGTGCTTACGTATGCCACGGTGCTAATGGATTGAGGAATGAAATGGCAGTGATATGGATCATTGTAAAAGATGTGGGTAAGCTAAGAATATCAACTCAAAGAATCCTATGAGCTGACTCGTGAATGATAAATTAATTTGCATAAATGAATAGCGCGATTAAGCCTGGTTTTCACTAGCGACGCAAGCACAAGCGCAAGCAACTTACGCAGACGCGGTAACGTGTTGATTTGTCCTAAACAAAAGGCACTGATGATCAACGCGTTACTGCGTCTGTTGCTTGCGCTTGTGCTTGCGTCGCTAGTGAAAACCAGGCTTTACAGTTTACAGCCCATCGACCGACCGAAGGACCGTGAGAAATGTGTTCCCCAAATGCCATAACCCGTTCATTGCTTTCGCTTTCACGAGTTAAAAATGTGAATGAAAGCACCGTTGTAATGGTGTCGTTTACTTGTTTCTTTCAGTGAATCCTTCTATTGTGTCCAGACCCCCCAGGGACATTCAGGTACAGAATGTGGGCGATACAGTAAAGTTCAATTGTTCAGCTCGTGGCTCGCCTCTACCTCAAGTCAAATGGTTCAAGGATGGACGACGTGTTATTTCTACGGCAATGCATGACGGGAAAGATTTAATAAAGAGTGAATTTGTCATTCATCGCTTCAAGCCGAGTGACGCTGCGATCTACACGTGTATATTTTATAATGAGAAGAATAAGACGGCGCAAGCCAACACAAGCCTGAGTATGTCAATAATTTGCTTATTTAGGGGGGGAGGGAGAGAACTCGAGAGTAATGGGGTGGGGTGGGGGGGGGGGGGGGGGGGGGGATGGGAGAACCCGGGAGTAATGGGGTGGAGAGAACTCGGAGTAATGGGGTGGGGGGAACTCGGGATTAATGGGGTGGGAGAAGAGAGGGCAGAAAGTGGGATTCTCAATGTGGCAGGAACCGAGATAGGAAAACATTTCCCAACACTGCGTAATATTTTTCAATAGAAAAAGCACAAACAGGCGGGAACCGGGAGTACAAGGTACGGGAAGCGGGAAGTTCACACCCCTCCACCACCCCCTCAACTATTTATAGATAGCAACGTAAAAAGCCAGGTTTACATCTATTACAATTCTGCATCAAAGTTCAAGGTCGATTGTGGTTTTTTTTTAGCATTTCGGCAAACCAAATGAAACCACGTGTTAATCAATATTTTTAATTGTACTTTCCACCAAGATAATTAATGTAACTGTAAAGATAATCTTATGTTCTTCGCAACATGTTTAAAATAATTTACTGGTACAAAGTGCATTTATGAGTTTTGTCTCACGAAAATTTCCAAAGAAGAAATGCAATCACCGGTTGACTAAAAATGGGAAATTTCAGATGTACAACATTTTTAACGAACCATAAAATTAATTCTTACGAAAGAGATTACGTATTAGCTGAATTTGTCATGGAATAATGTGGAGTATTCCTCCTAAAACAAGGTGACGTGATAACCAGTTAAAGTTCAACCTAGCTGTTATAAAGACCCCAATTTTGCCCTCCCTGGTGAAATTTTGACCTCCCTGATCCTGATAGATTTGAAAAATTCAAACTGGTGCCTCAGCTCTCCATGGAATCAAAGAACTCTTTGCATTTAGTTAATCAATTTATTCATGTGTTTTCCATTGCTATGTTTCCTTCAAAAGCTCTGACACACAATCCCATGATTTGCTGCAACGCCGAAGGACTATCACTCGAAACATCAGCTTTCCAATTTCGTCGTGGTGGTTATTTCTAACATAACTAAGGCGTGTCCACATGATAAATATCATCGGTCTATAATTGTCTTGTTATTTTTATCTTTAAGCCTTAGTCAATTGTGGTGATCCTGGTTCTCCATTTAACGGACAAACACATGGCTCACGATACTGGACTGGTGAATCTGTGACGTTCATTTGTAATCCGGGATATTGCTTGATTGGACCGGCCACTAGAATGTGTCTGCCCTCTGGTAACTGGAGTGGTATACAACCTTCATGTAAGCGATGGAATTTTTTACTCAACTTAACAAATAGATTAGTTATACTGAGATGCATCGATGACGTCAAAATGTGGTAAGAACAAAAAAGTGGCCCACGAGATGAAGTCGAGTGGGTCACTGATGTTCTTACCACTACATGTACGTACTGTTTTCGATAAATCGTTGGGTCCCCGACGGTGAAAAATAGTTTTGCAAAACTTTTTCCGATAACAACTTAGACTATGAACGCTGGTCATGCCCGCGAGACACACCACGCAGTGACGTCATCTATGCGTCTGTCCTCTGATCGCGTCTGATAGATCATGAGCAATATCTATGTTATTGCATAACATACTATGCAGTTATACTTTTTACTGCAACGTCTGTAACAAGAAAATGGTAGAAATGTAAGAATTGAAGAGGAAACTGTTGAATTAAAAAATCAAGCAGGGACATAGTAGATCAAGCATTGCTCGGATTTGTTTTGTTCTAGCTTGTGGAGAGGTTTTCAGTTGAGTGTCGTAAAACCAAAACGGCAAAGCAATTACAATGGCCACTCACGACAAACATAAACAACAAAATGAACCAGTGAGAACTCGAACCAAATACACGTATCTGGCGCCAAGCGCCGGAAACGCGTGTGACCAAGTCGTTATTGGTTTTGGTTAGGTGGCGCGAGTTTTTTAAACCAATCATGAATCATGGTAAAATAAAACCAAAGCAATTCCGACACAGGAATACCATGGCCACTCTAACTCTTATTCCCGTTACTACTTTTAAACTGATGAAGGTCACAAAACTTGTCCTCCTTTGGAAAGCTTGGAGTATGGTCTTACTCAAGGACAGCAATACTGGGAAGGAAAACACATTTCATTCTCCTGTAATCCTGGTTACTGGCTAAAAGGATCACCACGACGTCGCTGCCTTAACAATGGTACTTGGACAGGAGTTCAGCCTTCTTGTATTGTAGGTAAGAGACGTTTTAAATGAACATTGATAACGGTCCCAAACATAAAAAAATACAATAGGAGCATGAAAAACAGAGATAAATGTGAATACAGATGCGCATTTCCTTGTATGGATAAAACGGCGTTCTACACATGGAGAGGAACAAACATTGTTTTAATTTCGCGTCGAGAGCAGAACGTGAAAATGTTTTCAAGCATAAATTATCCGTTTCTTTATCTCCGTTTTTCGTTGTTATCGTGTTTTATATTATATTATCTATGACTTTCTGTGCTTGGCTGTGATATAATAGATCGGCTTTCCAACGATAAAAACTCGAAATACAACTGAAAGTAAAGTTTCATGGCTTCAAGCCAGAATGAATGGGATGTGCAACTCTACAAAACCGCCGCTCACATAAAACGACTGTAACCTTTCGCCATGCTAGAAACAACTAAATTACTTGCTTTGATGCGTTTAACTGAGAAGGGAGTGATAGTGTCACACCAATACTATCTCTTAATATATTCACTAATTTAAACGTTCGTTTCTTCTTTCAGGGTCGACAATAATAATACAATCAAATATTATCCAAAGCAATGAATTCTTCTTGAGTCATCTCGCTCGATTTCTGGAACCCGTGGCTGGTTCGAATCTATATTGGACGCTGTGTTACCGCGCCTCCGCTCACGGCTGGGCTGCAAGTACCTTCCATAGCAATTGTGATGGTAAACGTAATACGGTGACCATCATCAAAAAGAGCCAATACGTGTTTGGAGGATTCACTGACATTCCTTGGGGTATGGATCAGTATAATACTAGAAATACGTGTCTCGAAGAACCTCGCGAACGGAATAAATTTAACGAAATTTGGATCCGATTGTTGGATTTTAGGGTGCATTTTTGGGTGAAAGGGTAGAGGTGTTCAGTTCTGCTAACAGTCTGTGTGTATAACTTCCCCCGGCTGGCGAATCTGTAATGTTAATACAATGTAACAAAGCCAGAAAAGTCGCGCGATGTGGACCACTGTTCTTGGCTACGTTTTGAGTACCGCTTATTCAATGTAAACTTCACTGCGCTAAGCTTGGAGCAATTCTTGAGGAGTCGTTCATTGTCCAACTCGCAGTGTAATTAAAAAAAAAAAACAACAACAAAAAAGGACCCCGGGCGGATACGAACCCGGGCAGCCGGGTCCCGATGATCAGATTGACAGGCGAGTATGGATGGTGTTTGGCAGAAGAAATAAATAAAGAAATGTGACTGTACTTGATCCCGCCTGTGCTCCTTGCCGACAAAATCACAAACCTCGTACGCTCGACCTCGCTTCGTGAGGAATAAACAGCTATTGTCACTTTTTTAATGCATGATTGTTATTAACCTATGGGTAAACAGGCGGAGTCCATGAACCATGAAATACTGCCAATCGACGATGATATCTGCAATTTTAAGAAATTTTGGTATCTTCAGACAACTTCAGACGTACCAGGGAAAGTGCATGCCAAACACCACTCCCTCCCCCCTCCCCCAGGTACCACCATCCTCGTAATGTATTAATGTAATGAAGACACGAACACGAAACGAATGCAAAATAGAACCATGTGCAAAGTATGTGCCAGACTAGGCAAAATATGGACGGTGACGCATAGCGACAAATACGTATTACTGCATTATGTTTTCTTCTTTCTTTCATTCAAAGTAAAACTTATTACCCAGGCCCTTCTCGACCAGTGTGTCTTTTGCTGGCGTGTACATCCGGTCATTTTCCATGCTACACGTCAATCTTAAACCGTTCCAGAACACTCTCCGGTTGCCAAACAACACTGAGATTTTCCGAGATATGCCGAGAAAATTATATAACGAAGAAAATGTACTTTAACAAAAAACTAACATAATGCTTCTGACTTACTGATTTGCACGCTCTTCTTGGTGTTGCAATAGAGCAGCTCTCAATAGTATTTCCTTGTGATTACACGTCGCATATCGTATCATAGCAAAGTTTGCTGGTTAAGATAACAGGCCACGCTCGACATGTAAAATGTAACCTGGCCATGGCATGGAGACTATCAGGATAAAATTGCAAATTTGCGAACTTTCCTTGTTCTGCAATTTATTTAATACCGCGAGAGACTGGGATACAATGAGTAAGGTTAAAATGCAGATATCGAACATGACCTATTACCCTCTCTTGTTAATATCATTTATTTTTTTATTTATATCTTTTTTTTTCAAATGATGTTTCAGGGTCCAGTGGTGGATGGGGTTCTACCTCCAACGCGTTCATTTTCTCTCTCCGCAACAAAGAAGGTCTGGCACCGTTTAAAAGCATGGTGACAAATCCGTCACGTGCAATTTACAAGACCTCATCTTATGGTCTGTCATTTGGTGGCGGGCACGACATAAGCATTAAAAACAATGCGAACAGTAACACTGTTTCATATACAAACTTTGGCCACTCCTACTCTGTTCCAAGTGGAGTACAAGACAAGAGAACAATCCTGGCTGGGAGTTACAACTTCTCACCTGATGAAGTGGAAGTGTTTTATCTTGGATAATTCACAAGATGTGGCGATTAAAAACGATAAACCGCGTTCATACATATTCAGTTATTTACTTGTTGTCGGTGTTGTAGTTTGTAGACCGTGTCAAAATATACCGGTGTCGGAATGCGGACAAAGTGTCATTATAAGCCAGTAGCTCGGTTTCTAATGAAAAAGATACAGTAGTGTAAAAAATATGCACTTTCTTTTCGGGTTGGTATTTTTAATTTTTCGTTTCTTCATTGATATAACTATATACTAAGTCGTAGTCATAATCGACAATTTGCTGAAATGTTTTTTGCTAAAGGTTGTTTAAGGTTTTACTTAAAAACTTATTTAGACTAGAAATTATTATATTGAAATATTGCCTGTGATGTAAGAATTGTTAACATAAATAAATTACCGTGTGAACAGACTGTGTCTAAAACAATTATTCTTACGGTACGATACGTACTCGCAGAAGTGGATTTATTTGGGTTTATTTGTGGGGGGACGGAGGGGGGGAACCCGGGAGTAAGGGGGGAGGGGGGGAGTCCATGGGAGGCGGGAGAAGAGAGGGGAGGAAGCAGGATTCTCATGCAAGGTGGCGGGAACCAGGAAAATCAAAGGCACTATGTGCCAACTCGTGAATGGAAAAGTAAAGAAATTAATTAACATAGAAATATGCAGTAGTACCGGGTAAATGTAAGTTGACAGTCTCGTCCTCGATGTTTTTGAGAATCGAGTTTCGAGTTTTGAGTCTCGATTTATTCCTCGAAACAGAACAATAAGATTCCGCGCGGCATTCACGCAAGCCGGTGTATTTCGTATGCACGTCCAAATCAGTGTTGGTCGGGAGGGAAACTCAAACGAAAAGTCTTTAATCGTACTCATCGGATATTCGATAATCCCCGGGCGATAATCGCCAACTTTATGGCCGAATATTTTTAAAAACAAGGTTTACACAGGGTTTAACAAAACCATGGCCTAATACGATTTTAAACTGACTGGCCAACCTAAATGTATATATTTAAGCTCATAACCGTACAGTAAACGTTAACCCTGTTTAGAAGGTGTATATAAACACAGACTAAAAAAACATTTAGCGACTTAGACTGACCTGCTTATAAGTTGATTTAGACCTCATTAACTAACTTTTTAGACGTCGTTTAAATATTCGGCGAATTTGTTCGAACTGGTTTGAGTTTTATTTTAAAGCATGTTGCTGTTCGTGAAATAAAATATTTCAATCATTTCAAAACATTCTGATCTTGTTTGTGTAGTCTGTGCTTCGCACGCACAATATAAAATTAATTGTATATGTAAACATTCATTCGTCTTCATGATCAGTTCTGTCATACACGAAACTCTTGGAAAGAAAAATACTTCAGTTATCTATGAAGTTGTAATTCTTGGACTAAAATTAGCTACAGTTAAATTATCAAAAATGGGTTTGCTCTCCTATTAAAAAAACATATGAAAATGACAGGTAAATCTTAGTTTTTTGTCCCCCGTCACGCAACGCGTCCTCACACAGTCGTTCCGATAATAATATTTTACAATTATTTCAACCATTCATGCAACTAAAATAATGCATATGATAACATCGTCCATCGCGCTGACTAGCTGAGGTATTTAAGACTTAAATAAAAAAAATAACTCAACAAACGATGCGAGTCCATTCGCCAGCGCCAAGGAAATATGGGGGTGAGCCAAAAAACACTGTCGAGCGTCTAAATAGATCCATGAATAGAAAAGATGAACATAGCCACTGAAACCAGTTATTTGGTGAGTAAATCAAGCCACTTCCAGCTCAAAACAACAGCAACTCGGTGTCCTCGGTGAATCTCATTTGAGCCCGCGATAGTCGTTCATTCGTTCAGCGGAGCAAAAGTACAGGGCCTCTGTCGCTCCCGTGGGTGTCCCCGTGAGTCAAAAAAGGAATCTTGCGTATCGAAGGTCGCGAGATCGAATCCCGGTGGAGGCACGTTTTTTTTTTTTTTTTTTTCCCGCAAGTATGAGAAACACAGGTACTAATATCAGTTCGCTTTAAATATATACGCTGGAAAAAAGCATTGAAGGGTTTTTATAGTTCAGACGCAAGCAAAAGAAAATATCATAGAATTCCATAGTGGTACAAAAGAAAATATAGAATGATTCAGATAAATTAGATTTTATTCATACACTTGGTATAAAGAAGATACAACATTTAACATACTTAAGTGTTTTCCTAAGTCTTGAAGTCCGCAGCTTGGTTTTTAAAAGTTTCGACAGCTTGAGTCTTCATCAGAGCTTGAATCGATCGAAGAACTTCAAACGTGACTCACTTTTAATATTCTAAATGTCTCCTCTTTGGGCGGTCGAGTATTATTTAGGGTTATTTCTTTCAATTTCGAACTCCAAAAAGGTGTCTAATTGTAATTGTAGGAGTGAAAATACCGTGTTGAAAAATAGAAGAGATCCGCGCCAGACGCCATTTTGTTTACTGATAATGCATAAATTACCGCACTACGCATACATTATTGTTTACAACTTGTGGCCATCGACCGAGGGATCGAGCGAGGGAGCGAGTGAAATTTGTCCGCTATACGCTATAACTTCGTTCATGCTAAGCATTCACTCGTTAAAAAGGAAAACATTTCGCAACGTTGCGTAATATTTTTCAATAGAAAAAGCACAAAGAGGTACTCTGGGTACCAGAGGTTTTTTCTCATTCGCGTCGCGTCGGGATCGGCCGGAGGGCGACGTCGGCTTAACGCCGACGCCTCAAGCAGTGAAGCTTTTCGCGCGTGTCACAATAGCAACTTGAAGCCGGAAACCGCGCAAGAAAAGCCTCTGACATCCAGCCTCAATAGTCTATAAACCACTATAAAATATCACGCTTACGCATCAGCGGTCTCAAATTGGCAACCTTTTCTGGCAACCATTTTGTACTATCGCCTATTTTTATGATTGACATGGTCATGTGACCGTATTATGCAAAGGGCCTAACCACAACGATCGGACGAGGCGGGAACCGGGCGAGAAGTTCCGACCCTGTGTCGTACACAATAATCGTAAGTAAGTTGTAGTTTGGATTTACATGAAGCAATTCGTGTCGTAAGCTTGTCGTAAGCATATCGCTCCTGCGTAGCAGTCGTTTCCTTTCCGAGAGCGCGGGAGGCGCGTAAAGGCATGGAGCGCGAAAAGAGCAAAAAAATATATCGCATGCGAGAAATTGTATCGTGTTAACGTCACTATTTTTAGCGGCTACTAAATTGAGCGATTTTTCTTTCCCAATATTTAACAACTGTTTAATTTACATGTAGCGATTTTTTAGATATGTTTGTGTTCTCATGAACTTCTAATCGATTTAGCCTAAGTTTTTTTCAAGTTTGTCCTTCGTATAAATCGTCTCACCCATTTCCCAGTCTCGAACCACCCTTGTTCACTTTGGTTTATTTCTGAATTACAATACTCAATACTAACCAGTTTTCTTATCCCAAATCATAAAATCCTTGCAAATTCTAACGCACAGGAGACGTCTGACTGCTCGCAGGCCGCTGATATTGGTGGCATGTACTAAGGGAAAAGGCTCTCGGTGAGAGACCACTGGTCACTCCTCGACACCTGTGTCAAACGAGTTGACTGATTCGCTCCAATACCCAAAGCAAAAAGGAATGTAAATCGAATTTAAAATAAATCGTTTAACAAATAATAGAAGATAAATCGATGGTAATATCAAAGCTGAAATTAAAAAGCATTTCGTGTGTTCTTGACCGTTTTAATTTTTCGAAAATAGGACGCCAATTAGGACAGAAATTTGCTAGGCCCCAAAAAGGGGGGGGGGGGGGGCTTATTAGAGAGGAGGGGAAGCTTATTTTAAATCATAAATTTTCAAGAATATTCACCGTAATTTTGAAACTTTACTATTACACCACTAACCTGAAAACAGGGCCCAGTTGTTCAAAGCACGATTAAGCTAATCCTGGATTAGCGTGAATTTTGATTTCAGTTTTGTAACTTTTCAGTGAGATTTTCTGTTTATATTTTTTGCTCTTCAGTTTTGACTTTGACTAATGTCAAACTCCACAAAACATTGTCATGGAAAACCACATTTATATAGGAGAAATTGAAACCAAGATTATTTGTTAATCCTGGATTAGCGTTAATCGGCTTTCGAACAACTGGGCCCAACAAGAAATGGGTCACCGTCTTTACATCAGCCTGACGGAAATTAATGTAGATCTATATGGGGGGTGGGGGGGGGGGGGGGGCATAATAGAGAGGGGGGGCTTATTTCAAATTCTGACTTCCAAAGGGGGGCTTATTAGAAAGGGGGCTTAATAGAGAGAGAGAGGTGGGGGGGGGGGGGGGGCTAAATAGAGCATTTACGGTATTTTTTTCTCACAATGCGGCAGAATCCGTGTGGATTTCGTGCGATTTGGATACAAAGCCAAGCAATATAATAATTGTTTTCTTGGCAATGTTCGGGAAATCGAATTCCTTTCTTCAATTTAATTTCGTCAACAGTGTAGGAAATTGCTTGACACGAAAACTAAAGTTATCATCATGCTTCGCAGTAGTCTGGTCCCAGAAGAGGTTTTCTTTATTGTCGCCTGTTATAAACTCAAGCGATTAACTAGAATTGACCGGTAACAGTTTATACAAGTCTTGATGTCAATAAAATGATTAGAACTGTGTCAAACGTTTAGCTTTAATACTCAAAGCTAAATCCAAAGAGAAATTTAAAGACATCAGTTAGAATAAATTACATTTTCTACGACCGGAGACTGAACGATGTTTTCTCGACTGAAAGCGATAGAAAATTAAAATTCCTTTCGTGCGTACAGAACCATTTTAAAAATAGAACTGTGACGAACAGTCAGGACATAAACTTGCTGTTCGACTTTTTGTTTGTTTGTTTTGAGACAAACGAAGGACTTATGCCAGTGACGTGGACAAGTTTTCCTGGCAATGTGTTGGGGAAATTGAATCCTATTTAGTTTGGTTTTGCTCACCTTTTCGGAAATTGTCTGCCAAGAAAAATAAACCAGTTATTAAGCATCTTTGAGAACTGTTTCGGATTTTAATAAAGCGAAAACACGTGCGCGCAAACTTCGACTGGCTTCCCTGTGGGGTTTTTTTTTCAATTAGCGCATGCATCTTCGATCGTCGGCTGAGACCAATGTGAACATTGTCGATCTCAGAGACACAAGGATCGAAGGAGTATTCGTATCTCTATACGTTCGCGTTTATCATTACGTACTACTTTTCTACCTTAGGTAATATAACGTACACTCAGATAGCTAAGCCATGCAAACCGTGACTTTTCAACTGATTGCATTATGCGCTATGCTACTGGTGGTATCTCATTGATACCTCAACACTGTCATAAACGTCATAATTTATTTTGCTCAAATGAATTACTTTCACGAATTTCTAAAGAAACGTTTGTGTAGGAGCGGCAAGACAAACAACCAGGTCAGAATGGAAAAACAAACTACTGCAAAACGTCAAGTCAATGGCAGAGCAGCCAAAGGAACTGAAAATCACGCAATCTAAGACTGATGTAGAGAATAGAGCGGTTTTCAATTGAGTGTCGAAAGTAATCCGGAATTGCTTTAGTTTTGCTTTACTACGCTCTGTGATTGGTTTTAATAAACTTGCGCCACCCGTACTCAGCCAATCACAGGATGTAAAACCAAACTGAACGCGACTTGGCCATGCACACACGCGCTTGGCGCCGGTTATATACGTGTCTTTGCTTTGAGTTTTCATTGGTTCATTGTGTTGTATAAGTTAGTTTTGATTGGCCATTGCAATTATTTTGGTTTTGGTTTCGCAACACTCAATTGAAAACCGCTCTAAGTAATCGGTTTATAGAGTGCCCTTTTATGTTTTTTGTTTGTTTTGCGACTGGACTTTCAAGCACCCAAAACCTAAAACCCTCGGTTTGCACCTTCACGTTGTCGTTCTAATAAATTAAACCCCTACGATATCCGGTAATGAGACCACCAACACATTATGACGGTGTTTTTTATTTTTATTTCATCGCGTGCAACCCTAAACGATACCTTGATGGCTAAAAATATAAGCGTTCCGTCCTGAACACCCCAAGTGATACCAAAATCCGTAATTTACACCCCTAAACGAGACGACGAGCATCCCGTAGTTTCATATTTCGCGTAAGCTGTAACCTGTTCACAGACGTTCAATTTTGTTCATAAGATACTCGCGCTCCGCGTTGGTTGTCGCGCTCGTGCGCGCGGCGCGCGCCAGTATCTTACGTCTGTGAACAGGCTACGTAAGCTGAACAAACATATATTCTCCCTCTATAATAATTACACCACTGCTGTCACTGCTCTAAGCGTTAATTAGTCCGTATCAACATCTGTTTCTCGGTCTTTATTTTCGTTTAGAATAACAAAACAAATAACAACTGAAACCGCTGTAACCTATATTCAAGCGGGTCCTGCAGTGAATACGAAAACAAATCAATGGCGATGAATGCAACTATATAAAGAGGTCAACATTCCTTCATGTTCGTCTGAAATCCAACACCAATGTAAAGGATATAAATTATCAAAGCATCAGTCAGTCATTCAATCTTCAAACAGATCGGCCAACATGGAGAGCAAAAGAGCTAAGAGCTCGAACGTTCTCCTCTTTGGCCTTTCGTTCAATTTAATTCTTACGTTAGGTTCCCTTTCTTTCACTTGCTATTATTTACATCAATTCGATTCTCGCCTAACAGCAGTTGAACGAGGTTTACTGGTCACAAACCAACCAAATGAGCTTCCCAATCGCGTCATTGTTAAACCAACAACTACGCACTCGCGTCTAAGTGGATTGCAAATGAAGAAAACTGTCATAAAAGAGCTGTGGATAGAACATCTATGTGCCGCAAATGCAGCAGTGTCTGTTTAAACTCGAATGGACATCCAAATGTAAGTTACTCTTTATTGTGTGTGGTTATTTCCGTGTTCCAAATACCGACTCTGTTGCATCCATATTTAAGGGGGTTTTGTCCCGGGAAGGAGGGGGGGGGGGGGGGGGGGGGGACTCCCAGGGTACCAGTATCTCCTTTTGTAGAGGGGGTTGGGCATTGGCCTTCCTTTTGTAGGTGTGGCTTGAATTCATTTTTAACCCAAAGAAGTGCTAATTATCTGAAAGGATACCGGGATAACTCTAACGGTAGTCACCCTAAGCGATACCAAGCCACGGATTTTAACTCCTAAAAGGTCCCTGAAAGATTTGACGATCACCCCGTCACTTTTATATTGGAGTCCCCCCCCCCCCCCCCCCCCCCCGGTACGTTTTGTTTGTAATGCAATTAATGTACTTCGTCCTCTTGCTAAATATTGCTCAGTAGATTCCATCCCTCGATTCCTCCATACTCAAGGGATAGTTGAAAGTGCCAAATCTTACTGCCTGCCTCACATCAACTAGTTTCTGTTGGTTTTATTACATTGGCGTGCAAACAAACATAGCAATCTTAAAAATCTTGAAATTGATCCAAGGTACTTCATTTCATTCTTGAATCCAACTGTTGATTGAATTAATCATCTCCGAATAGGTCGTCCACTGTATTACAAAAATAGAACATTTTCTTCTTTTTATCAAGAATCTAATAATCACGTGATTTAGTTTAGCATAAAACCTTTCTTCAGCATAAACGCTTCCCAGGAGTGGCTTGCTTCTTTAGCGTGTATTCTAATTGTAATTGATACAGTCGTGTGTCGTGGCAATACTTAGTAGACAACAATACTTGTTCCCAACTGTGAAAGCAATCAGTGCCAAGGGCAAAACCAACAAGTGTGGTCATATTTTCCCCGTACATTATGTCTACGTCATGTCGTTCATGAGATACCTTATCAATTAGCGATGATCTCCTGGATCGGGCAGTCTTTGACTATTCATTGCTTATTTTTTTATTGTTTTGCTTTGACTTTATAATTTATTTATTGTGACTGTTTTGAGGACAAAGTTACAAGTTTAAGACGGATTCCGCCTAACGTTCGAGATAAGTGCAAAAAATTAAGTTACCAAAAAATGCTTATATCACAGTAACATTTTGAATATAGTTAAGAAGAAATTATCGATAAATTAGCTCCCAAGCTGACCCCGCGAGAGAAGTCATTACATATTTTACATTTTACATAGTTTGACATTAATTTTCTCGAGAATGCTTGGGAATTTAATTGCGGGGTCACTTGGAGAAGTGAATTAAAGTGATATGTTTCAAATAGTATTCAAAATGTTACCTTGCTATGAGTAGTTTTTTAGTAATTAATTTTTGCACTTATTGCTCGAACGTTGAGCGGAATCCGTCTTAACAGCTTATTAACATTGAGCAGTTATTTCGATTTCTGGAACCCATGCACCTATTGTTATGATTGTAAAGGTGACTTGTCATGCAAAAATCTTGTTTTACCAGGATGGTGGTCCGGCTTAGCTTGGCTTCAAACTAACTTGAACACAATTTGTATCTTCAATCAACAGAATTTGACAGTGGAAAGAAGTCAGGACAAGATAGTTTGCGTGAAAGGTATTTACCGTAAGAGTTATGTGAAACACAGTTGGAACTTAAGCTTATCTCAGTTTCTTTCTAACATTTGTGTCACTAGAAGCTACTAGACCTAAACCTTTGGCGACACAGCGGCAAAATGAGTGCGCGTGCGCCAACCTGCTCATTCATTTCCATACAATTCAAAATTTCAGGAATTTGTTTTCATTTCGCGTGGATAAGGCCGTCACGGAACAGATAAGGTTTTTACCTTGAAAACAATTCCGAGAGAGACTCTTCTTTCACATATCTTTTTAGCAAACTAATTATCTTTTCCCGCACAATAGTGAATTTATCGCTCGAAGTCGAGCGATCGTAAGTGAAACAAGAACTCTTTGAGCTATGTTTTCGTGTTTCACTTGCGATCGCTCGACTTCGAGCGATAAATTCACTATTGTGGAAAAGATAATTAGTTTGCTAAAAAGATATGTGAAAGAAGAGTCTCTCTCGGAATTGTTTTCAAGGTAAAAACCTTATCTGTTCCGTGACGGCCTTATCCACGCGAAATGAAAACAAATTCCGGGAATTTTGAATTGCCGCCATTATGTTTGTATGGAAATGAGCGAGCAGGTTGGCGCACGCGCAGTCATTTTGCTGCTGTGTCACCTTTGGCTGTCAAATGCTCAAACATGCGCAAAGACGTAAATTCTGGTCGCCCGCGTGCCAATTTCCCGCGCAAAACCAATGAACAATCCGGTGTCACGAAAATTTGCGAGAAAAATCAAAACCTTGATAGTCATTTGCGAAATGAAATAAAAGTAGGTCTGAGGATAAGTTTAGACCTTTCAAATATTCTTGGTTTTCACGTGACGTCATCAAATTTTAAATTCAAAACCGCGAGGCCTACATAATTTTTACCTTCATTCAAGGAAAGATTACCTAAATATATATCTTTTCACAATTTCTTAGCTCGATCTCATGCTTCCTTTTGAAAATAGAACGGTTTAAATTTCCGAGTTTTCATCGTACGTGACATCAGCAGGACGGCCGTGACAGAGCTGTTCCGTATCTAAAACATGACTCTTCGGGTGATTTTCAACATTCTAAACAATTTAAGTTTAAGGAGAAATATTTATCTAAATATTCGAATGTTCACAAGAGAAAACAAACCTCTTTTCTGGAAAAAGTGAACTCCAGATGTTTTTTCCTATTTCCGGCGGCCATGTTGAAGCCCCTCAGAGGGACTCCATCTTGGCGTTTCCATACTGAGCTCTATAAATTTGTGTGGAACATTTTGACAAATAACACGAGTACGGAATACCGCACAGACCTGACACTTGGACTGATTCCTTATTTATTCATTATCTATGACATGTCAATTCCTTGACTTCATTCATTGAACGGTTTCGTATTTTTTATTTATGGCGTGACAATGAAAACCGAGAATTTCCAGCATTCTATTGATTTATCTTTCTTTTTTAGACGTTTACAAAAAAAGGTATACGTGTTTAAAACAACTGTATAATGCATATGTTGAGGATTTTCGATGTATTTTTTTTGTTCGCATTCTCAGCTGGACGTTTGACTGTGGTAGAGAACTAACCCAACACAGGTTACCTGGCACAATTTGTTTTGGCATGTTTCTGTATACTCACTGATCAGATCATGTTTTATCTAGTAAATACTAAAGCATCGCGTCTGTCGTTATATTTCTGTGTATAGCATGTGTGAATCAGGTATTCAGAATACTCAAATCCTTATCACAACTCACATTGATTAAAACTCCACCAGGCCCACCCGGTTCAACTGGTCCTACTGGTGCCCAGGGCCCTCCTGGAAAAAGAGGAAGAAAGGGAACAAGGGGTTTAGCTGGTCCCCCAGGAAAGCGAGGCAGCAGGGGATCACCAGGAGCCCAGGGGGCAACAGGTCCCCCTGGGAAATCAACTCAACATAAACAGACCGAAGTAATGGAACCCAATTAGGTAAGATATGTTGGATAATTGACGCTGTAGTGTGTTGTGATGAAACAATCAATGATAAAACAGCTCTTGTAATAAGACGATGTAGCACAGTGTCCAAAATTTATCGTTCATTATAAAGTTGACTCGTACATGTATTTACCGATAGCATGCAAGCAACAGTACAGTGCTTTAATGCTTTCAATATTCAACTTGAGTAGACTGAAACAATTGCCGAAAAAGCGCGGGAAAATAGTAACTGTAACATAGCAAGTTATATTTTAGCCAGATTTTAAAATCACTCTCCTGGACTAAATCACTTTTTCTTATAACTGTAAATGCGTTAAAAATTATAAGGCATTGAAAGCCGCGCGTTATACTGGGTTTGCATTTGCGTCATAACAGATAGTCACGTAGTCCGAAGCAACCAATCAAAATCTTCCAATTTTTACAGCGCATGAAAGTTAAATATTATTTCTAGTACAATGCAACATAAGTTTCAATATGACTATACCATGAATGTTGTAACTTACTTGAGAAACCTGAGAGTAGACGGCGCCTTTTGTTGAAACAACAACATTTGAAAGCAATCTGTAGCTTCACAGGTTCAGAATAATATTGAAAAGAATTCGACAACGCTGATTGGAAGAAGTTGAAATTAAAAATGTTTAGACACACTTGGGCCAAACTTCTTGATTGACATAATATAGATTTGTGTGGTATATATCATCATTGTTTCAGCCCTGAAAGGCGTTAGAAAAGATCGAAGATTTGCTTTGGCCATATTAGTTTTTTTCGTTTGAACTTCTAGCCATTGCAATTTTGGTGACCTATACACTCCATCACTGATAAGTTATCCAATAATGACAGCAAGTAACATTTGTTTTGCAGAATCACCACACTTCAATACAAAGCTTTCTCCTTCTATGACGTTTAAAGAGAATCAAAACGTCACATTGCGTTGCAAAGCAGCTGGGTTTCCACCGCCGGTGATCACGTGGTCTAAGAATGGTCACGTGATAGAAGAAGAGATAAGAAAGTTTAACAAAAGAAACTTGAAAATAAAGGAAATTCAGTTTGAAGACCGCGGTATGTACACCTGTACAGCGGAGAACCTGTTGGGCAGAGTTCAACTATCAGTCAATGTAACTGTCAAAGGTATGTAATTAATTCAGCCAACATAAGTAATAAAATGCCCAATAGCATATATTTTATGCCAATATTTCATATTCAAGCCGAGTAACGCTGGTATCTACACGTGTCTATGTCATAATGAGAATAATAAGACAGCGCAAGCCAACACAACCCTGAGTATGTGAATAATTTGCTTATTTAGGGGAGGGGGGGGAGGGGAGGGAGGGGAGGCGGGAGAAGAGAGGGCGGGAACCGGGAGAAATGAGAAAACATTCGCGACAATGTGTAACATTTTTTTCAATAGAAAAAGAACAAAGAGGCCACCTAGTTATATGGCCTAAGTTCCTACGAGTTTCCTGCAGCTCAGTGGTAGAGCGTCCGACCGGTGTGCGGAAGGTCATAGGTTCGACTCCTGATGGGGAACCCGAAATTTTTTTTTTTTTCGAGTAGCTTGTGTCACTGACTGAATCATAGGGCCGCAGTAAAATGTAACGGTTTCTGTAATCGCATTTGTTTTAACGGGAATAACATCTTTCATAATTATCCTGTTATTTTTATCTTTAAGCCTTAGTCAATTGTGGTGATCCTGGTTCACCATTTAACGGACAAAAACATGGCTCACGATACTGGACTGGTGAATCTGTGGCGTTCCTTTGTCATCCGGGATATCGCTTGATTGGTCCGGCCACTAGAAAGTGTCTGCCTTCTGGTAACTGGAGTGGTATACAACCTTCATGTAAGCGATGGAATTCTATACTCAACTTAACAAATAGATTAGTTATACTGAGATGCATCGATGACGTCAAAATGTGGTAAGAACAAAAAAGTGGACCGCGAGATGAAGTCGAGCGGGTCACTGGTGTTCTAGTCTGAAGTGTGTGGGGTTGGAGCGAGGAGGCGGCTGACACTTCAGACTACTGATGTTCTTACCACTACTATTTTCGATAAATCGTTTGGTCCCCGACGGTGAAAAATAGTTTTGCAAAACGTTTGCCGATAACAACTTGGACTATGAACGCTGGTCATGCGCGCGAGACACACCACGCAGTGACGTCATATATGCGTCTGTCATCTGATCGCTTCTGATAGATCATGAACAATATCTCTGTTATTACATAACATACAATTACAATGGACAATTATAATGGCCAATTACAAAAAACGTAAACAAAAAACGAACCAATGAGAACTCGAAGCAAAACACGTAACTGCATGGCACTAAGCGGGGGAAAACGCGTCAGTGACCAAGTTGTGATTGGTTTTGGTTTTGCATCTGATTGGTTGAGTAGGCGCGAGTTTTTTAAACCAATCATGAAGCATAGTAAAGTAAAACCAAGGCAATTCCGATTTACTTTCGACACTCAATTGAAACCACTCGAACTCTTATTCCTGTCACTACTTTTAAACGAAGGTCACATAACTTGTCCTCCTTTGGAAAGCTTGGAATATGGTCTTACTCACGGACAGCAATACAGGGAAGGAAAACACATTTCATTCACCTGTAATCCTGGTTACTTGCTAAGAGGATCACAACAACGTCACTGCCTTGACAATGGTACTTGGACAGGAGTTCAGCCTTCATGTATAGGTATGAGACAATTTTAATTAAAAGAACATTGCCTGGATAAACGGGTATTTAACTAATGATTCCCAAACATAAAAATACAATAGGAGCAGGAAAAACGGAGTTTAATGTGAAGACAGATGCGTATGTCCTTGTATGGATAAAACGGCGTTCTACACATGGAGAGAAAGAAACATTGTTTTCACGTCGCAAGCAGAACATGAGTATGTTTTCCGAGCATAACTTATTCGTTTCTTTCTCCGTTTTTCGTGGTCATATTTCTTTACATCTATGACTAACCATGTTTGTGATATAATAGATCAGCTTTCCGAATATAAAAACTCGAGTTTGATGGCTCGAGCCAGATTGAATGGGATATTTGGGGTCGAAATTAACTTCAAACAGGCAAAGATCAAGTTTTAAGTGTAACCCTGGAAGAACCGTTCGCATGTAAAACGATGCCCTTAATTTCGCCATGCCAGCAATAACTAAATTACTTTACTTGGATGCGTTTAACGGGCTTAACCCCTTGGGGAAAGTCAATAAAGTATGTATGTATGTAATACTTTCTCTGGATATTCACTAATTCAAATGTTAATTCGTTTCTTCTTTCAGGGATGAAAATACAATCAAATATTATCCATCAAGGCAATGTATTCCTCTTGAGTCGTCTCGCCCGATTTCTGGATCCCGTGGATGGTTTAAATCCACATTGGAAGCTGTGTTACCGCGCCTCCACTCACGGCTGGGCGTCAAGTACCTTCCATAGCAGATGTGATGGTAAACGTAACACGGTGACCATCATCAAAAAGTACCAGTACGTGTTTGGAGGATTCACTGACATTCCTTGGGGTATGGATCAGTATAATACTAGAAATACTTGTCTCGAAGAACCTCGCGAACGAAATAAAATTTAACGAAATTTGGATCCGTGCATTTTTGGGGGAAAGGGTAGAGGTGTTCAGTTCTGCTGACAGTCTGTGTGTATAACTTCCCCTGGCTGGTAAATCTGTAATTTTAATACAATATAACAAAGCCAGCAAAGTCGCGCGATGTGGACCACCGTTCTTGGCTACGGTTTGAGTACCGCGGAATGCAATGTAAACTTCACTGCGCTAAGATTGGATCAATTCTTGAGGAGTCGTCCCTTGTCCAACTCGCAGTTTACGGAGTTTACGCTCTTTACGGAAACCCGCTTAATACGGACACCCGCTTATTAGGGACAGTTTTGTTTGTCCCGACGAAAGGCTCATATAGATTATCTTACATTAACCCGCTTAATACGGACACCGGTTAATACGGACACGACGGACACTTTTCTGTGACCCGAATGACACTCTCTCATATATACAAAGTTAACCTCGCTTTACGGACACTGGTTATCCGAGAGAACCTAACAAAAGCTGCCAACCGAGTCTTTCAAAGGTTTTGTCTAATATTCAGGCCGTCTGGTTGAACCGCAAACTGAAAATGCCAGTGCAGAGCAAAGTCACAGACTATTTAGGCTCCGCCCGAAAGTTGCACCTTTTCAGACTGGAGGTATATAAAAGGGTAGGGATTTCACGAGGGTCGTCCCGTTTCAAACAAGATAACATTAATTTTACTACTTGTATTTGAATGAACGTAAGGTTTCTTCAGTTTGAACTTAAGTTACAGTTAAGACATTAAACATCGTTCTGTTGCCTTTAAATTGTATGCTTTAGTCTTTGTATCGATAAAACCTGTGTCCGTGGCGTTTATTCTGGGAGCCCGCCTAATACGGACACCCGGATAATACGGACACTTTCGCGTGTCCCCTTGGTGTCCGTATTAACCGGGTTCCACTGTAATTAAAAAAAAGAAACAACAAAAAAGGACCCCGGGTGGATACGAACCCGGGCCGCCGGGTCCCGATGATCAGATTGACAGGCGAGTAAGGATGGTGTTTGGCAGAATAAATAAAAAATAAATGTGACTGTTCTTGATCCCGCCTGTGCTCCTTGCCGACAAAATCATAAACCTCGTACGCTCGACCTCGCTTTGCGAGGAAAAAAGGACCCCGGAGGATCCCGATGATCAGATTGACAGGCGAGTAAGGATGGTGTTTGGCAGAATAAATAAATGTGACTGTTCTTGATCCCGCCTGTGCTCCTTGCCGACAAAATCATAAACCTCGTACGCTCGACCTCGCTTTGCGAGGAATAAGCAGCTATTGTCACTTTTTTTAATGCATGATTGTTATTAACCTATGGGTAAACAGGCGGAGTGCATGAACCATGAAATACTGCCAATCGACGATGATATCTGCAATTTTAAGAAATGTTGGTATCTTCAGACAACCTCAGACGTACCAGGGAAAGTGCCTGCCAAACAACCCCCGCCCCCCTCCCCCCGTACCACCAACCTTGTAATGTATTAATGAAGACACGAACACGAAACGAATGCAAAATAGAATCCATCTTAAAAACGTGATGTATAAAGTGTGTACCATTTTCTAGGCAAAATATATGGACGGTGCATGACGCATAGCCACATATACTTATTACTGCATTAGTCTTTCTTATTTATTTCATTCAGTGCGAAACGTATTGCCCAGGTCCTTCCCAACCAGAGTGTCTTGCTGGCGTGTACATCCGGGCGTGTACATCTTCGTGTTGCAATAGAGCAGCTCACTTAGTATTTCCTTATGATTACACGTTGCATATTATAACAAGGTTTGCTAGTTAAAATGACTAAGATAATATGCCACGCTCGACATGGCATGGAGAGACTGGAGACTATCAGGATAACATTGCAAATTTGCGAATTTTCCTGTGTGCAGCAATTTATTTAATACCGCGAGAGACTGGGATACAATGAGTAAGGTTAAAATGCAGATATCGAACACGGCCTACTCATCTTCTCTTGTTAATATCATTTATTTTTTATTTATATCTTGTTTTTTTCAAATGATGTTTCAGGGTCCAGTGGTGGATATAGTTCCACTTCCAACGCGTTCATTTTCTCTCTCCGCAACAAAGAAGGACTAGGACCTTTTAAAAGCATGGTGACAAAGCCGTCACGTGCAATTTACAAGTACCCATCTTATGGTCCAACATTTGGTGGCGGGTGCGACATCTACATCGCCAACAATGCGAACAGCAACACTGCTTCATACACAACCTTTGGCGACTCCTACTCTGTTCAAAGTGGAGTACAAGACAAGAACACAATCCTGGCTGGGACTTACAACTTCTCACCTGATGAAGTGGAGGTGTTTTATCTTGGATAATTCACAAGATGTGACGATTAAAAAACGATAAAACTGTTCATACATATTCAGTTATTTACTTGTTGCCGGTGTTGTAGTTTGTAGACTGTGTCAAAATATCCTGGTGTCGGAATGCTGACAAAAACTGTCATTATAAGCTGGTAGCTCTGTTTCTAATGAAAAAGATACAGTCGTGTAAAAAATATGCACTTTCTTTTCGGGTTGGTATTTTTAATATTTCGTTTTCATTGGTATAACTATACCGATATATGTATAGTACCTTTGGAAAAAATATATTTCTATTAGCAATAAGTGATAGTCATAATCTACAATTATTTTGCTCAATAGTTTTTTCGTTAAGATTGTTAAAGCTTTACTTAAAAATCTTTTTTAGAATATAAATTATTTTATTGGAATATTACCTGTGATGCAATAATTGTTAATATAAATAAATTATCGTGTGAACAGACTATGTCTAAAACAATTCTCCTTACGGTACGAGACGTACTACGGAAGGGGATTTATTTGGGCTCATTTGTCGGAGGGGAGGGGGGTGGGGGGGGGGGAGCTGAGGGGGTAGGAACCCGGGAGTAAAGGGTGTGGGAAGTTTACGGGAGGCGGGAGAAGGGAGGGCGGGAAGCAAGATATCCAAAGTGGCGGGAACCGGGAGAGTTTGGAAAAAATTTCGCAACATTGCGCAATATTTTGCAATAGAAAAAGGACAAAGAGAAGGAACCACAACGGAAGGGGCGGTAACCGGGCGGGAAGTTCAGACGCCGTGTCGTACACGATAATCATAAGTAAATTGTAGGTTTGATTAATACACCAAACAATTCGTCGTAGGCAGGGGGGGCTAGCAGCGAGGCCTGGGACCTAGTATATATGATTGCACATTTTAGAAATTTGGCCGAGCGAGACTAAGTACTGGTTTGTTTAAAATAAACATGGCGGACGATGGCTGACATGACGTGCGTTTGTGTTCGTTGAGAAATATTTTGGCGATTCCACGTCCAAACATCTATGGGAACGATTCGGTCGCTGTTTAACTGAACTTTGGTCATTGTGGGACACCATGGATGAAAATTCCACAGCAAACTCCCGTAGAGGTACGTTTCTCGAATGATTGACAGATTTCTTTACTTGTGCGGTCATGTATTGCGGAAAAGCGGCAAGATCAAAGGGCGCTGCCTGCCCCCCTGGTCGTAGGCTTCTCGTAAGCATGGCACATGCGACAAAGTTGTAAATCGGCACTGAAGGTTTACTACTTTTAGCGGCTAGTAAATTTAGCGATTTTTAATTTCCAAGATTTACCGACTTTAGAGATTTTGGTGTACTAATCGGTTTTTAAATTTAGCGCATGACATCGCTAAATCCGCTAAATTTAGTAGCTGCTAACAATAGCAACAATAGTCCTTCCACTACGTACTACATCTAGGTCACGGATGGCGCAGCTTGAAAAATATAGCCTAAGTTCTTCAAGTTTGTCCTTCGATATCCGTCTCAAAAAATCGATGGCAATAAGCTATAAGTCGAGATTGCGCCAAGATGAACTAATTAATTTGCGCACTGAAAACTCGAAAGAGATTTTCACGACCACACGTCTGTGTGGCATAACTACAAGTACTGTTTACACCGTGAAACAAATTTAATATTAGAAAATAACATACACGAAAATGGACCCAAGAAATTGCCATGATAAACATCGTGGTAAATCGAATAATGATGTCGGGTTCAAAATGTGATGAATGCAGAATAGAAAGTGTACAGCCCAGAGTGAATTAATATAAATTATTACACTTGTGTGGCAATACCAAAGGTGCTTCCCATTTAGACAAACGGAAAGGTTGGAAATTTTCAAATAATTTCTGCCTTAAATAGCAAGTAATAATCCATTTCCGAGTGGGTAAGTTGCCTCTGTTTCAAAACGAGTCCTGGTCAAGCTGAATGGACAAGTTTAATTGACGAGGGAGTTTTAACTTTTAAGACACTCACAGGACATTTGAAAAGGATAGGCGCCAAGCTCGATTGAATGGCTGAGTGTAGAAAGGTCCTATCTACATTTAAAGCAATTTTTTAGGATAAAAGTGGCAGTAACATCTAATTGTTATGTCATTTGCATGAAATGTCGTTTTTGTAAAGTGATTTCGGCCTTTTTTTAACGCGATTACTATTAGCACATATGAAACGAGAAAGAAAAAAACACTAATACAAAGTCACGATGTAAAATAAAAGACGAACTGAACTAAAAATAAAATTAAAACAATAAATTTAATAAAATAAAACAACATGCAGAAACAGAAAGTAGTATTTTTGTTGTTGTTGTTATTGCTATCACCGTCAACCCGTTTGTAAGGGTAGCATTTTTTCCCATTTTGAGCAATGCTTAGATAGTTTGTGTTGTTTTGATATGAGGTGTTCAAACTCATAAACGGTTTTAATCTTGGCAAGAAAGAGGTTGGGAAGACGAAGGCTCTTGACGCAAATAAAAACATTTCATTGGTTGATGCGCACCAAGAATTTTTGGTTGATGCGCACCAAGAATTTTTAAATTCTTGGTGCGCATCAACCAAAAATTCTTGGTGCGCATCAACCAATGAAATGTGTAAAAATATTTTTTAGTGTTCAAAAAGCCAAAAAGAATATTTACAACTGTAAACTGTGCATGTACTTTTTCAATTTTATGCTCGATTAGCCAAGAAGAAAACAAATTTACAAAAACATATATAAATCCAGTAAGTTTAATAGCCAGACTTACTGAGCATCTGGCGCAATTTGTTAAATGTTGGCACAAGATTTCTGAAAGAACAATGGTTACAATAATAAACATTTGTCAGCCAAAAACCTTAGCGATCACGGTTGTATAGTATTTCACATCAGTTCCTTTTATCTGAGCATGCATGGTCAAGCTGAATGGACAAGTTTAATTGACGAGGGAGTTTTAACTGTTAAGACACTCACAGGACATTTCAAAAGAATAGGCGCCAAGCTCGATTGAATGGCTGAGTGTAGAAAGGTCCCATCTATATTTTGCCATAACAACAAACAAAGCTTTCTAAACAACACCCAAGTTGCGTTTCACCACTTCTTTAGTATTTAGTTACTCGAAAAACGACATATTCATGCTTAGGACATAAAAACTAGATAATCTATACTATCACTTTTGTCCCAAAAGGGTGAAAATTAAATTAAATGCCTAAAAAAGCAGATTGGACCTTTCTGCACTTAGCCCAATCAGTGGTCCTAAAATGTAGTCTGCGTGTCTAGAATTTTGCCCTTCTATTGATTTTGTTGACTAAAGGCAGACCCTTTGTCAAATAAAAAGGCACGGATCTTCTTAAAAATTGTTTTGTTTTACTTAAGTGTGGTTACGCCGTCTGAAAAGCTGGTATAATAAAAAACACCATAAAACAAATTGTGATGTGAAGTTTCGCCACACTACTGCTCTACATATTATCAAGATGTACGTGTATGCTTTGACCTTGCTGTTGCTTCTTGGAGCTTCTCTGAGCGAAGGTACAAATTACAAATGATGTTATCAATTCTACCTTGGTACGCTCGGTACGCTCGGTACGCTCGGTACGCTCAGTACGCTCGGTACGCTCGGTGCATTCGGTGCACTCGGTGCGCTCGGTACACTCGGTACGCTCAGTACGCTCGGTACGCTCGGTACACTCGGTACGCTCAGTACGCTTGGTACGCTCGGTGCACTCGGTACGCTCGGTACACTCGGTACGCTCAGTACGCTCGGTACGCTCGGTACGCTCGGTACACTCGGTACACTCGGTACGCTTGGTGCGCTCGGTACGCTCGGTACGCTCGGTACGCTCGGTACGCTCGGTACGCTCGGTACGCTCGGTACGCTCGGTACGCTCGGTACACTCGGTACGCTCAGTACGCTTGGTACGCTCGGTGCATTCGGTGCACTCGGTGCGCCCGGTATGCTCGGTACGCTAGGTACGCTCGGCCTCTATAGAGCTCTTCCAACTTTTACCTCACATTTTTGCACTTCAGAGAATGCAAATATTTTTTATCTCTGTTTTTCACCAATTGTTACAGAAAACTGTAAACAGACCAAATGCTTATCGAAAGCAAACTTCGAAAGTTTCACATGAAGCTCGTGTCATTCAAAGTGTTCCTTTTACTAAAGTTGATACTAGCTATTCGAAGTCATAAGCCTGGTTTTCACTAGCGACGCAAGCACAAGCGCAAGCAACATACGCAGACGCAGTAACGCGTTGCGTTACTGCGTCTGCGTATGTTGCTTGCGTATGTTGCTTGCGCTTCTGTTTGCGTCGCTAGTGAAAACCAGGCTATAGTTGACGACTGACGTTTCAGTATTACTGCCTTCTTCGGGGTAAGAAAACTGCTCTTTTACTAACCCTAGTGATCATCTGTGATTATTGTGCTTTGTAAATATAATGTAAATTTTATTTACAAAACCCTAACATGTATGTCAATCCAGATTTACATTTGTAAATATATTTTTACATATTATGTAAATTTTCAACTTTTCCAGTGCATGGAGAGGAAAAGACATTATTGTTTATTTTCGCGTCGAGAGCAGAACGCTAGGCTCGATTTCCGCCGCTTTCTCGAGTGCGGCCTTCGTTCCTCCTTCGGGAGAAAAACGTAGGCTCATTATCCAGAACAGCGGCTGGTAATCGAGCCTAGCAGAACCCGAGTATTTTCCAAGCATAAATTATCCGTTTCTTTCTCCGTTTTTCGTTGTTATCTTGTTTTATATTATATTATCTATGACTAACCATGTCTGTTTCAGTTTTTCTGTTTTTTTTTATTATTACACACTGTTTACAACATATAAATTAGGTAAAATCAAGAGACTATGACTTGGTCACCGTCACGTGTAGGTTAATTGGCGCCTTATGAACTGCATATTCAATTTTCAGCAAAATAAGTAATTTCAAGAGACTGTTATAATAGATCAGCTTTGAAACGATAAAAACTCGACATACAGCTGAATGTAAATTAAGTTCCATGGCTTCGAGCCCGATAATGAACCCTAAAAACTAAATTATTTACGTGCGTGTAACTGAGAAGGGAGTGATAGTTTCACGCCAATAATGTTTGTTTCTTCTTTCAGGGACGATAACAATACAATCAAATATTATCCAAAGCAATGAATTCTTATTGAGCCATCTCAGTCGATTTCTGGATCCTGTGTCTGGTTCACATTCATATTGGAAGCTGTGTTACCGCGCCTCCGCGCACGGCTGGGCTGCAAGTACCTTCCACAGCAAGTGTGATGGTAAACATAATACGGTGACCATCATCAAAAAGAACCAGTACGTGTTTGGAGGATTCACTGACATTCCTTGGGGTATGCATATCTTACGAAGGATATTTGAATAAATCATTAATACAACTTAGGGGTCCTTAGGCGTTCGGTTTCTCGTAGGTTTCATAACAAAAGGAAACATCATACTTCAACTCGTGCCCAAACAACAGAATCATGAGACAATACCTATTTACTAGTCACAACACTTTTAATCCTGGTCAGAGCTCTAGATATAATATTCTAGTTACATCAAGAGAGCTTGCTCGCAGGCTACTCAATATCTTTTTGGTTAAGGTTGTTAAGGCTTTTCTTAAAAACGTGTTAGAATATAAATTATTATATTAAAATATTCCCTGTGATGTAAGAATTGTTACTAGAAATAAATTACCGTGTGAACAGACTATGTCTAAAACAATTCTCCTTATGGTTCGAGGCGTACTACGGAAGGGGATTTTTGGGGGCTTATTTGTCGGAGGGAGGCTGGGGGGGGGGGGGACCCGGGAGTGAAGGGTGCGGGAGTCTACGGGAGGCGGGAGAAGAGAGGGCGGGAAGCAAGATTCCCAAGGTGGCGGAAACCGGGAGAGTTAGGAAAAAATTTCGCAACATTGCGCAATATTTTGCAATAGAAAAATGACAAAGATGCGGAACCACAACGGAAGGGGCGGTTACCAGGCGGGAACCGGGCGGGAAGTTCAGAGCCCGTGATGTACACGATAATCATAAGCAAGTTGTAGGTTTGATTAATACCTGAAACAATTCGCGTGTCGCAGGAGCCCATCACTAGGAGCGAGCAACAGGACTGGATTCGTGTCACAGCGTTTTTGCAGACCAGGTTATTTTTAGATTCCTTTTCTTGCGAACTCCTATTCAAACAAGCCAATCAGAAGTTGTGATGTAATGAATGACGTGTCATATCTCTCAATTGACAAGGAGATCATATTTTTTCCCGGGAAAAAGGAGTCTAAAAATAACCCGGTCTGTAAAAATGCTGTGACATTGATGGAGTATGGGAGATGGACGCTCCTAGTGATGGGCTCCTGCGTGTCGTAGGGTTGTCGTAAGCAGGACGCATGCGGCAAAGTTGTAAATCGGCGCTGAAGGTTTACTATTTTTAGCGGCTACTAAATTTAGCGATTTTTCATTCCCAAGATTTAGCGATTTTAGAGATTTTGGTGTACTAATCGATTTTTAAATTTAGCGCATGACATCGCTAAATCCGCTCAATTTAATTAGTCAGGGGCACCCAACGAATCTGTTCCTCACTTTATCTGTTCCCCAGCCGAATTCTTGCTGGCTGGCAAAATATTTCGGTCTATTTTTTAGGCTGGGAAATAGTAATGATCACACGGTCATTATTTCCTGAGAAAAGGGAATATAAAATTTCAGAATATTCAAACTGTTTGAGACGGCAGTACATTATACAAAACAATATTCGAAACGTTTTCCATCGATGTTTAATTAGTTTCCATGCCCCTTCCTTTTGGTTACTTATTATTATTTTAATATTATTATTATTGTTGGCTGGGAAACAGACAATTTTTATCCAGCTGGCTGGGAATTTCCTAGCCTGTTCCAGGCTCTCGGATAGTGAAAAAGCGAAAAAGAGAACGGCCGCGCGAAGGGAGTCTGGGAGAGAGATACTAATCTCTCTCCCAGACTCCCTTCGCGCGGCCGTTCTCTTTTTCGCTTTTTCACTATCCGAGAGCCTGGAACAGGCTAGGAATTTCCCCGTGTGTCATGCTGGCAAAGAGGAACAGATATATTTTCCCCAGCAATGCAGAAGAAACACCTGGAAATGCTTTTATATCATTTATTTTCATATATCTGGGTAAAATAATGCATTTTACAAAAAAACGTTCGTTGGGTGCCCCTGTCCATAGGCATTAGCTGATTGTTTAAGAATTTCTCAACACAAAATCATTTGGAAAAACAAAGAGATTCCAGACATCGTGGTAACAGAAAGATCGCGGTGAAAATGTCTTAGTTTTGCAATGTAAATATATGCCACTACAGTTGTTTTAATAATTGTTCTTAATAAATTAAAACTTATTTTAACCAAGCTTCTGGAAAAGAAAGATCTCTGAAGAAACAAGGTCATCAGCTTTGGTAAGCAAGGACTATTCAGGGCCGTAGCTAGCGGGGGGGCAAGGGGGGCAATTGCCCCCCCAAGAATGGGTAATGCTTTCTGAAAAACGAAAACTGCGTATGTTTTTTTTCGCGTTCAAACAGCCGCCTTCTTGATAAAAATATATGCCGAGGGTCTTTCAAAAACAAGATTGAACATTTCAAAGGCTTGGTACTCCATCTCCCCAGATTTTGCTCGGCATATTAATCAAGATGATGGGGAACGAAGAGGCGAGAACTTCTTACTTCTTAGGTAACTAAGTAAGTAGTTATATTTTGACTGCCGGTACCATACTAATTTGAACATTTACGATTGATTGAGAAATATATTTTGGAGCGGAAATCCAACTGGAGACATCTTTTACACACGAAATAGACTAATAAAATGTTTAGTGTACTAAGGCCGATATACGGTATGTATCAAGGTAACAAAACCTCGGAAATATTGCTGTAAGCACTAAAAATACCTGTCATTTTACACTGAATCGAGATTGATTTTTTGACAAAATATCTCATGGAAAATGCTCAAAATAGCATTTCCGAGCCTCTAGATTTAAAAATTTTCTGAGGGGGCATGCCCCCAGACCCCCCTAGCGACTCGCGCCTTCGGCACTCGCTCATTGCCCCCCCATTCCAAAAATTCTAGCTACGGCCCTGCTATTGAATTTGCTATTGCGAAGACGTATCTCAGTACCGAATGAATAATGATCGCAGCTCTTGAGTTCGAGTAAAACAGCGTTGTTTTGTTTGCCGAAAATATACGTGAAATTGATGTGGAGAAGATTTTTGCAAAAGCTTGTTAAAACGTAATTGTTTATCATTCTAGTTTCGTTGCGAGGCTCGTAATTTACCGTTCAAATCATAATCATCAATACAAAAACAAGGAACGTTTGTTCAACAGTATATCTAATTTTCCCATCATTTCCTTAAACACGGAGCGAGCATATAAACGGAATGGAAACAACACTTTGTTGGCTTGAATTGCATGAACAGAGCTAAAATGGCAGAAGAAACAATGGTCGTGAAACAGTTGAACGTTTATTATTTGCTCGGTTCACCTATTTTACGTAAAACATAGGAAAAACTTTATTTTGAATTTAAAAGTTTCAACGTAAAATAATATAACTGTGTGATCAGAAGTTTAAAAGAATCCACCTTTTACAAATCCACCTTTTACAAATCCACCTTTTACAAATCCACCTTTTACAAATCCATGTTTTACAAATCCAATCCAGTCCTTGTTTTACAGTATGCCGTATATTTGAAGTTTTGGCAAAGTGAATTGTCGCGAGAAAGAACTCAACCGCCGGAGTAGAATATTTTGCCGCAGAGTTTGAATCACGTTTTGTAACGGCGAATTCTCATTTTATTACAGTTATTACTCAGTGATCGCATGAGTATTGTCTGATTTGCGTTGAACTTTCAAAACTGTTTCGAATCCTTTCTGAAAAAATTACTGAGAATGAAGCCAACTCAGTGCTAGTAAAATCGCTTCGATCTTTCCGAGAAAAGACCTGACTGTTCATTTTAGTAGGGAAAAGTCCCGAATTTTCTAGGAAAGATCGAAGCGACTCTGTGTCTGATCTGCTAGCACTGAGTTGGCTTCTTTCTCATGCGATCAGAAATAACTGTAATAATGAAAGAATTCGCATATATTTTCCTTCCAAATCGTACTGCTAAACCTAGTCAAAGATAAAAGGGTTGAAATCGAAAATCCACGCCGTAGAACCGCACAAAATTTCATTCATCTGTATTCATCGCGAACGAACAAGTTGCAATTTCATTGTCCTGTACTCGACATCGGATTGGCTCAATTAAAAAATGTTGGAATGTAGTGTTCCCGTTCTGCCCTGTGATTGGTTAACTTTGTCTGGGTGGCCCCGGTTACAGTAGTTTGACTGTAAAAGAATCGAACTCGAAAAATTCAAATTCCCAACGAAAATCGCCTGAATGCTAAAATGTTATTTTGGTAAGAAAAACATTTCATTTATTTCAATCGAGATGTTTAAAAGAACTGAAACGAGTGTTGATGAGCTGTGCTCGGAAATATTTTTTAAATATTCTGCGAACATGCTCATACCTCATTACAGCCATCGTCGAAAATATTACAAATAAAAGAGCTACTTGAAAGCATAAAATTGAGTTGGAATAGAAGAAGCGATAATTTTTTGCCTCAGCTTCAGCGCCGAGTGTTTTAACTCTCCATACAGGGGCACCCAACGAATCTGTTCCTCACTTTATCAATTCCCCAGCCGAATTCTTGCTGGCTGGCAAAATATTTCGGTCTATTTTTTTTAGGCTAGGAAATAGTAATGATTACACGGTCATTATTTCCTGAGAAAAGGGAATATAAAATTTCCCGAATATTCAAACTGTTTGAGACGGCAGTACATTATACAAAACAATATTCGAAAGGTTTTCCATCGATGTTTAATTAGTTTCCATGCCCCTTTTGGTTACTTATTATTATTTTAATATTATTATTGTTGGCTGGGAAACAGACAATTTTTATCCAGCTGGCTGGGAATTTCCCCGTGTGTCATGCTGGCAAACAAAGAGGAACAGATATATTCTCCCCAGCAACGCAGAAGAACACCTGGAAATGCTTTTATATCATTTATTTTCATTTATCTTGGTAAAATAATGCATTTTACAAAAAAATGTTTGTTCGGTGCCCCTGTTGTTTTTCTTTCGGCATGATCCGTCGCCTTCGATGATACTGTTTCACTTCGTTTTCAACACAGGTAAAGCATTACTGGTCAAACTCGCAATATATATTCAACTCAATTAGCCGTGTAAAAAGTCAAGAAAAGCTACAGGTTCAGCTTTGAAAATCAACTGGATTAATCTGAGCGTGGTGAACATCCGGGACATGCGTGCTTTATAAGAAAATAATGCACGGTAGACTCCATGCAGTACATATGGCAGCTATTTTCTAAACTCTGATAAAACATGGTTTTTAACCAATCAGAGCGCGCGCAGTTTTCAGTCTATATTTTAAACTGATATATGTAGTGCTATTTGGAAATAATATATTTTTATTAGCAATAATCAAATATTCAAGGTAATTTATGAAAATGATAGTCAAAATCTACAATTTGCTCTATAGTTTTCTGGTTAAGGTTGTTTAAGGCTTTACTTAAAAACGCTTAGCTTTAGAATATGAATTATTATAATAAAATATTTCCTGTGATGTAAGAATTGTTACTAGAAATAAATTACCGTGTGAACAGACTATGTCTAAAACAATTCTCCTTACCGTACGAGACGTAAGACGGAAGGGGATTTGTTTGGGCTTACTTGTGGGGGGACGGAGGGGGAGGGAGGGAAGTCTACGGCAGGCGGGGGAAGAGAGGGCGGGAAGCAAGATTCCCAAGGTGGCGGAAACCGGGAGAGTAAAGGAAAACATTTCGCAACATTGCGCAATATTTTGCAATAGAAAAAGCACAAAGAGGCGGAGCCACAACGGTAGGGGCGGGAACCGGGCGAGAAGTTCAGACGCCGTGTTGTACACGATAATCATCAGCAAGTTGTAGGTTTGATTAATACACAAATCAATTCGCGTGTCGTAGGCTTGTAAGCATGTCGCATGCGACAAAGTTGTAACTCGGCACTGAAGGTTTACTATTTTTAGCGGCTACTAAATTTCGCGATTTTTTCATTCCCAAGATTTAGCGACTTTAGAGATTTTGGTGTACTAATCAATTTTTAAATTTAGCGCATGACATCGCTAAATCCGCTAAATTGAGTAACAATAGTAACCATTCCTTTCCATTAGCTACGTACTACATCCGAGGTCACGGATGGTGCATCTTGAAAATATAGCCTAAGTTCTTCAAGTTTGTCCTTCGTATAAATCCGTCTCAAAAAAGCGATGGCAAAAAGCTAAATTTAAAAATAATTTCGTGTGTTCTTGACCATTTTAATTTTTCAAAAATAGAACGCAGTGCAAGTTGGACATAAATTTGCTATTCGAGTATTTTTTTCTCACAAAGCGGCAGAATCCGTATGGATTTCGTGCGATTTGGACACAATACCAAGCTATATAATATTATTGTTTTCCTGGCAGTGTTGGGGAAATTGAATCCTTTTCTTCAATTTAGTTTCGTCAACAGTTAAGGAAATTGCTTGACACGAAAACTAAAGTCATCATCATGCTTCGCAGTAGTCTGGTCCCAGAAGAAGTTTTCTTTATTGTACCTGTTATAAACTCAAGCGATTAACTAGAATTGACCGGTAACAGTTTATACAAGTCTCGATGTCAATAAAAGGATTCATTAGAACTGTGTTAAACGTTTAGCTTTAAGAGCTATTCTCTGTAACAGTCAAGCAAAGTGGGAAATGAAAATTTCTCACCTCCATTCAAATTTTGCATGCAGTTAGATATTCAGGGGGGAAGTTCAAAAATACCCATTGTTAAGGTTGCTACTTTATTGTTGGCATGGTAACGCCGAATGTTTGTTGGTGGCCCAAAACCTAATTTTTAACTCAGAAACTGTTGTAAAAAGTGCAAAATGTAAACTACTGTTTCTCCAGGCCATTAAAACACTACAACTCAAGACTTGCAGCAGATATAAAACTATCATTCTAGTTTACATTTATGTATCTTCCTTTTTATAATATTAAATTTACATAGACTAAACGGTCAGTCAACTACATCGAGTTTCGGGCCATTTGAGTAGATGGGTAAAACCAGCTAATCCTTTTCTTTAATTTCTCCAAAAGTACATCGGTTCTAGAGCTGAAACTCAGCAGGTAGTTTACACAGATATTCTAGTTACTATATCTGTAAAAATCTCTGCGGGGCGGGATCTCTTTTTCCAAAGGGCAGTTAACGAACAAACCTCAAAAAATCAGTTTTTGTATATTTCGGCGAAATTAACATTCTATCTACTCGCCAACAAAATGTCAAAAAAACTGAAACTGCCTTCATTATGAAAGAATATTATCTGCTGAGTCATGTTCTGATCAAAATAATAGTTTCTGGCTATTATATTTTTAAACAATATAGACAATATCGATCAAAATAAGCTTACTTTATGGTTTTCTCCAGTTTACCACTTGCTACTACGCATTCATATACTTAACACAAATGGATGCTCGAGCCTTTTCCTACGCCTGATGCCAATGTTTATCTTCAATTGTGATCCAATAAGTAATTTACAACAAGTTATAAAGCAGTGATAAAGAAGTTCATTTAGCAATCCAAGCTGCACCTTATGAACAGTCAACACGTACATTTCCACCTTGGAAGTTACGGCGTATTCTCCATCAGATGCCATCAGTCGCTCCAGAAGAAGTTAAACATTCCGCTTTTTAGTCGTTAAGACAATCAACGGAGTTATTCAAGTAAGCTTATTTAACTCCGACAAATCTAGTCCAAAAGCTTGCTGAAAGGCTGAAAGCCACATACTCTAATATCAAACATTTGTTGACAGTCCCGTGAACATAGTCAGCGGTGTTAATCGATGTAACATTCATGTGAATAATAATAGGTGTCACAACAGGTGCAAATGCGAACTTCGTTATGGAGATTTTCCAGTTTGCTTCTCCCCGGACGGTGAAAAGGAATTATTTTTTCTCAGTGACTGTGATCGTGATATATCAACGCATCTGCAAACTTACGGGCTCAGCAAATGTACAAAAGATATTACCGATGAAGTTGACTTATTACTCTGCCGTTCTGGTAAGTTATCTAGCTTGATTTTATTTTCTTTCCCCTTCTGTAAAGTAGCAGAAAAAACGTGCAGTAACTCCTATGGCCTCGCGCCGTCAGTAGGATTTGAAATGATGTGTCCGCACAAACTTCGAAATTCATTTAACTAAGACCGTAATTGCAGGAATCTGGAACGCCGAAATAGAGGGAACATGGACTTAGAGTTCAGTACTCAGATTACAAAAAACTAGCACGTCGCTGTTGAAAAGAATGTTTAGAGGCTAACGACATTAAGCGATTATTGGAAAGACAAATTTCCGAAAATCCTGGCTGTAGGGCAGCATTTCGTTTTGTTAAGGCTTACGGGCGGGTTTGTTACTGTAATTGGCAGCCCTTATTTGTCCTTGTTAGACATGGGTTGGGCATTAAAGTCAAAGCCAAAGGCAACTAGATTTTTCTTGAAAACAATTTTTCACAAGGAGAGAAATCAGGGAAGAAAGAAACTGGGGAAGCGGTAGCAAAAGAAATAAGAAAAGCTAAAGATGCAAACAATCAGCGATTGTTTACATTGGAAGAATTTCTATCCCCACAGCAAATCTCCTCTTACTTTTTTTCGCTTTGCAGCAAAACGAAAGCAGCTCGGTGAGTCTGAATATGAAGCCGCAGAAAACGAACATGTTTCTGCAAGAAGTTAGAGAAGATATCATGACTTCCTTAGGGCAAGATCTGAATAGCCACAAGAATCCAATTGTGCACGCGAAGAGCTACAATTATGTGAGATGTCGAAAGATGAATTGTCTTTGCTACGCATGGCAACGCTTAAATCCAGCTGTAGAGAGTATGACATGGAAGTTTTCAGGAAGGCGAAAGGACCCTTATTTTGAGTGTGTTGTTTCTCTCGTTAACAGCTGTACCTGCAAGGCTTTCAGTTGAACAGTGTAATCTAGTTTAAAATCTTAGAGTTGAGTTTTGGTCATGCACAATAAAACAAAGTTGTTATTTAAACAAATTTACACAACATGCTACAACTGATAAGATTACTTCTAGCGCAAAGTCTATATATAAAGCAGTTGAGACTTCCTTTAAAATATAAGTGGTCAGAAGTAGGCACGTCAGTTTTAAATAATCAGGAAACCACAAAATACTGTCTAATTTGTATTCAGTGTGTATTGTCAGTGTATTGTATTTGACGATTTGAGCTGGGTGTGAAAGACATTCCATATGTGGTCTATCAAAGACTGAGCTCGTTTTTTTGTGTTGCCAATCCTGATATAAATGGATTAAGAACGGAACTCAAATGGATATAATCAAATAAACGAGAAAGGCCTGGCTTTCACAAGATAAGGACACAATGCTTAGTAAATCATAAGCATAAAGGTATTTCAGTCAAAACCGCTGACCAATAATACTCTCGATTTCTGCTCGATGCTCGATCAAAGGACAAAAGAAGTATTGGGTGTAAAAAGTCTGAGTAATTGCGATTCTTCGCTAAAATCTTAAAAGGAAAATGGTTTTCCTTCTTCTGTAGCGAATGGAGATATCTGATGGGGAAATACATTACAAATCCAAGGTGAAAATGTTCGCTTAAATTTGGCTCATATGCATGTCGGCTTGCTGAATGAAGTTCTTTTGCTAAACCTGCTGTTACTTGTGTGAATGTGCTGAAATGGGACAGTTGACAGCCGCTGAAGATAGACAGCAGGGCCAGCCACAAGAAAAGGTACAGGCATCTGAATTTGTGTTCAAATGATGCGAATGCTTGCAGAACGAACCGACTCCATCGTGGCAAAGTGGTAAAATGGAGAAAACCATAAAGTAAGCAATATTTTGATCCATATTGTTTAAAAATATAATAGCCAGAAACTATTATTTTGATCAGAACATGACTCAGCAGATAATATTCTTTCATAATGAAGGCAGTTTTCAGTTTTTTTGACATTTTGTTGGCGAGTAGATAGAATGTTAATTTCGCCGAAATATACAAAAACTGATTTTTGAGGTTTGTTCGTTAACTGCCCTTTGGAAAAAGAGATCCCGCCCCGCAGAGATTTTTACAGATATAGTAACTAGAATATCTGTGTAAACTACCTGCTGAGTTTCAGCTCTAGAACCGATGTACTTTTGGAGAAATTAAAGAAAAGGATTAGCTGGTTTTACCCATCTACTCAAATGGCCGAAACTCGATGTAGTTGACTGACCGTTTAGTCTATGTAAATTTAATATTATAAAAAGGAAGATACATAAATGTAAACTAGAATGATAGTTTTATATCTGCTGCAAGTCTTGAGTTGTAGTGTTTTAATGGCCTGGAGAAACAGTAGTTTACATTTTGCACTTTTTACAACAGTTTCTGAGTTAAAAATTAGGTTTTGGGCCACCAACAAACATTCGGCGTTACCATGCCAACAATAAAGTAGCAACCTTAACAATGGGTATTTTTGAACTTCCCCCCTGAATATCTAACTGCATGCAAAATTTGAATGGAGGTGAGAAATTTTCATTTCCCACTTTGCTTGACTGTTACAGAGAATAGCTCTTAATACTCAAAGCTAAATCCAAAGAGAAATTTAAAGATATCGGTTTAGAATAATAAATTTTCTACGGCCCGGAGAGAACGACGTTTTCTCGACTGCATGCGGAATTTCTACCTCAAAATTATTTAAAAGAGCAATAGAAAATTAAAACTTCATTTGTAAAAAAATTGTGAAATTTTACTTGAAAAATCGATATATCTCTCGCATCACTTGGTGAATCGTGCGATTCGGGCGATATCGGTTTTTTGTGTGATTCTCTCGTTATATAATAATTAATCGATCCTATTAAAATTACAGACTTCGAATAAACAAAATTCACCTTCCCTTGGGCCCTTGCCAAACAGAGTCGCAAGTACACGCAAGTTTTCAACTTGTGTTGTCTTGCGACGACTTGTTCACTGTGAACAAGATCAAATTTAACTTGCGCGCAAGTAGACTCATGTTTTTCACCGTTTGGCCGCCTAACGCAAGTCAACGCAGGTGTTTAATTTACTTCAAGTGCGGCGCTCTCAGGAGCATTGAAATGGTCTCTTAATAGCAACTTGCGTGCACCAACGCAAGTCTGCATGCAAGTTTGCGTCTACTTGCGCCAGGGCGCTTTAGACATACTTTTTTATTTTATTTTATGGCATCCCATGTGTTTCAAACAGGTTTTGCGAAGATGAAAAGTTAACTGATATCGCTGAAAAAATAGTAGTAACTTCTATTGTTGAATAAAAATAAAAATTATTCCAATGTATAAACTCCAGCACGTGAATTTCTTTCCAGTGGTTTTACATCTGACACGGTAGCCATGTCATCAAGTATCAAAATGCCAAATAAGGATCTCAGTGACGTTCACGACATCATTAAACTTATCTAAGCTGAGGCTTAAATAATTTGTAAACTTATGCATCGCATGAAAGATGTAAGCCAAGATTCTTGGCCGCAAATGTTTTGCTCAAATGCAATGTTCAACTCAATAAGCACGTTGCGTGCTTTACTGACGAAAACGTATCAAAGAAAGCGTCAATGAACGTGACTAAAAACCGGTTGCTGTGTAACACTTTGGATTCAAAAGGAATTAGCAAATACAGTGTTTTCAGAAAAGTACTCATGGTTCATAAAATAAATTGCAAGTCGTTTCTGGTAAAATTACTCCGTCAATAGTCTCAATGGACGTTAATGAGAATTCCCTCGGTAACCAGTCAGTGCTAAGCTAGCAGCACGTACGTTTCTTTGTATGTGCAACAGGTGTTCCAAATGGGTCTTATCTCTCACTAGTCCATAATTATTTGATCCCATAGAAATAGGGCGAGCTAGAGTCCGGAATAACCTCTCTATCCCCGATAATGAATATACCCCCATCTCCCACCCGATAATGAATATAATCCCATCCCACCCCCCACCCCCGATAATGAATATATTCCCATCCCCCCAGAATGTTACGGTATGTTTAAAACATATTTTTATGCTGCATTCCATGAGTGTGGTCAGGATAAATCCAACGGAACATCCAGTTAAAAACTGAATTGCTTGTTGTTCGGTATACACAGCCGAGCTTAGTTGGCTTTAGAGACTGAGTGTCCGAGAGGGGGGGTGGGGGGGGGGGGGGGGCACCCCTTTTACATACCTACAGTTGAAACACTGCACTGCCCTTTTACGACTTTTACTAAACTTTTCGCCTTAAAATATTGGATGAATCAGCCGTTAGGTGCGTCTGTTCGAGATATTTTGAAAGGCTCTTCAGTTAAACACCTAAATGACAGTTTTCCCTACCCTTTTCTATACTTCAACTCGTGAAATCCCTACCCTTTTATATACCTCCAGCCTGAAAAAGCTACCCCTTTCGGGCGGAGCCTCCCCGTATAGTCCATTATAGCGTTATATACCCCCCCCCCCCCCCTTAGTGATTTCATCTAAAGGTAACGTAGGCATACCGACTGTTTTTCTGTTGCAGTAAACTGACTAGCTATGAATGCCAAGTTTCATTTGTGCCTGTTGTTGATTATTTTGGGGACCATAACCGTGCAAGGTGACGAAGGCCCCGGAAACCGACCGGAGAACCCCAGGCAAGATCAGTGTGGTGAGTGTCGATCGTCACTAAAACACCACACGAATACACGAGTGACATACGGGTACATACGAGTAACATACGAGTGACATACGAGTAACATACGAGTAATATAACATACGAGTAACATACGAGTGAACGGAGTAACATACGAGTAACATACGGGTAACATACGAGCAACATACGAGTAACATACGAGTAATATACGAGTAACATACGAGTAACATACGAGTGTCATACGAGTTACATACGAGTAACATACGAGTATATTATGAATACATACGAGTGACATACGAGTAACATACTAGTAACATACGAGTGACATACAATGTACGAGTAACATACGAGTAACATACGAGTAACATACGAGTGCATACGAATACATACGAGTGCCATACGAGTAACATACGAGTGACATACGAGTAACATACGAGTAACATACGAGTAACATACGAGTAACATACGAGTAACATATGAGTGACATACTAGTAGCATACGAGTAACATACGAGTAACATACGAGTAACATATGAGTGACATACTAGTAACATACGAGTAACATAGAGTACGTGTGGCATGGAATTTTCGCGGGAGTTTAATTTCGCGGATTGCCGACTTTTCGCGTTTCGCGGTAACAAATTTTCGCGAATTTGGATTTCAGACTTTACCGCTGGAAGCAAACATTCGCGGATCTCGGGCAGGTTCCTGTCCGGTATTTTACCTACGTACTTGTAATATTGTTTGCAGTCAATTTAATTGAAATCCAGCACTCTAAATAAAGAGAGTAAATTTTCGTGGAATTTTTTTTTATGCATGAGTTAATTTTTACGGGATCTAATTTTCGCGGATCGTTGGAAAACCCGCGAAATTCGCGAAAATTAGTTCCCGCGAAAATTTCATGCCACACGGTAAACATACGAGTAACATACGACTAAATACGAGTGACATACGAGTAACATACGAGTGACATACGAGTAACAAACGAGTAACATACGAGTGACATACGAGTGACATACGAGTGACATACGAGTGACATACGAGTAACATACGAGTAACATACGAGTAACATACGAGTAACATACGAGTAACATACGAGTGACATACGAGTGACATACGAGTAACATACGAGTAACATACGAGTAACATACGAGTAACATACGAGTATTACATAGCGTAACATACGGATACATACGAGTGACATACGAGTGACATACGAGTAACATACGAGTAACATACGAGTGACATACGAGTGACATACGAGTAACATACGAGTAACATACGAGTAACATACGAGTAACATACGAGTAACATACGAATAACATACGGAAAATGGGCTTCATGTAGGAAAATATTAGGTAATACCCCCACCCCCCTCCTAAAGGAGTAAATTTAGTTATTGCCCTCCTCTAAACAGTCAGAAATTATGTACGACCCCCCCTTCGGGCCCCCACCTTATAAATAGGTCTGGATTCGCAAATGTAATATGTACTTGAAATAAACTTTTAAGCCCCCCCCCCCCCCCCCCCCCCTCTCTCTTGAGTGGCTTATTTTATCTTGAGCTCAGTTTTTCGTTGTTATCTTGTTTTATATTATCTATGACTAACGTGCTAGATCAGCTTTCCAACAATAAAAACTCGAAATACAGCTGAAATTAAAGTGTTGTGGCTTCAAGTCCGAATGAATGGGATATCTGGGGTTCAAACAAGCAAATATACTGAGTTGTAAGTATAACCCTGCAAGAACCGTTCGCATGTAAAACGATACCCTTGACAGCAACAACTAAATTATTTACGTTCGTGTAACAGAGAATGGAGTGACAGTTTCACGCCAATAATGTTTTTTTCTTCTTTCAGGGACGACAATCCAATCAAATATTATCCAAGGCAATGCATTCTTCTTGAGTGATCTCTCTCGATTTCTGGATCCCGTGGCTGGTTCACATCCAGATTGGAAGCTGTGTTACCGCGCCTCGACTCACGGCTGGGCAGCAAGTACCTTCCATAGCAGGTGTGATGGCAAACGTAACACGGTGACCATCATCCAAAAGAACCAGTACGTGTTTGGAGGATTCACTGACATTCCTTGGGGTATGGATCAGTATAATACTAAAAATACGTGTCTCGAAGAACCTCGCGAACGAAATAAAATTTAACGAAATTTGGATCCGATTGTTGGATTTTAGGGTGCATTTTTGGGTGAAAGGGTAGAGGTGTTCAGTTCTGCTGACAGTCTGTGTGTATAACTTCCCCCGGCTGGTGAATCTGTAATTTTTATATAACAAAGCCAGCAAAGTCGCGTGATGTGGACCACTGTTCTTGGATACGTTTTGAGCACCGCGTATTCAATGTAAACTTCACCGCGCTAAGCTTGGAGCAATTCTTGAGGAGTCGTTCCTTGTCCAACTCGCAGTGAAATAAAATAAAAAGAAAACAACAAAAAAGGAACCCGGATGGATACGAACCCGGGCCGCCGGGTACCGATGATCAGATTGACAGGCGAGTAAGGATGGTGTTTGGCAGAAGAAATAGAATCATATTTATATTTTCTATTTATGTATTTTATGTTATAGTGTCCCCAATTAGCTTTGCAGCTAAATATTCAGACACTTAAATAAAGTTTATGTATGTATGTATGTATGTATGTATGTATGTATGTATGTATGTATGTATGTATTTTAAAGTAATTAAAGTATTTGTCATTTTCTAGGAAACTGATATGGACGGTGACGCATAGCCACACGTACTTATTACTACATTATTTTTTCTTCTTTCCATCATTCAGTGCCAAACCTATTACCCAGGCCCTTTTCGACCAGTGTGTCTTGCTGGCGTGTACATCCGGGCCATTTTCCATGCTACACGTCAATCTTAAACTGTTCCAGAACACTCTTCGGTTGCCAAACAACACTGAGATTTTCCGAAATATGAGCAAATTATACAACGAAGAAAATGTAATAGAAAACTAGCATAATGCTTCTGACTTACTGATTTGCACGCTCTTCTTAGTGTTGCAATAGAGCAGCTCTATTTCCTTATGATTACACGTCGCATGTCATAACAAGGTTTGCTGGTTAAAATGACTAAGATAATAGACCCGCTCGACATGTCAAATGTAACCTGGCATGGAGACTACCAGGATAAAATTGCAAATTTGGCAACTTTCCTTTGTTCTGCAATTTCATGATTTTAATACCGCGAGAGACTGGGACACAATGAGTAAGGTTAAAATGCAGATATCGAACATGGCCTATTACCCTGTCTTGTTAATATCATTTGTTTTTTATTTATATCTTGTTTTTTCAAATGATGTTTCAGAGTCCAGTGGTGGATGGGGTTCTACTTCCAACGCGTTCATTTTCTCTCTCCGCAACAAGGAAGGTCTGTCACCATTTAAAAGTATGGTAGCAGATCCGTCATATGCAATTAACAGGTACCCAGGTTATGGTCCATCATTTGGTGGCGGGCAAGACATCTACATTACCAACAATGCCAACAGTAACACTGGTTCACACACATTCTTTGGCAACTCCTACTCTGTTCCAAGTGGAGTACAAGACAGCCTAACAATTCTGGCTGGGACTTACAATTTCACACCTGATGAAGTGGAGGTGTTTTATCTTGGCTAATTCACAAGATGTCGCGATTAAAAAAACGATAGAACTGTTCATACATATTCAGTTATTTACTTGGTGTCGGTGTTGTAGGTTGTAGACTGTGTCAAAATATACCGGTGTCAAAATGTTAACGAAAAGTGTCATTATAAGCTAGTAGCTCTGATCTGTTTCTATTGAAAAAGATACAGCAGTCGTGTAAAAAAAATATGCACTTTCTTTTCGGGTTGGTATTTTTAATATTTCGTTTTCATTGGTATAACTATACTGATATATGTATAGTACCTTTTGAAAAATATATTTCTATTAGCAATAATCAAACATTCAAGGTAATTTATGAAAGTGATAGTCATAATCTACAATTTGCTCAATATTTTTTTTGGTTAAGGTTGTTTAAGGCTTTTCTTAAAAACGTGTTAGAATATAAATTATTATATTAAAATATTCCCTGTGATGTAAGAATTGTTACTAGAAATAAATTTGTATAATTGTATTGTAATTACCGCGTGAACAGACTATGTCTAAAACAGTTCTCCTTACGGTACGAGACGTACTACGAAAGGGGATTTATTTGGGCTTGTTTGTCGGAGGGGGGGGGGGGGGGGGGGGGGGGGTGACCCGGGAGTAAAGGTGGTGGGAAGTCTACGGGGGGACTGAGGGGGGTGGGAACGCGGGAGAAAAAAGTGCGGTAAGTCTACGGGAGGCGGGAGAAGAGAGGGCGGGAAGCAAGATTCCCAAGGTGGCGGGAACCGGGAGAGTTAGGAAACAATTTCGCAACATTGCGCAATATTTAGTGGACCACTTATCGTGTAAGTGCACCTTTTAAAAGAAGATAATTTGATTTTGAATAATTTCCGTGTAAGATGTAGACCAAAATGTTTCAGCACACTTCTTGAGCCTAGTTGATTTATTAATTCCGGTCTGCTTATTATTAGGCGAACGTAACGTTAACAGTTTTAAAAAAACATTTCCCACGGCATTAGGTCATAGTCGCCGTAAGTTTAGGCGGCTTTACACAGGGTACAGGGGAGTTCCATTTGATTTTTGAAGTAACGTCACCGTACATATTGCGTTACACGAAATATTTTCTGCAGGCCAAATTACTGTGGGCTCGGAATTTGCGAAGGTTGTCTTACACTGAAGAATACTCCCACTTGTAATTTCTCGCTCGTTCCAGATCCTTCGGCCGCGTTCATCCCGACACTCTCGCGCTAAAATACGGACTGTTTTGCAGTCTATGCCGAATGTGTCCTCTGTGTAATTCTGTCAACTATTGGTGGTCTTGGTTTCCTTGGCAACAGTGTTCTACTCTACTTTCTTTGGAAAAAGCCAAAAAGAAATCCAATCCAGACAAGCCTTTTTAAGAAAATGTTTAACTTACATGTAATAGGTATGTCCCTGTCAGACGTGCTTTCTTGTGCCGTGTCGCTCCCACTTTTGTGTATTTAATTCATTTTATTTGATGTATTACAAAGCGGTTGGGCGTGTAAAGTGGTTCGGTATTTCAACTTCGTATATCCTGCCATTATAACTACAAGTCTCGAGAAGTGTTTATCAACTCGCGCGATTCCACGCGTGTCAGTGGCAATGCCGCGACAGTGAGGAAAATGTCATTTGAGCGTGGGTTTTTGGAACCGCATTCGTGTTGCTTCCCGGCCATGATGGAATAAGGGTGGATGTTAACGACACTCAATTTACTGTCATCTGCAGGTACAACCAGCCTTTTTAAGTATCTACCAAGGACACCGAGTTGCTGTTGTCTTGAGCTGGAAGTGGCTTGATTTACTCACCAAATGACTGGTTTCAGTGGCTATGTTCATCTTTTCTATTCATGGATCTATTTAGACGCTCGACAGTGTTTTTTGCTCAATCTCCATATTTCCTTGGCCTCCGCGAATGGACTCGAATGGACTCTTTTAGTCAGCGCGATGGACGATGTTTATATCATACGCATGTAAGCTTATGTTATTTTAGTTGCATGAATGGTTGAAATAATTTTAAAATATTATTATCGGAACGAGGAAGCGTTGCGTGACGGAGGACAAAAACATAAGATTTACCTTTTATTTTCATAGTATCTCAATATGTTTTTTTTAATCGGAGAGCAAACCCATTTTTGATAATTTAACTGTAGCTAATTTTAGTCCAAGAATTGCAACTTCATAGATAACTGTAGTATTTTTCTGTCCAAGAGTTTCGTGTATGACAGAACTGAAGACGAATGAATGTTTACATATAAAATTAATTTTATATTGTGCGTGCGAAGCACAGACTACACAAACAAGATCAGAATGTTTTGAAATGATTGAAATATTTTATTTCACGAACAGCAACTTGCTTTCAAATAAAACTCAAACCAGTTTGAACATATTGGCCGAATATTTAAACGACGTCTAAAAAGTTAGTCAATGAGGTCTAAATAAACTTATATGCAGGTCAGTCTATTAAAGTCGCTAAATGTTTTTTAGTCTGTGCAGAGGTCTATAACTAGTTATAGACCTCTGGTCTGTGTTTATATACACCTTCTAATTATAAACGGGGTTTACTGTACGGTTAATAGGCTTAATATAGTTAAGTTGGCCAGTCAGTTTGAAATCGTATTAGGCCATGGTTTTGTTAAACCCTGTGTAAACCTTGTTTTTAAAAATATTCGGCCCATAAAGTTGGCGATTATCGAATATCAGTGATTAAAGACTTTTCGTTTGAGTTTCCCTCCCGACCAACACTGATTTGGACGTGAATACGAAATACACCGGCTTGCGTGAATGCCGCGCGGAATCTATTGTTCTGTTTCGAGAAATAAATCGTTTCCTCGAAATACCTATTCGAGTCAGACTCAAAACTCGAAACTCGATTCTCAAAAGCATCGAGGACGAGACTGTCAACTTACATTTACCCGGTACTACTGCATATTTCTATGTTAATTAATTTATTTACTTTTCCATTCACGAGTTGGCACATAGTGCCTTTGATTATCCATTTAGAATGGCACTCGTTCTTCTCCCAGTACAGTATGTTCTTCCAGGTGTTTTTATAACTTACATAAACATCTGTCTGATTAAAACTGTGTAAATAAGAGGAAGGGGAAACGTCGGCAATGCCGGAACAAGGCATTTAAGGCCAAGATGATAGACACAAGGATCAAAGGAATATCTCTTCTTGTCGCTATTACGTTCGCCTTTATCATTACGTACCTTTTCTACTTAGGTAATATAGCGTACACCCAGATAGCTAAGCCAAACCGTGACTTTTCAACTGATTTCATTATGTGCTATGCTACTGGTGGTATCGCATACCTCAACACTGTCATAAACGTCACAATTTACTTTGCTCAAATGAATGACTTCCGCGAATTGTAAATCATTTGTTTGTGTAGAAGCGGCAAGTAACAGAGCAGCCAAAGGAACTGAAAATCACGCAATCCAAGACTGATGGAGAATAGAGCGGTTTTCAATTGAATGTCGAAAGTAATCCGGAATTGCTTTGATTTTGCTTTGTTTTGGTTTTAAGAAACTCGCGCCACCTTCTCAACCAATCAGATGCAAAACGAAAACCATTCGTGACTTGGTCACATGCGTTTTCTCGCGCTTGGCGCCGGATACGTTTGATGTCATTGGCCATTGCAATTATTTCAGAATTATTTTGGTTTTGGTTTCCGCAACACTCAATTGAAAACCGCTTTAAATGAATCCCACCTAAAATCCAAAATAAAACTAAAACCCAACTAAAACATTCCCGTCCGTTGTTGTTAGTAATAAAATCATTTAACCTCCAGCAGGCAGTTCATAAGAATGGTTTAATCTTGTTTGTGCGGGCTTGACTTGTTGGATGATTTCCAACATAAACGCACATCAGTACATGCACAAAGCTTCTGTATACTGTTTTAGTTTCCGCGTGAGCTGAACAAAGATATTATATTCACTGCTCTAAGCGTAAGTTACCAGCATCTACTTCTGGGTCGACATTCCTTCATGTTCGTCTGAAATCCAACACCAATGTATATGTAAGGGATATAAATTATCAAAGCATCAGTCAGTCATCCAATCTTCAAGCAGATCGGCCAACATGGAGAGCAAAAGAGCTAAGAGCTCGAACGTTCTCCTCTTTGGCCTCTCGTTCAATTTAATTCTTACGTTAGGTTCCCTTGCGTTCACTTGCTATTCCTTGCATCAATTTGATTCGCGCCTAACAGCAGTTGAACGAGGTTTACTGGTCACAAACCAACCAAATGAGCTTCCCAATCGCGTCATTGTTAAACCAACAACTACGCACTCGCGTCTAAGTGGATTGCAAATGAAGAAAACTGTCTTAAAAAGAGCTGTGGATAGAACATCTATGTGCCGCAAATGCAGCAGTGTCTGTTTAAACTGGAATGGACATCCAAATGTAAGTTGCTCTTTATTATGTTTATATGGTTACTTCCGTGTTCCAAATACCAACTCTTGTTGCATCCATTTTTTAGGGGTTTTGTCCCGAAAAGGAGGGGGGGGGGGGGGGACTCCCAGGGTTCCAGTATCTCCTATTGTGGGTGTAGCTCGAATTCATATTTTCACCCGAGAGAGGTACCAATTCTACGACAAAAACTAGTTCTTGTGATATTAATAGAATTAATACTGTTCTAAAAGATACTGAGATAACTCCTAAAAGGTCACTGTCAGATACGACGATCACCCCCTTCACTTTTATATGGAAGTCCCTCCTCCCCCGGGGCATTTTGTTTGTAATAGATTAATTTACTTGCTCCTCTTGCTAAATCTATCGCTCAGTAGATTCCATCCCTCAATTCCTCCATTCACAAGGGTCAGTTAAAAGGGCCAAGTCTTACTGTCTGCCTCACATAAACTATAGCTTCTGTTGGTTTTTGAACAGTTATATATATTTGGGTCCACGAATCCAACATTAATTAAAAAGGTCAATTGATCCAAACTATGCTACTTTATTTCATTCTTGAATCCAACTGTTGATTCAATTTATTATCTCCGAATTGGTCGACCACTGGATTACAAAAATAGAACGTTCTATTCTTTTCAGCAAGAATCTAATAATCACCTGATTTAGTTTAGCATAACGGCTTCCTTCAGCATAAAGGCTTCCTTCAGCATAATGGCTTGCCAGGAGTGGCTTGTTTATTTAGCGTATATTCTAATTGTAATTGATACAGTCGTGTGTCGTGGCTTGCAGTTGTATCAATACTTAGTAGACAACAATACCTGTTCCCGACTGTGTTGGTAATCAGTGCCAAGGGCAAAACCAACAAGTGTGGTATTACGTTGCTTATTTTCCCGCAAAAAATATGTACGTCATGTGCTTTAGCTACAACGGAACAACGTAGAAATAAAACGCTTGGCTACCGTGTTGTACGGGGAACTCCCTTATAAAAGTTACGTTATAACTTAATCTGCTTTAGATATAACGGAACAAGTTTCTCAAATCAGACTAGGGTTACGTTTTACGGTTTTCTGAGATTCCTCCAGGCTGTGACAGTTGATCTGTTTTTATTTGACACATCATGAGATACTTTAAAGTCAATTACCGATGATCTCCTGGATGCTTTAAAACGTTATCACGAAGAATACATGTTTTACTATTAATTGCTTTATACTTTTATTCTTATTACTGTGACAAGCCTACAAGTTTAACAGCTTAATAACTTTGAGCAGCTCAGTTTCGATTTCTGGAACCCATGCACCTACTGTAGGTTATGATTGTAAAGGGCTTTAATCTAACTTGAAAACAATTTGTATCTTCAATCAACAGAATTTGACAGTGGAAAGAGGTCAAGACAAGATAGTTTGCGTGGAAGGTATTTACCGTGAGATTTATGTGTAACACATTTGGAACTTTAATAAGATCATCCTCTCTTGGCTTATCTCTTATCTCTCTTGACTTGCATCACTAGAAGCTACTAAAGACCTAACCTTTACGGCGGTCAAATGCTTGAGCATGCACAAAGCCGTAACTGCTGGTCGCCTGCGTGTCAATTTCCCCCGCAAATTTTAATGGAAAACGATTGCAGCAATCCGGTGTCACGCAAAATTTGTGAGAAAAATCGATTTACCAAAATAAAATAAAAGTAGGTAAAAGGAGAAGTTTAGACTTTTCAAACACATAGTTTAGTATATTAGCATTCTGTCGATGTATATTTCTTTTTTGGACGTTTACAGAAACAAGTTAGATGTGTTTAAAACACGGTGTAATGTTGAAGTTTGTCGGCGTAGTTTATTTTTGTACGCATGCTCAGACGTTTGACTGCGGTAGAGAACTAACGCAACACAGGTTACCTGCCACAATTTGTTTTGGCATGTTTATGGATACGCACTGATCAGATCACGTTTTATCTAGTAAATACTAAAGCACCGTGTCTCTCGCTATATATTTCTGTGTATAGCATGTGGGAATCAGGTATTCAGAATACACAAATCCTTATCACAAGTCATATTGATTAAAACTCAGGTCTCGTTATATTTCTGTGTATAGCATGTGGGAATCAGGTATTCAGAATGCACAAATCCTTATCACAACTCGCATTGATTAAAACTCAGGTCTCGTTATATTTCTGTGTATATATAGCATGTGGGAATCAGGTATTCAGAATACACAAATTATTATCACAACTCGCATTGATTAAAACTCCACCAGGCCCACCCGGTTCAACTGGTCCTACTGGTGCCCAGGGCCCTCCTGGAAAAAGAGGAAGAAGGGGAACAAGGGGTTTAGCTGGTCCCCCAGGAAAGCGAGGCAGCAGGGGATCACCAGGAGCCCCTGGGGCAACAGGTCCCCCTGGGAAATCAACTCAACATAAAACAGACGGAAGTAATGGAACCCAATTAGGTAAGATATGTTGGATAATTGACGCTGTAGTGTGTTGTGATGAAACAATCAATGATAAAACAGCTCTTGTTATAAGACGATGTAGCACAGTGTCCAAAAATTACCGTTCATTATAAAGTTGACTCGTACATGTATTTACCGATAGCATGCAAGCAACAGTGCTTTAATGCTTTCAATATTCAACTTGAGTAGGCTGCAACAATTGCCGAAAAAGCGCGGGAAAATAGTAACTGTAACATAGCAAGTTATATTTTAGCCAGATTAATCACTCTCCTGGACTAAATCAGTTTTCTTTTAAGTGTAGGGGCCCTCTATGCGTTAAAAAGTATGAGGCATTGAAAACCATGCATTATATTGGGTTTGCATTTGCGTCATAAGAGATAGTCACATGGTCCAAAGCAACCAATCAAAATCTTCCAATTTTTACAGCGCATGAAAGTTAAATATTATTTCTAGTACAATGCAACATAAGTTTCAGTATGACTATACCATGAATGTTGTAACTTACTTGAGAAACCTGAGAGTAGACGGCGTCTTTTTGTTGAAACAACAACACGTGAAAGCAATCGGTAGCTTCAAAGGCTCAGAATAATATCGAAAAGAATTCGACAATGCTGATTGGAAGAAGTTGAAATTAAAAATGTTTAGACACACTTAGGCCAAACTTCTTGCAATTGATTGACATAATATAGATTTGTGTGGTATAGTATCATTGTTTTTCCCCTATAAGGCGTTAGAAAACTGAGGAGATTTGCTTTGGCCATATTAGTTTTTTCGTTTGAACTTCTAGCCATTGTAATTTTGGTGACCTATACACTCCATTATCATAAGTTATCCAAGAATGACAGCAAGTAACATTTGTTTTGCAGAATCACCACACTTCACTACAAAGCTTTCTCCTTCTGTGACGTTTAAAGAGAATCAAAACGTTACATTGCGGTGCAAAGCAGCTGGATTTCCACAGCCGGTGATCACGTGGTCTAAAAATGGTCACGTGATAGAAGAAGAGGGAAGAAAGTTTAAGGAAAGAAACTTGGAAATAAAGGGAATTCAGTTTGAAGACCGCGGTATGTACACCTGTACAGCGGAGAACCTGTTGAGCAGAGTTCAACTATCAGTCAATATAACTGTCAATGGTATGTACGTTTTCTTGTCCTTGTTCGACCATGAATAATTACTGGAAGGAGTAAATTTGCATTGAACAGAAGTGACTTTACTGAAATAAATTTCAAATAAAACGGATGATTTGAATATTCTGGTGCTTAAAGACATTTTTGCTAGTAAATACTACACACTTAACTGTTTAATAAGATATTTATTATCCAACTGATTTTAGATGACTGTCAAAAAACGAAGAATTAGAAGCGCGCGCTTACGGTTTTCCATAGCAACTAAATAACTTACTAGACAAAATAACTAACTGTACAATATCGCGGGATATTTGTACTCTGCTGAATGAAGTTGGATAATAAAAAATGAAATGCCACAAAACATATATTTTATGCCTATATTTCTTATTTCTTTGTTTCGTCTTTTTGGTTTGCAGTACCAACAAAATTTATCACAAAACCAAAGAGTTCTGTAACCGCTTACAAGACATGGGACACTACTCTGAAGTGTGACATTTTTGGCCACCCCTCCCCTGAGATTACATGGACAAGATCACTCAAGCAACTTCCAATCAACAGACATGTCTTAGCTGGGAAGAAACTTACGATTAAAAATACAACAGAAAACGATGGTGGTGCTTATCTATGCCAAGGAGCTAATGAATTGGGGAATGTATGGGCAATAACAGTGATCACTGTAAGAGATGTGGGTAAGCTAAGAATATCAAATCAAAGTATCTTATATGCAGTCGGAGCCCTCTGAGCGGATGCTCTCGTAAGCGTATGGCTCTACTTACGGCCGCCTTGACAAAACCCCGTTTGAACTCTAGCTCATACAAACTCTGTATTTACACATTCCCGTAAGCGGCCAGCTCCAGTTGCGGACACTTTTTCTGCTTCCATTGAGTGTCCGCTTTACCTTCGACTGTAGCTGACTCGTAAATGAATAAATTAATATGCATAAATTAATTTCGCGACTAAAGTTTACAGCCAAGTGCTATAACCCGTTAATTGTCCAACGAGTGCTATAATCCGTTCATTGCTTTCGCATTCACGAGTTAAAAATGAAAACTCTTTGTGAATGAAAGCGCGGGTGTAACGCTGTCGTTAACTTGTTTCTTTCAGTGAATCCTTCCATTGTGTCCAGACCCCCCAGGGACATTCAAGTACAGAATGTGGGTGATACTGTAAAGTTCAATTGCTCAGCTCGTGGCTCGCCGCTACCTCAAGTCAAATGGTTCAAGGATGGACGACGTGTTACTTCTACGGCAATGTATGACGGGACAGATTTGATAAAGAGTGAACTTGTCATTCATCGCTTCAAGCCGAGTGACACTGGGATATACACGTGTCTATTTCATAATGAGAAGAATAAGACAGCGGAAGCCAACACAAACCTGAGTATGTGAATAATTTGCTTATCTGTTGGGGGGGAAAGGGGTGGGGGGGAGACTAGGGGAGGCGGGATAAGAGAGGGTGGGAACCGGGAGAAATAGGAAAAAATTCGCGACAATGTGTAACATTTTTTCAATAGAAAAAGAACAAAGAGGCCACCTAGTATTGGCCTAAGTTCCCACGTCAGTTTCCTGCAGCTCAGTGGTAGAGCGTCCGACTGGTGTACGGAAGGTCATAACTTCAACTCCTGTTGGGGAACTCGGAATTTTTGTTTTTTTCGAGTAGCTTGTGTCACTGACTGAATCATAGGGCCGCAGTAAAATGTAGCGGTTTATGTAATCACATTTGTTTTTACGGGAATAACATCTTTGATAATTATCCTGTTATTTTTATCTTTAAGCCTTAGTCAATTGTGGTGATCCTGATTCTCCATTTAACGGACAAAAACGTGGCTCACGATACTGGACTGGTGAATCTGTGATGTTTTTTTGTCATCCGGGATATCGCTTGATTGGACCGACCACAAGAAAGTGTCTGCCTTCCGGTCACTGGAGTGGTATACAACCTTCATGTAAGCGAAGGAATTCTATACTCAACTTAACAAATAGATTAGTTATACTGAGATGCATCGATGACGTCAAAATGTGGTAAGAACAAAAAAGTGTCCCACGAGATGAAGTCGAGTGGGTCACTGATGTTCTTACCACTACTATTTTCGATAAACGTTGGGTCCCCGACGGTGAAAAATAGTTGCACAACTTTTGCCGATAACAACTCAATCTCGTTCCCAGAGTCCTCGTTACCCTTGTCCAGCGGTGGAGTGGCCAACAAGGACCTCTGGGATAGTGATCCGCCGGACTCGCGCAGTAAGACCGGAAGTCCAAGAATCTTGGCGTCTGTAAGTTGAAACATGGGGTCGAACACATGCGCAGTAGAACCGGAAGTCCAAGAATCCTGCCATGGCCTATCGCTTATCCCAGAGGTCCTTGTTGGCCGCTTCACCGCTGGACAAGGGTAACGAGGACTCTGGGAACGAGATTGATAACAACTTGGACTATGAACGCTTGTCATGCGCGCGAGACACACCACGTAGTGACGTCATCTATGCGTCTGTCACTCTGTCCTCTGATCGCGTCTGATAGACCATGAGCGATATCTCAGACTGTTATTGCATTGCATCACTATGCAGTTATACTTTTTACTGCAACGTCTGTAACAAGAAAATGGTAGAAATGTAAGAATTGAAGAGGAAACTGTTGAACTAAAAAATCAAGCAGGGGCATAGACCATATTCATAAATGGCGGCCGATTAATTATTATTTTATATTCATGCTAATCAGCCTACCTAACCTCGTTAGCATGTGCAAAATTCAAAATAATTAAAATGAGGCTAGGGAGGCCGATTAGCATGAATATAAATGAATAATTAATCCACCACCATTTATGAATAAGGTCTATAGTAGATCAAGTTTTGCTTAATTGGATTTGTTTTGTTCCAGCTTGTAGAGAGGTTTTCAGAAGAGTGTCGTAAAACCAAAACGGCAAAGCAATTACAATGGCCAATCACATCAAACATAAACAATAAAATGAACCAATGAGAACTCGGAGCAAATACACGTAACTGGCGCCAAGCACGGGAAAACGCGTGTGACCAAGTCGTTATTGGTTTTGGTTTGGTGGCGCGAGTTTTTTAAACCAATCATGAATCATAGTAAAATAAAACCAAAGCAATTCCGGATTACTTCCGACACAGGAATACCACTCTAACTTTTATTCACGTCACTACTTTTAAATGAAGGTCACATAACTTGTCCTCCTTTGGAAAGCTTGGAGTATGGTCTGACTCAAGGACAACAATACTTGGAGGGAAAATACGTTTCATTCACCTGTAATCCTGGTTACTTGCTAAAAGGATCACCACAACGTCACTGCCTTAAGAATGGTACTTGGACAGGAGTTCAACCTTCATGTATATGTAAGAGGCATTTTAAAATAATATTATTTATAACGGTATTTAACTAATGATTCCAAAACATAAAAATACACTGAATAGAAGCCGGAAGAAAAACGGAGTTAAATATGAAGATAGATGGGCGTGTCCTTGTATGAATAAAACGGCGTTATTATTAATGCCTCCTAGTTCTACGCTCAAAAAGATCGTGCTTTTTCAGCGGCTGCCCCCACACTCTGGAACAAGCTACCAGCGGCCATTCGCAATGAGGATAATAGCTTTAAATGTTTATTGAAAACTCATTTTTTAGGCTTGCTTTAAAATCCTGGTTTTTTTAGTTCTAACATATTTATGTATGAAGATTGACTTTAGCTTTTAAAGGACACTGTCCTGATTTTAGCATGATTTGGGGAAGCTCAGAAACATATCTAGATCATAGGAAGTTGAACAATAATGGTTTGATTCTGTAGAATAGCACTCGACAAATGACAGGAACCCATTAGGAAGTGAGGATGACAAACGACAGCGAGGATGGAAATGGATTGCAAAATGGATTTTTGAAAAAACGTCAGGATGTCAGTTTTTCAAAGTTTCAAATTTGGCTCGGAAATCTTTGAAATTTTGCAAATATTTTGTTGCAGTATGGAATTTCTTGAAGAAATAGAGATTACTTCATGGTTGGTGAGCGCGTACGATTTTTATTCACGAGTTGTGAAGAATAACAAACGAACGAGCGAGCGCAGCGAGCAAGTGAGTTTGTTATTCTTCACAACGAGTGAATAAAAATCATACAAGCAAACTAACCATGAAGTAATTTGTTTATTACATGAGTACTGAGATATTACAATGTTGAGTGAAAAAATATATTTTTTCAAAATCGCCGTCGCCGGGGCGAAAGCAAAGTTTCACAATCTTAACTCAGCTCAACTGCAAATAATTCGGCAAGTTTAATTCGACATCAAAAATATTCTACAGAGTAAATAGTCAGCTGATCAATTCAAGAAATGCAATTAAAATGTACTCCAGTCAGTAAACGAGGAATGAACATGATTTTGTTTACATCCACGGCACAAATCACTTGCTGACCAGTCAGTTATGCTTTGCATGCAGCCGAGCTCGTAGCTGAATGAATGAATCAAAGTTGAAGTTTTGTCGACTTTCCGTGGATTTCTATATAAAATCGATCCATAATCGATATTAATTACCTTCCCCCACATTACCTGAAGTTAGCTGACGGCAAATTTCCCTTCGCCGCTTTCCAGAAGCGAGCTCAATCCGCCACGAAAGTTTTGGAGACAACACTTCAATAAACGGCAGTCGGACGAATGTTGTGTTTGTTTTTCAAAGTCGATGCCAGGCTTTCGGCCGCTTCGGTTCTTGATATTTGGTCCATTACTTACATTCCCTGTTGGGAGTTTTTCGGCTTTTTTTGTATCTTGAATTATTTTCTTGACATTTAAAAAGTTCTCCCAATTCCCGTCGGAACGATTCTTGAAACCTTGTTTAAATTTACAGCGACAAACAACTGTCAACTAATGGCGGGAAAATCCAATACGACTTGTTTTCACTAGTGAGTTTTCGTCGTTCGCATTTGTGATTGGATGAACGACGTTTTTTCACTAGTGAGTTTTCATCGTTCGCGTTTCCTATTGGCTAATGGATTTTATGTATCATTTATACGCAATCCTTTTTTCGTGAGTAAATCTCAGTACTTATGTAATAAATTGCTTTTTATCATTTAGTTAGAGTTTATTAAGTTGTTATTTCACGCATTTATAACAGTTTTGAGCAAATATGCCGGGACACTTTAATAATGCAGCATTTTAGTTTTTAGTTTTTATTCAGATTGTATTTTTAGTTTTTAATATTGTAATGCGCTTTTGATCATATTCACATGGAATTAGCGCATTATAAATACGAATATTATTATTATTATATTTGGGGTTCAAACAGGCAAAGATTAAAGGGGCAGTGTCACCAAGATTTAGCACTACTTAAACATCCTAGCAGAAGTGTTTGTATCAATGGAAATCCACAATAGTGGCCTGGTCTCGCTTAAAGTTACTATACTTTAGTACAGAAAAACTGTTAAAAAAATTATTTGACTAAGGACGGGTAGGAAGGAAGTGGAATGAACCTTGAAAAAGTCGGGGCGACGTTTTCAAGTTTTACGGTGTTCTTTGGAAAAGTAGCTAAAAATAAATTATTCTGGTTTGTTCCCACCTCAGGAGAATGAATTGATCTTTTTCTCTTGTTGTTCAGGAGCCATTTTGTGCATTGGCGAGTGTACCTTCATAATTCAGATGTAGTTTACACAAAAACTTTCATGATACTGCCCCTTTAAGAACGAATGTCGCTAAGGATGGAGCCAAATTGGAAATGGTCAAAATAAACTTTCCTTCATACTTTGTGTGTAGTTAGGCCTTGGGGTGGAAACATTCATGATGATATTTGTTTCACTTCCTGCACTAACCTAGACTTGGGATCAGCGGGGGAAGTTCATGCCCCAAAATGTATTTTTTGAGGTATTTTTAACCCTGAAAACTGAGATTTTGTTAACTAATTCTCTCAAAATGCAAAAGACCGGTTAAAATTCTGCTGACATCCTGGTATAATATCATCCTTCCACTCCACAAAACTGGCACCGGATTTTCAGTTTGCCCCCTGGGGGTCCCCTGGCCCCCTGTCCTTTGTAAGGGGGGGAACCGCCTTTTAAAAAAACTGAAAATGAGACATATTTGGCTAAAATAAAATCAAACTGGTATTCATATTTTGATCAAATTTGAAGTTACAAATGAATATTTCGTCCTTTGTGAATCTTTTGGTACTGAAAAGTCCGCGGGCACTCAACTATTTTTTCCAGAACAAATAATTTACAATTACATACCCACGGCAAAATGTTAATTTTCCGTCATTTTCAATGCCCACTTTCTGGGGCTTAAATAATGCTATTTGTAGCAACTTACTACTACACTGTTTCTCTTTCATCGATAATTTGAAAATATTTCACTTTTACAGCTTACATTTAAGGAACTTTAGAAAAAAAAATGTTTTGAATAGCACACCACTGGTGAAACTGTAAATTTATGCAAATAATAACACTCAACTTTCCGGCCAAAAAAATATAAAACTGAGTTGTGTAGTCAATTAAACCACATAAATAAAACTTATAATAAACAATTGATGTAATGCATACCATTTATTAAGTAGTAACTTCAAGAACCATCTCAGAGGCAACGAGGAATCACGCCGAATATTATAATCATTAAGCTTATAATTCATCGATGCTTTCGTTATGCCCAGATAATAAATACCACCATGTTGAAACTATAGTTCTCGTCAGTTGGATCAGCTCCAAATGGTTTCTTTTGCACTGGAAATATTATCTGGAATTTGCTGCAGCGGCTAGCTATCCACAAAATACTACAAACAGTTTCACGATGCTCCACTGATCGATGATGTTACCGCCATGTTGGATCACTTCTTGTCAGGCCGTGATGAATGCTTTACAGGTAACCTCCTTGTTCTTTTAGAAATGTCCGATCTCTCGAGCTCCACAATTCTCAGCTATAAATCCTGAGTTATAAATCAGTGAGCGGCTAGTAAATCCTTTTGAAGTATCAATGTTGGTTGTATAAAACTCCAAATACGCCGGGACACTTGGTGTGTTTATCTTTTATGGTTTCCGCTGACCGAAAAAAGATAAACATTCGTCCCGGCTTATTTGGAGTTTTAATACAACCAAACAGGGATACTTCAAAAGGATTTGTATAGCTAACTGATTTATAACTCAGAATTTGTAGCTGAGAATCGTGGAGCTCAAGAGATCGGACATTTCTAAAAGAACAAGGAGGTTGCCTTTAAAGCATTCATCACGGCCTGACAAGAAGTGATCCAACATGGCGGCGACAGCAATGATCATATCGGTGGAGCATCGTGAATCTGTTTCAGTTTGTAGTAATTTGTGGGTAGTTAGCAGCTGCAGCCAATGCCAGATAATATTTCCAGTGTAAAGGAAACCATTTGGGGCTGTTCCGATGGATGAGAACTATAGTTTCAACACGGTGGCACATAACGAAACCATCGATGAATTATAATATTTGGCGTGATTCCTCGTTGCCCCTGAGATGGTTATTGAAGTTACTACTTAATAAATGGTATGCAAAACATCAATTGTTTATTATAAGTTTTATTTATGTGGTTTAATTGACTACACAACTCAGTTTTATATTTTTTTGGCCGGAAAGTTGAGTGTTATTATTTGCATAAATTAACAGTTTCACCAGTGGATGTGCTATTCAAAACATTTTTTTTTTCTAAAGTTGCTTAAATGTAAGCTGTAAAAGTGAAATATTTTCAAATTATCGATGATAGAGAAACGGTGTAGTGGTAAGTTGCTACAAATAACATCATTTAAGCTCCAGAAAGTGGGCATTGAAAATGACGGAAAATTATCATTTTGTCGTGGGTATGAATTGTAAATTGTTTATTCTGCAAAAAATAATTGAGTGCCCGCGGACTTTTCAGTACCAAAAGATTCACAAAGGACGAAATAGTCATTTGTAGCTTCAAATTTGATCAAAATATGAATACCAGTTTGATTTTATTTTAGCCAAAGATGTCTCATTTTCAGTTTTTTAAAAAGGCTGTTCCCCTCCTTACAAAGGACAGGGGGCCAGGGGGCCCCCAGGGGGCAAACTGAAAATCCGGTGCCAGTTTTGTGGAGTGGAAGGATGATATTATACCAGGATGTTAGCAGAATTATAACCGGACTTTTGTATTTCGAGAGAATTAGTTAACAAAATCTCAGTTTTCAGGGTTAAAAATACCTCAAAAAATACATTTTTGGGCATGAACTTCCCCCCCTGATCCCAAGTCTAGGTTAGTGCAGGAAGTGAAACAAATATCATCATGAATGTTTCCACCCCAAGGACTAACTACACACAAAGTACGAAGGAAAGTTTATTTTGACCATTTCCAATTTGGCTCCATCCTTAGCGACATTCGTTCTTAAGTTGTAAGTGTAACCCTGCAAGAACGGTTCTCATGTAAAACGACACCCTTCCGTTCATGCCAGCAATAATTAAATTATTTACTTAGTTTTATGCCAGTAATGTTTGTTTCTTCTTTCAGGGACGATAATAATCCAATCAAATATTATCCAAGAAAATGAATTCCTCTTCATTCATCTCACTGGATTTCTTGATTCCGTGGCTGGTTTACATCCATATTGGAAGCTGTGTTACCGCGCCTCCACTGACGGCTGGGCTGCAAGTACATTCCATAGCAATTGTGATGGTAAACGTAACACGGTGACCATCATCAAAAAGAACCAGTACGTGTTTGGAGGATTCACTGACATTCCTTGGGGTATGGATCAGTATAATACTAAAAATACGTGTCTCAAAGAACCTCGCGAACGAAATAAAATTTAACGAAATTTGGATCCGATTGTAGGATTTTAGGGTGCATTTTTGGGTGAAAGGGTAGAGGTGTTCAGTTCTGCTGACAGTCTTTGTATATAACTTCCCCTGGCTGGTAAATCTGTAATTTTAATACAATATAACAAAGCCACCAAATATAACAAAGCCAGCAAAGTCGCGCGATGTGGACCACTGTTCTTGGCTACGTTTTGAGTACCGCGTATTCAATGTAAACTTCACTGCGCTAAGCTTGGAGCAATTCTTGAGGAGTCGTTCCTTGTCCAACTCGCAGTGTAATTAAAAAAAAGAAAACAACAAAAAAGGACCCCGGGCGGATACGAACTCGGGCCGCCGGGTCCCGATGATCAGATTGACAGGCGAGTAAGGATAGTGTTTGGCAGAAGAAATAAATAAAGAAATGTGACTGTACTTGATCCCGCCTGTGCTCCTTGCCGACAAAATCATAAACCTCGTACGCTCGACCTCGCTTCGTGAGGAATAAACAGCTATTGTCACTTTTTTAAATGCATGATTGTTATTAACCTATGGGTAAACAGGCGGAGTCCATGAACCATGAAATACTGCCAATTGACAATGATATATATCTGCAATTTTAAGAAATGTTGGTATCTTCAGACAACCTCAGGCGAACCAGGGAAAGTGCATTCCACCCCCCCCCCCCCCCCCCCCCCCACATACCAGCAACCTTGTAATGTTATGTAATGCAGACACGAACAAGAAACGAATGCAAAATAGAATCCATCTTAAAAACGTGATGTATAAAGTATGTGCCATTTTCTAGGCAAAATTTGGACGGTGACGCATCGCCACATATACTTGTTACTGCATTATTTTTCTTCTTTTTTTCATTGATTCAGTGCGAAAGTTATTACCCAGGCCCTTCTCAAGTAGTGTGTCTTGCTGGCGTGTACATCCGGGCCATTGTCCATGCTACACGTCAACCTTAAACCGTTCCAGAACACTCTTCGGTTACCAAACAACACTGAGATTTTCGGAAATATGAGCAAATTATATAACGAAGAAAATGTACTTTAACAGAAAACTAACATAATGCTCCTGACTTACTGATTTGCACGCTCTTCTTAGTGTTGCAATAGAGCAGCTCTCTTAGTATTTCCTTGTGATTACACGTCGCTTATTATAACAAGGTTCGCTGCTGGTTAAAATGACTAAGATAATATGCCACGCTCGACATGTAAAATGTAACCTGGCATGGAGACTATCAGGATAAAATTGCAAATTTGCCAACTTTTCTTTTGTGCTGCAATTTATTTAATACCGCGAGAGACTGGGATACAATGAGTAAGGTTAAAATGCAGACATCGAACATGGCTTATTACCCTCTCTTGTTAATATCATTTATTTTTTATTTGTATCTTGTTTTTTTCAAATGATGTTTCAGATTCCAGTAGTGGATCTGGTTCTACTTCCAACGCGTTTATTTTCTCTCTCCGCAACAAAGAAGGACTAGGACCTTTTAAAAGCATGGTGACAAGTCCATCAGGTGCAATTTACAGGAACACAGGTTATGGTCCAACATTTGGTGGCGGGTGGGACATCTACATTGCCAACAATGCAGACAGTAACACTAATTCATACACAAACTTTGGCAACTCCTACTCTGTTCCAAGTGGAGTACAAGACAAGAGAACAATCCTGGCTGGGACTTACAACTTCTCACCTGATGAAGTGGAGGTGTTTTATCTCGGCTAATTCACAAGATGTGGCGATTAAAAAACGATAAACCGTTCATACATATTCAGTTATTTACTTGGTGTCGGTGTTGTTGTTTGTAGATCTAGACCGTGTCAAAATATAAATATGCCGGTGTCGGAATGCTGACAAAAACTGCCATTATAAGATGGTAGCTTTGTTTCTAATGAAAAAGATACAGTCGTGTAAGAAATATGCACTTTCTTTTTGGGTTGGTATTTTTAATATTTCGTTTTCATTGGTATAACTATACTCATATATGTAGTACCATTAGAAAAAAATATATTTCTATATTAGCGGTAATCAAATAGTCAAGGTAATTATAATTAGTTTTTTTTTATATCATATATATAACTTAGTGGTGGGTTGGGTTTGGGTTTCTGTATTCTTACTGGGGTTGGGCTGGGTAGATAGGCCTAGCAAGGGACGTAATGTCCTATTGTCTATTTACCCGCCATTGGCGAATTAAGTAAATAAATAAAATAAATAAATAAATAAGTAATTTATGCAAGTCATAGTAATAATCGACAATTTGCTCAAAGGTTATTTTTTAAAGGTTGTTTAAGGCTTTGCTTAAAAAACATTTTAGAATATAAATTATTATATTGAAATATTGCCTATGATGTAAGAATTGTTAATAGAAATAAATTACCGTGTGAACAGACTATGTCTAAAATAATTATTCTTACGGTACGAGACGTACTCACAGAAGTGGATTTGTTTGGGCTTATTTGTGGGGGGGACGGAGGGGGAGGGAAGGGACCCGGGAGTAAGGGGGAGGGGGGGGGGGGGAGTCCACGGGAGGCGGGAGAAGAGAAGGCGGGAAGCACGATTCTCATGCAAGATGGCGGGAACCGGGAGAAAAAGGAAAAAATATTTTTCACTCCTCGCCGCCTGTGTCAAACAAGTGGACTGCTTTTCTCCAATACCCAAAGCTAAAGGCAAAAAGGAATGTAAATCGAATTTTAACAAAATTGCTTAACGAATAATACGTTTTCTATATCCGGAGAGAACGACATTCAGTTCCAACTGAAGCTAAAACTAGGAATTTCAGTATGAAAGTGATTGTTGTCGACGTGACTGCGAAGATTTTGCTAGTAATAAGGTATATATATAAAAATGTCCGAGTAAATAATTCATAGTGACACGTACCAAAATACTAACTTATTAGGAAGAGAACCGATTATACAGCGTTGTCGCGTAATGCCTGGGGGCGGAGAAGTAATGAAACCCTTCCGAGCTATACAGTCAGCAGTTCCATTCGTGGATGCAGCTTCACAGATGTCATTAGGAGGAACCATGACAGCTAGTTTCGGCCCCGACTCGTCAACTGCATTCTGCCTTTTGGGTGGGGCCCCTTTGGTTTCTTGACTGCGCAAGAGGACAAGCTCTTCTCTCCGAGCAAAATAGGAGAGCTCTGATATCGACAATATCGACATGAGGCTTCGAGGATGGCAGGTGCATGTGCTAAGTTATCTTCGTTTTTTTAAGGCTGAAAAAAAATAAACACAGGGCAGTTTGCGCCACGTATTTTCGATTCAAATCCGAAACAGTTCTAAAAGATGCGTAATAACTGCTTTATTTTTCTTGCCAGGCAATTTACGAAAAGGTGAGCAAAACCAAACTAAAAGGGATCCAATTTCTCCAACACAGTGCCAGGAAAACTTGTCCACGTCACTGACATAAGTACTTTGTTTGTCTAAAAACAAAAAAATATGCCGAATAGCACATTTCTGTCCTAATTTCCTAATTAGCGCATGCGCAGTACCGTGCAACTTTTTCAACATGGCGGCCGCGGAGAATATTTCAAAGAAAAGAAAAGAAAAATACTCTGATCTTAGGGCCTCCACAGACTAGAGAGGTAGTTGTCGACAACTATTTAGCTGTCGATCATAAAAAGTTGTCGATAACAAAAAAGCCAGTGTGTGAAGCTAGTTTAGGCCCTTAGTTATCGATAACTGGCTGCACACACTGGCTTTTTTGTTATCGACAACTTTTTATGATGGACAACTAAATAGTTGTCGACAACTACCTCTCTAGTCTGTGGAGGTCCTTAGTCTTTCCAAGTTGAAGGTTGTTTGACTCGGAAGAAACAAATAATCTAATTTAGCCTTGAAAAGGCAAAATGTCCAAAATATAAAATCGCAAGTTTATTACGATCTTCAAGTGCTCGTGATATATTTGCATTGTTTGCTGCCAGATGATTATTTCCACCGTGCAGCCGACAGAGTAAGAAAGTTAGAAGAATTACCATCGACTATAAATGTTCTCTTTCCACGTTCACACCGTTTCTAGACTTTTCTCAAATTCGACATAGATCATGCAGGACAAACTGATAAGTATGCATCGCGCGCTACAGCTATTCGTCGCCATTTTGTTAAGAGGGTAAAATTGGGGGGGGGGGGGGACGCACCCATCACACTCCCCCTCCCTACGGGCCTGCTGATCATGCAAGACAAACTGATAAGTATGCATCGCGCGCTACAGCTATTCGTCGCCATTTTGTTAAGAGGGTAAAATTGGGGGGGGGGGGGGGACGCACCCATCGCACTCCCCCTCCCTACGGGCCTGCTGATCATGCAGGACAAACTGATAAGTATGCATCGCGCGCTACAGCTATTCGTCGCCATTTTGTTAAGAGGGTAAAATTGGGGGGGGACGACGCACCCATCGCACTCCCCCTCCCTACGGGCCTGCTGATCATGCAAGACAAACTGATAAGTATGCATCGCGCGCTACAGCTATTCGTCGCCATTTTGTTAAGAGGGTAAAATTGGGGGGGGGGGGGACGCACCCATCGCACTCCCCCTCCCTACGGGCCTGCTGATCATGCAAGACAAACTGATAAGTATGCATCGCGCGCTACAGCTATTCGTCGCCATTTTGTTAAGAGGGTAAAATTGAGGGGGGGGGGGGGGACGCACCCATCGCACTCCCCCTCCCTACGGGCCTGCTGATCATGCAAGACAAACTGATAAGTATGCATCGCGCGCTACAGCTATTCGTCGCCATTTTGTTAAGAGGGTAAAATTGGGGGGGGGGGGGGGGACGCACCCATCGCACTCCCCCTCCCTACGGGCCTGCTGATCATGCAAGACAAACTGATAAGTATGCATCGCGCGCTACAGCTATTCGTCGCCATTTTGTTAAGAGGGTAAAATTGGGGGGGGGGGGGACGCACCCATCGCACTCCCCCTCCCTACGGGCCTGCTGATCATGCAGGACAAACTGATAAGTATGCATCGCGCGCTACAGCTATTCGTCGCCATTTTGTTAAGAGGGTAAAATTGGGGGGGGGGGGACGCACCCATCGCACTCCCCCTCCCTACGGGCCTGCTGATCATGCAAGACAAACTGATAAGTATGCATCGCGCGCTACAGCTATTCGTCGCCATTTTGTTAAGAGGGTAAAATTGGGGGGGGGGGGGACGCACCCATCGCACTCCCCCTCCCTACGGGCCTGCTGATCATGCAAGACAAACTGATAAGTATGCATCGCGCGCTACAGCTATTCGTCGCCATTTTGTTAAGAGGGTAAAATTGAGGGGGGGGGGGGGGGGACGCACCCATCGCACTCCCCCTCCCTACGGGCCTGCTGATCATGCAAGACAAACTGATAAGTATGCATCGCGCGCTACAGCTATTCGTCGCCATTTTGTTAAGAGGGTAAAATTGGGGGGGGGGGGGGGGACGCACCCATCGCACTCCCCCTCCCTACGGGCCTGCTGATCATGCAAGACAAACTGATAAGTATGCATCGCGCGCTACAGCTATTCGTCGCCATTTTGTTAAGAGGGTAAAATTGGGGGGGGGGGGGGACGCACCCATCGCACTCCCCCTCCCTACGGGCCTGCTGATCATGCAGGACAAACTGATAAGTATGCATCGCGCGCTACAGCTATTCGTCGCCATTTTGTTAAGAGGGTAAAATTGGGGGGGGGGGGACGCACCCATCGCACTCCCCCTCCCTACGGGCCTGCTGATCATGCAAGACAAACTGATAAGTATGCATCGCGCGCTACAGCTATTCGTCGCCATTTTGTTAAGAGGGTAAAATTGGGGGGGGGGGGGGGGACGCACCCATCGCACTCCCCCTCCCTACGGGCCTGCTGATCATGCAAGACAAACTGATAAGTATGCATCGCGCGCTACAGCTATTCGTCGCCATTTTGTTAAGAGGGTAAAATTGGGGGGGGGGGGACGCACCCATCGCACTCCCCCTCCCTACGGGCCTGCTGATCATGCAAGACAAACTGATAAGTATGCATCGCGCGCTACAGCTATTCGTCGCCATTTTGTTAAGAGGGTAAAATTGAGGGGGGGGGGGGACGCACCCATCGCACTCCCCCTCCCTACGGGCCTGCTGATCATGCAAGACAAACTGATAAGTATGCATCGCGCGCTACAGCTATTCGTCGCCATTTTGTTAAGAGGGTAAAATTGGGGGGGGGGGGACGCACCCATCGCACTCCCCCTCCCTACGGGCCTGCTGATCATGCAAGACAAAGTGATAAGTATGCATCGCGCGCTACAGCTATTCGTCGCCATTTTGTTAAGAGGGTAAAATTGGGGGGGGGGGGGGGGACGCACCCATCGCACTCCCCCTCCCTACGGGCCTGCTGATCATGCAGGACAAACTGATAAGTATGCATCGCGCGCTACAGCTATTCGTCGCCATTTTGTTAAGAGGGTAAAATTGGGGGGGGGGGGGACACACCCATCGCACTCCCCCTCCCTACGGGCCTGCTGATCATGCAAGACAAACTGATAAGTATGCATCGCGCGCTACAGCTATTCGTCGCCATTTTGTTAAGAGGGTAAAATTGGGGGGTGGGGACGCACCCATCGCACTCCCCCTCCCTACGGGCCTACTGATCATGCAAGACAAACTGATAAGTATGCATCGCGCGCTACAGCTATTCGTCGCCATTTTGTTAAGAGGGTAAAATTGAGGGGGGGGGGGGGACGCACCCATCGCACTCCCCCTCCCTACGGGCCTGCTGATCATGCAGGACAAACTGATAAGTATGCATCGCGCGCTACAGCTATTCGTCGCCATTTTGTTAAGAGGGTAAAATTGGGGGGGGGGGGGGACGCACCCATCGCACTCCCCCTCCCTACGGGCCTGCTGATCATGCAGGACAAACTGATAAGTATGCATCGCGCGCTACAGCTATTCGTCGCCATTTTGTTAAGAGGGTAAAATTGGGGGGGGGGGGGGACGCACCCATCGCACTCCCCCTCCCTACGGGCCTGCTGATCATGCAAGACAAACTGATAAGTATGCATCGCGCGCTACAGCTATTCGTCGCCATTTTGTTAAGAGGGTAAAATTGGGGGGGGGGGAGACGCACCCATCGCACTCCCCCTCCCTACGGGCCTGCTGATCATGCAAGACAAACTGATAAGTATGCATCGCGCGCTACAGCTATTCGTCGCCATTTTGTTAAGAGGGTAAAATTGGGGGGGGGGGACGCACCCATCGCACTCCCCCTCCCTACGGGCCTGCTGATCATGCAAGACAAACTGATAAGTATGCATCGCGCGCTACAGCTATTCGTCGCCATTTTGTTAAGAGGGTAAAATTGAGGGGGGGGGGGGACGCACCCATCGCACTCCCCCTCCCTACGGGCCTGCTGATCATGCAAGACAAACTGATAAGTATGCATCGCGCGCTACAGCTATTCGTCGCCATTTTGTTAAGAGGGTAAAATTGGGGGGGGGGGGGGGGACGCACCCATCGCACTCCCCCTCCCTACGGGCCTGCTGATCATGCAAGACAAACTGATAAGTATGCATCGCGCGCTACAGCTATTCGTCGCCATTTTGTTAAGAGGGTAAAATTGAGGGGGGGGGGGGACGCACCCATCGCACTCCCCCTCCCTACGGGCCTGCTGATCATGCAAGACAAACTGATAAGTATGCATCGCGCGCTACAGCTATTCGTCGCCATTTTGTTAAGAGGGTAAAATTGGGGGGGGGGGGGACGCACCCATCGCACTCCCCCTCCCTACGGGCCTGCTGATCATGCAAGACAAACTGATAAGTATGCATCGCGCGCTACAGCTATTCGTCGCCATTTTGTTAAGAGGGTAAAATTGGGGGGGGGGGGGACGCACCCATCGCACTCCCCCTCCCTACGGGCCTGCTGATCATGCAGGACAAACTGATAAGTATGCATCGCGCGCTACAGCTATTCGTCGCCATTTTGTTAAGAGGGTAAAATTGGGGGGGGGGGACGCACCCATCGCACTCCCCCTCCCTACGGGCCTGCTGATCATGCAAGACAAACTGATAAGTATGCATCGCGCGCTACAGCTATTCGTCGCCATTTTGTTAAGAGGGTAAAATTGGGGGGGGGGGGACGCACCCATCGCACTCCCCCTCCCTACGGGCCTGCTGATCATGCAAGACAAACTGATAAGTATGCATCGCGCGCTACAGCTATTCGTCGCCATTTTGTTAAGAGGGTAAAATTGGGGGGGGGGGGGGACGCACCCATCGCACTCCCCCTCCCTACGGGCCTGCTGATCATGCAAGACAAACTGATAAGTATGCATCGCGCGCTACAGCTATTCGTCGCCATTTTGTTAAGAGGGTAAAATTGAGGGGGGGGGGGGGACGCACCCATCGCACTCCCCCTCCCTACGGGCCTGCTGATCATGCAAGACAAACTGATAAGTATGCATCGCGCGCTACAGCTATTCGTCGCCATTTTGTTAAGAGGGTAAAATTGGGGGGGGGGGGGGACGCACCCATCGCACTCCCCCTCCCTACGGGCCTGCTGATCATGCAAGACAAACTGATAAGTATGCATCGCGCGCTACAGCTATTCGTCGCCATTTTGTTAAGAGGGTAAAATTGGGGGGGGGGGGACGCACCCATCGCACTCCCCCTCCCTACGGGCCTGCTGATCATGCAGGACAAACTGATAAGTATGCATCGCGCGCTACAGCTATTCGTCGCCATTTTGTTAAGAGGGTAAAATTGGGGGGGGGGGACGCACCCATCGCACTCCCCCTCCCTACGGGCCTGCTGATCATGCAAGACAAACTGATAAGTATGCATCGCGCGCTACAGCTATTCGTCGCCATTTTGTTAAGAGGGTAAAATTGGGGGGTGGGGACGCACCCATCGCACTCCCCCTCCCTACGGGCCTACTGATCATGCAAGACAAACTGATAAGTATGCATCGCGCGCTACAGCTATTCGTCGCCATTTTGTTAAGAGGGTAAAATTGAGGGGGGGGGGGGGGGACGCACCCATCGCACTCCCCCTCCCTACGGGCCTGCTGATCATGCAAGACAAACTGATAAGTATGCATCGCGCGCTACAGCTATTCGTCGCCATTTTGTTAAGAGGGTAAAATTGAGGGGGGGGGGGGGACGCACCCATCGCACTCCCCCTCCCTACGGGCCTGCTGATCATGCAAGACAAACTGATAAGTATGCATCGCGCGCTACAGCTATTCGTCGCCATTTTGTTAAGAACCTCTGCTAACGGACACCTCCCGTAGGCGGACACCTCTCGTAAGCGGACGCTTGGTCATGTACCCAGCTACATACAAGCACTACGCGGACACCTCTCTTAAGGCGGGACTTAACCTAAATACCAATGAAATTTTAAGAAGTTTAAAGAAGGGTTAGAAGAAAGAAAATAATTTTTGGAACACCAACAGACAGTTGATACCCACGCGGGTGCTCTTGCGTGGTTATCAACTGTCGTCAATTGTTAATCTACTAATTTTTAACTTCAAATTCTAATTTTAAAACTACATCAAATCTTCAATATTTCTCATTTTCCTAAATTTTACAACTCCTTTGAGAAAAACTATTTCCTCCCAAATATACCCAAAAATCACCCAAAAATTTACAAAACACTCCATAACATAGATTCATGGGATGAGCATAGAGTTTTTGGATTGCTTGAAACGTGAACGAGATATTTCCATTTAACCCATGTTAAGTCGCGGGAAAATGGCATTTAGGTTAAGTCCCGCCTTAAGCGGACACTTTTCTGGTCCCGAGGGTGTCCGCTTATGGGAGATTCGAATCCACTGTACTAGGAGAAAGTACTACTACTAAAAAAAGTGTGGTGTAAACACCACCTTCCGTACTTCCTTCCTTAGCCCACTTTTATCCGAGCCGTGCCAAACTATCAATCGTGTAAAAGGGTAAAATTATCCGGTGCGTACCGTGCTCGGTACCCTTTTTTCTGCCCTGTAAACCGGCTTTGAGTCATGGTCCAGTCCTTGAAAAATAAATCTCCAATAATGGGACGATTTAGGGAAAATTATCATGGGACGTTCGAGAATATATCTTTTTATATCCCTTAGTCAAAACAGGTCTCTAATTAAAAAGCGTACTTTTTTAGTTGTTTATTAAAAGGTACTTGAAAAGACTCCCATATAAAAATGGTGGGGGTGACCGTCGTACCTTTGAGGGGCTAAAATACAAAGCTTGGTACCTCATAGGGTGTTTAAATCTAAACTAACCACCGTTAGAGCTCTCCCGGTTACCTTTTAGGGTATAAGTCAGAAAAATGACACTGAACTACTTGACAGAAAACAAATTGGTACCTCTTAGGTCTGGTTCACACTTACGACGCAAGCATAAGCGCAAGCAACATACGCAGACGCAGTAACGTGTTGATCATTAGTGCCTTTTGGTAGAACAAATGCTGCTAATGATCAGCACTTTACTGCGTCTGCGTATGTTGCTTGTGCTTATGCTTGCGTCGTAAGTGTGAAGCAGGCTTTAGGGGTGAAAATGAATTGAAGCCACGCCCACAAAACGAGAGATATGTTGGAGTCCTGACCTGTTTTTGGCTTTATCCAAAGAAAGTAGAGTAGAAGACTGCTGTCAAGGAAACCAAGGCACATTTTGCAAGACACACCCACAAAACGAGTTATATATATGGGAGTCCTGATCGCAAAAATTATTACGTGCACTGTGTAAACGGATTAATGAATTATTCCTCACATCAGTCTTGGATTAATTGATTTCAGTTCTACTGGTTGCTCTGTTGCATTGACTTGACGTTTTGCAGTAGTTTGTTTTTCCATTCTGACCTGTTTGTTCGCCTTGCCGCTTCTACACAAACGCTTCTTTAGAAATTCGCGAAAGTCATTCATTTGAGCAAAGTAAATTATGACGTTTATGACAGTGTTGAGGTATCCGATTCCACCAGTAGCATAGCGCATAATGAAATCAGTTGAAAAGTCACGGTTTGGCTTAGCTATCTGGGTGTACGCTATATTACCTAGATAGAAAAAGTACGTAATGGTGAAGGCGAACGTAATAGCGATAAGAAGAGATATTCCTTTGATCCTTGTGGCTATCATCTTGGCCTTAAATGCATTGTTTACCCCGGCATTGCCAACTTTCCTTTTTCCTCTCACCCACACAGTTTTAATCAGACAGATGTTGATGTAAGTTATATAAATACTCGGAAAAACATACTGTACTGGGAGAAGAACGAGTGTCATTCTAAATGGATAAAAACGTTGGTTATACCTGCAGATGACAGTGAAATGAGTCTCGTTAAGATCCACTCTTATTCCATCATACGAAGCTGCGGGAATCAACACGAATACAGTTCCAAATACCCACGCACAAACGACCATTTTCCTCACTGTCGCGGCACTGAACGTGCGTGGAATCGCGCGAGTTGATAAATACTTCTCGAGACTTATCACGACTAGATTATTAATTGTAATGGAAGGAAATACGAAGTTGAAATACCGAACTACCTTGCACGCCCAATCACTTTGGAATACATCAAATAAAATTTGAATACACAAAAGTGGGAGCGACACTGCACAAGAAAGCAAGTCTGACAGGGACATACTTCTTACATATAAGTTAAGATTTTTCATAAACCGGCTTTTCTGGATTGGATTTGTTTTTGGCTTTTTCCAAAGAAAGTAGAGTAGAAGACTGTTGCCAAGGGAACCAAGACCACCAATAGTTGACAGAATTACGCAGAGGACACGTTTTGTAGTGTCATCAACGGGCGTGAAGACGTACATAGGATTCAGTTCTGTGTGGTCATTTAAATACGATGAATTGTTTCCAGAGATATTAGAAGGCAACCACGATGTCTCATTGTTATCCATGTTCACAAATCTCAATCTAAAAAATAAAAACAATAAAACGAATTGAGTAATTCAGTCGGGGGAACAAGTATTCCACCGTAGGAAAAAAGATGGCGGCGGTACATTTTACCACAATACCTTGCGAACCTAACACAGCCAACAGGCAGATAGAAAGCCTTATTTTTGCGAAATTCGTCCCTGTACTAACAACACTGTGTATGCTAGGTTTGAAGTTTTTAGAACTTTTCTGTGCGTTTTTATGAGCGTTTTTAGGGTTTTCGTGCGCTAAGATTTGTGGGTAAATGTACCAGTCGCCATCTTTTTTCTTACGGTGGATTGATGGGGAAATCCCGTCTCCGAGAATTGACTGAGTCCGCGGTTTACGTCCCGACGTTGCTAAGCAACATGACGTAATCCTCATTGCGCTATGCTGGCGTGACAATTTTCGGAGTACTCGCAAGTGCTCGTGTTCATGTTTCTTGATTGGATAATAAGAATCGGAAACTCTTGCAATATTGATCATGAATTACGCATGTTTCAGTCCGTTTCTATTTGCATTGATGCCATTGATGCATGTGAATGGTTTTTCATGAAAGTCTGTTACTTCTCAATTCGCTGTTTTCAATTTTCAGGTTTACTCGAGTCACTTCCCGACCTTCGCATTCGATCCAAGTTTTTCCAAGGCCATCCCCATAAAATGTTTTGTTTCCCATCGCCCAGCTCTCCCTCGTAAAAGTGGGTCGGTCGGTCGGTTAAAAAAAAAAGCCGAGAAACGAAATATTGACAAACTAATACATAAATAATTCCAAGCGAGCCTTGATTTTATCTTCCCCGTAACCACCATTTTGTTACGAGCCGATATCACTCGAAGACGAATTACTGGGCTTATTTAGATGTCAGAGTGACTTTAAAGATGTAAACAAAGCAAATTAAACTTGGAAACACCCGAGAAAGGGGGACAGGCAATGAATCAGAAACCTTTTTTTTTCACTTTTTGAAAAAAATGGGTCGGTCGGGCGATGGGAAACAACACATTTTATGGGGATGGCCCAAGCAATACTTGATTGACTAACGCTGAGCAGTGTCCAATGAGGACCAATTGTAATAAGGCGTGGTAAACGTTCTATCGACAAATAAGGAACGCTGGACTCAGTTTCAATCACACGTCTGACCATCGGAGAAATAAATCCCGTTTTTTTTTTGCAAAACTCGATACAGTATTCAAGGTTGGTTTTTACTAGCGACATAGAGCGGTTTTCATTTGAGTGTCGTAAAACCAAAACCAAAACCATGATTGATTTTGGTTTAGCATCTGATTGGTTGAGACAGAGTAGGTGGCGCGAGTTTTTAAACCAATCACAGAACGTAGTAAAACAAAACCAATTTCAGATTACTTTCGATACTCAATTGAAAATCGCTCTAAGCATACGCATATAAACATACGAATAGCGAGGACAGTGGCGAATGACATAAGTATCGAGCGCAAGCACAACGAATACACTCATTCTTCTTATGTTGTCCTAGCTCTCTAGGAATATTAATCACCTCGACATAAGCATAATTGAAAAACAAAACTGTTCGTTCTTCTTGTGCTTGTGCTAATTGAGATGTTTTCCGATCAATGCAAGATGTGCATTACAGATTCGCGCCCATTGAAAAACGTCGCACGGGAAAATGTAAATGAGCTAGAAAAGAGTCAGAGAGCATGCGTAACTAACGCCAGGCCTGCCAATGTTACTGTCAATCAATCATTGCCGAGTGCGAGCTTGGGGATTTGCTCAGACAAGAAAAACTCGTATGGAAGTTTTCTTCTCAGCTGCTAGTCATGCGAAAAGATTAAAATTGTGAATCGGGCTTTAGATCCGTTAAGCATGCGTGACTATTAAAAGTCAAGCAAAGTTGTATACGACGCATTTCAATCGAAAGAAACCTCACACTAATAGTTTACTAAGGTAAATAAACAGCAAAGTGGTAATAATAAACCGAAACAGAACAAGAATGGCTGCGCGGATTGGCGGATTATGAACCCCGGCGAACTTGAAAACTTTACTGAAGCTCAATTTCTTCAAGAACCGCCATCGTGACGTACCTCCTTTTAATTAATAAAATACAGTAGAACCCCGCTAATTCTAACTCCCAAGGGAAACAAAAAAAAGTTTCGAGATACCGGGGGTTCTAGTTAGCCGATAGTAAATGACTGAAAAACAAGGGCAAGGGGACCGGAATGGGTTCGAGATAGCGGAGAGTTCGAGTTAACCGAGCTCCAGTTAGTGGGGTTCTACGACCTTCTACTGTATGTTTAAATTCATCTAAAATCACAGCGATTATGACTTAATACAAGCGACTTAAAAAGTGTACTCACACGATAAGGGGTCCAGAGTTGATTGAACGCAATTGAGCAGGTGTGCTATGAGTGTGCAGTAGATGAGTCCGTCTTGACGCTAGAATCAACAGCAACGAATGAACACTCCCTCCCACAAACACTAAATTTTAATTGTGCGTTTTCTATTGTGTTGGTTTGTTACCATGGACACTCAAGAAAAACACATGCAGCTGGGTTTAATGTATTCTATTTTAGCAATATCCCTTTCGACATAGTCAATCCGAGTGAAAAAAAAAGAACGCTTCCCATTGGCTAAGAAGTGACAATCTGGTCCGATTTCTATAGCCTGCATGCGAGCATCTCCGTTCTTGTGAAAATCGTCTCTGTCAGACTAACTGTCCATGGGTCATTCTCGACCCCAGACCTTCGGTTTCTTTACTGCGCAAGACGCCAAGCTCTTCTCTCCGAGCAAAGGAGAAGTGCTCTGATATCGACAATGTCGACAAAGGTCTGCCAGGATGACAGGTGCATGCGCTAAGCTCTCTTCGGGAAGTTTGCGCCACGTATTTTTGCTTCAAATCCGAAACAGTTCTAAAAGATGCGTAATATATACTTTATTTTTCTTGCCAGGCAATTTCCGAAAAGGTGAGCAAAACCAAACTAAAAGGGATCCAATTTCCTCAAATTGCCTGAAAAATTTGCCCACGTCATTGACATAAGTACTTTATTTGGATCAAACCAAACACAAAAATGCCGAATAGCAATTAAATTTCTGTCCTAATCTCGTCACAGTTCTATTTTTGAATACTTAAAATGGTTGTGTACGCACGAAATGAATTTTAACTTTCTATCGCTCTCGTAAATAATTTTAGGTAGAAATTTCGAAATCGAGAAAACGACTCCGGCCGTAGGAAATTTATTATTTTAAACCGATATTTTTAAATATCTCTTTGGCTTTAGCTTTGAGTATTAAAGGTAAACGTTTGACAGAGTTCTAATTACCTTATTGACATCAAGATTTTTATAAAACGGTACAGTTAACGGTTCAATTCTAGTTAATCGCTTGAGTTTATAACAGGTAGAATAAAGAAAACCTCTTCCGGGACTAGACTATTGCGAAGTGTGATGATAACTTTAGTTTTCGTGTCAAGAAATTTCTAAACTGTTGACGGATTCAATTTCCTCAACGCTGCCAGGAAAACAATTATTATATTGCTTGGTATTGTGTCCAAATCGCACGAAATCCATACGGATTCTGCCGCTTTGTGAGAAAAAAATTTCAGTCTTATTGGCGTTCTATTTTAGAAAAATTAAACACGGTCAAGAACACACGAAATGATTTTTAAAGGAGAACGGAAGGTGAAAAACGAAGTTTTGTAACCACTTTTTAAAGAAAGTAAATGATGTATCTTAACTAGAATTTGTAATATTTGTCCCTATAATCCATTGGTAAACTTGTTATGGACTGTAAAAGGCTCGCAACAATGACACGATGTACGTCCGCCATTTTGTCCGCCATTTTGAAGGCATGGGCGCTAAGCATGACGTCATTGCGCTCACTCGCAAATGTGTCAAATCTCAATATAAACACTCTCGTTGAGAAAATCGTGGTTCATTTGTTGTCGTGGGCTGTTCGAATAGAACTCCCAAGGACTCCATTAAAAGATAAAGCCCTTTTAACTAAGTGGCTTGCTCAGATAAAGAGAGAAAATTTGCTGCAAATTTTTAATGAATTTATTAAAGTCATCGAGAAATCTGTGGAAATCAGTTGCAAAATAGAGGGACGGCTATAATTTTAATACGCAGTATGTAATCTATATTATCCCAGCATTAAAGCATAAAAACGATCATAGCATTGCAAAATTCGAAACCGAGTGTAAGTGTACATGTCAGGGTTTACAGACACGTAACAATAACAACATTGAGCAACACAAAATAAAATCAAACACGACAAATGAATCGTTTCTAAATCAGCATGTTTATTATCCTTTTAATTAACAATATTCACCTGCTATTTTGTCATAGCTTCGTCGATCTCCTGGCAGTACACACACTCTCTTTCTTGCTGACTTTTCCAGTTTTCGATTCGCAATGTTTACAAGTACACCATGTGGTGTTTCCTCCTCGTGCGATCTCGTCCTGGCTTTCAGCTGCTTCAGTATGCTCTCCGTCGGAATCCGAGAGATCTCACATGTGCTCGAACGAATACGGTTCAAACCCAGCCGTATTTGTTTTGGCAAATCCCTGCACCTGATTGATCAACAGACGAACTAGGTCTCATTTACCTTTTTTAACTACTTTTTAATATACTCGGCAAAAGACAGTTGACATATTATTCTGGAAACAAAATGCTACGTAAAGTTCATTCAATTCAACAAACAGTAACACAAATGTCGAAGAGAGTTTATCATCCTAAATTGTTTCACAGGGTCCAGAGGAGTTCAATTTGATCGTACAAAACTCGCTTTTAACGTCTTATACCTTGTAAACTAAATCCTTGTTTGTGCAAAAAAATCCTGAATCCAATTTCAACCGTTTTATGTTTTCCTATTTGCCATATCCTTTCGATCGCCTGATCGATATTCGTCCGCAATGTCTGTTTATTTCGTAAGAAAACACTGGCTCGCGGGCGCAAATTATCTTCGGAAAGCGAAGCTTTCCGAATAAGGCACGAAGTGCCGACAACGAGGCACGAAGTGCCGAGAGAAAAGAAAGGAAAATCCGTATTCTATCAGTGTAAGACGACCTTCGCAATCTTCCGAGGCCACAGTAATTTGGCCTGCGGTATATATTTAACGTAACGCAATACGGCGACGTTACTTCAAAGAGAACAGTGGCCCGATCAAATTTTACACGATCAAATTGAACTCCTCTGTACCCTGTGATTGTTTCACAAAGGAAAGCTCTGCTTTACTTTAATGGACTATTATCTGAGAGAATCAGAGCGTAAACCAAAATCGTTTCTGATTTGTAAAATATAATCAATAAATTTGCCACGAATCACGCAAAGTAAAACAGTTGCTTGCTTGAACTTGTAGTGTTCACATCTTCCAAAGGTATGTCCATCCTCTTTTCAACTAAGACAATTTATGTTAGCTTCAATGTTTTTTTAATCTGTGTTATACACCTTCTAAACAGGGTTTACTGTAAATGATGTTGGCCAGTTTAAAGTCGAATTAGGCCACGGTTTTGTTAAACCCTGTCTAACCCTTGTTTAAATATGCGGCCCAATCTTAATTCGCTCATGTATGAACCATCAAACCTCTGCCAACAGACCCCTATGGCAAGTGAATTATGTCTGTAAAGAAGTTGGTTTTCACCATTTACATTGTACATGATTTTATTATACGACATAGCATTTTAGAGTGCGAATACGCACAAAGACGAGAGCAAATGTGAGACCGTATTACACGGGTCTTAGTCTCCCTGACCGCGCTACGGGAAACACTGTTGAACGCCTATTTTACTTCTCACCTGATGAAGTGGAGGTGTTTTATCTTGGCTAATTCACAAGATGTAGAGGTTAAAAAACGATAAACCGTTCATGCATATTCAGTTATTTACTTGGTGTCGGTGTTGTAGTTTGTAGACCGTGTCAAAATATGCCGGTGTCGGAATGTTAACAAAAAGTGTCATTATATGCTAGTAGCTCTGTTTCTAATGAAAAAGATACAGTCGTGTAAGAAATATGTACTTTCTTTTCGGGTTGGTATTTTCAATATTTCATTTCCATTGTTATAACTATACTGATATATGTAGTGCTATTTGGAAATAATATATTTCTATTAGCAATAATCAAATATTCAAGGTAATTTATGAAAATGATAGTCATAATCTACAATTTGCTCAATAGTTTTGTGGTTAAGGTTGTTTAAGGCTTTACTTAAAAACGCTTAGCTTTAGAATATAAATTATTATATTAAAATATTTCATGTGATGTAGGAATTGTTACTAGAAATAAATTACCGTGTGAACAGACTATGTCTAAAACAATTTTCCTTACCGAACGAGACGTACAACGGAAGGGGATTTAATTGGGCTTATTTGTCGGAGGGGGCTGGGGGGGGGGGGGGAGGGGGAGGGGGAGGGACGGACTGAGGGAGGCGGGAGAAGGGAGGGCGGGAAGCAAGATTCCCAAGGTGGCGGGAACCGGGAGAGTTAGGAAACAATTTCGCAACATTGCTCAATATTTTGCAATAGAAAAAGCACAACGAGGCGGAACCACAGCGGAAGTGGCGGTAACCGGAAGGGAAGTTCAGACGCCGTGTCGTACACGATAATCATAAGCAAGTTGTAGGTTCGATTAATACACAAATCAATTCGCGTGTCGTAGGCTTGTCGTAAGCATGTCGCATGCGACAAAGTTGTTAATCGGCACTGAAGGTTTATTATTTTTAGTGGCTAATAAATTTAGCGATTTTTAATTCCCAAGATTTAGCGACTTTAGAGATTTTGGTGTAATAATCGATTTTTAATTCGCATGACATCGCTAAATCCGCTAAATTTAGTAGCTGCTAACAACAGTAACAACTCCTTTCACTAGCTACGTACTACATTTAGGTCACGGATAGTGCATCTTGAAAAATATAGCCTAAGTTCTTCAAGTTTGTCCTTCGTATAAATCCGTCTCAAAAAAGCGATGACAATAAGCTAAATTTAAAAATAATTTATTGTGTTCTTGGACATTTTAATTTTTCAGAAATAGAACGCCATGCAAGTAGGACATAAATTAAAGTTGCTATTCGAGTATTTTTTTCTCACAAAGCGGCAGAATCCGTATGGATTTCGTGCGATTTGGACACAATGCCAAGCATTATAATAATTGTTTTCCCGGCAGTGTTGGGGAAACTGAATCCTTTTCTTCAATTTAGTTTCGTCAACAGTTAAGGAAATTGCTAAAGTTATCATCATGCTTCGCAATAGTCTAGTCTTGCGTGCACCAACGCAAGTCTGTATACAAGCTTTAAGTTCATATTTCAAAACTTGCGTCTACTTGCGCCTGCTGAGGGTCGCTTTAGTCATACTTTTTTTTATTTTATTGCATCCCATGTGTTTCAAACAGGTTTTTTGACATTTTTTAAGATATATATATATACACATTTCTAAGCTTAAAACGTTCGAAGATGAAAAGTTAACTGATATCGCTGAAAAAATAGTAGTAACTTCTATTGTTGAATAAAAATAAAAATTATTCCAATGTAAACTCCAGCACGTGAATTCCTTTCCAGTGGTTTTACATCTGACACGGCAGCCATGTGATCAAGTATCAAAATGCTTTATTTCTAAATAAAGATCTCAGTGACGTGTACGACATTATTAAACTTATCTAAGCTTAGGCTTAAACAATTTGTAAACCTATGCATCGCATGAAAGATGTAAGCCAATATTCTCGGCCGCAAATGTTTTGCTCAAATGCAATGTTCAACTCAATAAGCTCGTTGCGTGCTTTACTGACGAAAACGTATCAAAGAAAGCGTCAATGAACGCGACTAAAAACTGGTTGCTGTGTAACACTTTGGATTCAAAAGGAATTAGCAAAGACAGTTTTTTCAGAAGAGTACTCATGGTTCATAAAATAAATTGCAAGTCGTTTCTGGTTAAATTACTCCGTCGATAGTCTCAATGGACGTTAATGAGAATTCCCTCGGTAACCAGTCAGTGCTAAGCTAGCAGCACGTACGTTTCTTTGTATGTGCAACAGGTGTTCCAAATGGGTCTTATCTCTCACTAGTCTATAATTCTTTGATCTCGTAGAAATGGGGCGAGAGTCCTGAATAACCTCTCTATCCTACCTGAGATATATAGTTTTTTAAAATATGAAAGGGGATTAAGAAAAGGAAAGCCAAACTACAGCGGCTTGGCATGGTAGTCAATGTAGCCATATTAACAGATTGAACAGGTAGGAATGCTTTTAACATGGCTGTCATCGTGCATACTGTAAACAACTGCGATCTCACGCAAACGCATGAATTATACGAGGCCTATAGGGTGTGAATCAGAGCAACTCTCGCCATTCTCAGCCAGTACTTGAACTGAAAGCATTTCGTCGTCGTACTCTGATCTGTTACAAGTTCCAGGGAAAGGTAGGAAATCAATGTAGCAAGTTAGCTAGCTTGGAGAAAGACGGTTTTCCTTTCTGACTATACAAAAGGATGGCAACAATAATATACGCAACAGCCTCGTACTGAAACGGATCGTTTCGGTGGCGGTGATATCTGTTCGGAAGGCCTATAATCGCCTCAGATATTCGGTTAGGGAAATGTCATCTTGATGCTTTCGGAGAGATGAAAATGTCGTTTTGGGTACAAAAAAGGTCATCTAGGATTTTCGGACAGGCAAAAGGAGCTTATAAATTCGGGTAATAAGATTTCAATCCCTAAAGTTTTCTGAAATTTGAAAGATCATGCAGCTAACGTATCCGAACAGATACATTTTACTTATCGTTTAAATTAAGTCATTAAACTGCACAAAAAGCACAATTATAACGTAAAAACGACATTTTAGGAAAATGTTGTCGTTCGGTGCTTCTGTTATTAATAAGTGAGTTCTAGACTTTTGGCGACAAAAACGGAAGAAAGCACATTATTTAATGTTCAAATCAAAGAGCATGCATTTTGTGTATTACAGGTACACAAAGAGGTTTTGTTACGTATTACTGATAGTACACTATTTTTCTCCCCAAGGATTTCAAAATACTTGGTACGCCTCGGTGACAAATCAGGCCAGTATTGGTCGAGCCATTGTAAAAGGATACATCACTATAAAATAAACCGTTACTCTGCTATATATACTTTTACAATCTATGCTATGGGTGTGATCCAAAACGAAATGCCGTTCTATAGTTACAAATTGATAATGAAGTTATAAATTGAAGAAAGTGCCTTTATCACAAAAATAAACCCTGATCTTATTATCGGAATTTTACGGTATGTTTAAAACATACGTATTTTTATGCTGCATTCCATGAGTGTGGCCAGCAAGGAAGAGCTGAGGTTTTCGGGAAATGACTAAAAAAGCCCCAATAAATTCGGGAAGTTTAAATTTCCCCTAGAATGACCGAAGATATATAAATTTTATAGCGCAGCTTAGAATTTAAAAGCACATGCACCAGACAGCCTAAAATAGTTGGGAGAAAACCGTCGTTGGGTGCCCCTGGCTAAATCGAACTATTTCCTGTTTCCCCCGAGAGTTCGAATTAACGGGGTTCAACTGTATTTACATGGTTCAAGACAGTCCCCCTTTTTCGATTTACATGATATTTACAAGGATTTACAAGGCTCCCTTTTTCAATTTACATGTTATTTACAAGGCCCCCTTTTTCGATTTACATGTTATTTACAAGGGTTCCTGAAAGGCCCCCTTTTTCGATTAACATGATATTTACAAGATCTAGATACTGTAAATGTGTTTAAAATAATGTTTTTTACACTTCCTCGAATTCTCACTGTAAAAACTAAACACGTAAATCACTATTTACAGTCCATTTACATGATCTGTTAAAGCTGTAAATATAATGTAAATTTTATTTACAAAACACTGACCTGTAAATTGAAATTTACAAAGTATGTAAATCCAGATTTACAGTTGTAAATATATTTTTACATGTTTTGTAAATTTTCATACTTTTCCAGTGGAGACTGAGTGCCGGGGTACAAATCCAGGCCCGTAGGGCACAAGTAAGTAACAGAGAAGAGCCACCTCGTGGATCTGTTAATAAATCGTTATTAAATTATTATTATTATCATTATTATTAGTAAGCATACCGACTGTTTTTATGTTGCAATAAACTGACTAGCTATGGATGCCAAGTTTCATTTGTGCCTCTTGTTGATTATGTTGTGGACCATAACCGTGCAAGGTGACGAAGGCCCCGGAAAACGACCGGAGAACCCCAGGCAAGATCAGTGTGGTGAGTGTTGGTCACGACTAAAACACCACACGAATACATGAGTGACATACGGGTACATACGACTACATACGAGTACATACGAGTACTACGGCGAAGTAACATACAAGTGACATAGGGGTAACATACGTCGAGTAACATACGAGTAACATACGAGTAACATACGAGAGTAACATACGAGTACCATACGAGTAACATACGAGAAACATACGAGTAACATACGAATAACATACGAGTACCATACGAGTAACATACGAGAAACATACGAGTAACATACGAGTAACATACGAGTAACATATGAGAGTAACATACGAGTACCATACGAGTAACATACGAGAAACATACGAGTAACATACGAGTAACATACGAGTACCATACGAGTAACATACGAGAAACATACGAGTAACATACGAGTAACATACGAGTAACATATGAGAGTAACATACGAGTACCATACGAGTAACATGCGAGAAACATACGAGTAACATACGAGTAACATACGAGTAACATATGAGAGTAACATACGAGTACCATACGAGTAACATACGAGAAACATACGAGTAACATACGAATAACATACGAGTAACATACCAGTAACATACCAGTAACATACGATTAACATACGAGTAACATACGAGTAGCATACGAGTAACATACGAGAAACATACGAGTAACATACGAGTAACATACGAGTACCATACGAGTAACATACGAGAAACATACGAGTAACATACGAGTAACATACGAGTAACATATGAGAGTAACATACGAGTACCATACGAGTAACATACGAGAAACATACGAGTAACATACGAGTAACATACGAGTGACATACGAGTATTACATAGCGTAACATACGGATACATACGAGTAACATACGAGTAACATACGAGTGACATACGAGTAACATACGAGTAACAAACGGGTAACATACGAGTAACATACGAGTAACATACGAGTAACATACGAGAAACATACGAGTAACATACGAGTAACATACGAGTAACATACGAGAAACATACGAGTTACATACGAGTATCATACGAGTACCATACGAGAAACATGAGTAACATACGAGTACCATACGAGAAACATACGAGTAACATACGAGTAACAAACGAGTACATACGAGTACATACGAGTAACATACGAGTAACATACAAGTAACATACGAGTGCCATACGAGTAACATACGAGTACATACGAGTACATACGAGTAACATACGAGTAACATACGAGTAACATACGAGTAACATACGAGTAACATATATATTATTACTCCAAATAATGCCCGAATGTGCTACGAACGTTTCAGCTAATTTTCTACACGATAGCTATCATTCGGGTCTATAATTGTCCTGTTATTTTTATCTTTAAGGGTCAGTCAATTGTGGTGATACTGGTTCTCCACTTAACGGACAAAAGCTTGGCTCACGATACTGCATTGGTGCCTCTGTGACGTTCATTTGTAATCCGGGATATCTCTTGATTGGACCGACCACTAGAATGTGTCTGCCTTCTGGTAAATGGAGTGGTATACAGCCTTCATGTAAGCGATGGAATTATATACTCAACTTAGCAAATCAATTATATTTTGTTGATTTGTGTTCAGTTATACTGACATGCGCAGATGACGTTCTTACCCCGACGGTGATAAATAGTTTTGCAAAACTTTGCCGATAATAACTTGGACTCATTCTCGACCCCATAGCCTTTGATTCATGCGCAATAAAAGAGAAGAGCTCTGGGTTCGAGACATGAACTTGGACTATGAACCGCTAGTCATGCGCGCGAGACACACGACGCAGTGACGTCATCTATGCGCCTGTCCTCTGATAGATCATGAGCAATATCTCAGTTATTGCATAACACAGTACTACACTATGCAGTTATACTTTACTTTTTACTACAACGTCTGTAACAAGGAAATGGTTTAAATGTGAGAATTGAAGGGGAAACTGTTCAACTAAAAAATCAAGCAGGGACATAGTAGGTAAAGCATTGCTCGGATTAGTTTTGTTCCAGCTTATAACTCTTATCTTATTCCCGTCACTACTTTTAAGATGATTCCTTAATATTAGTTCTGTTTATTATTTCCTTATTATCATTTCCGCACATTAAAACAGCGGCGGCTTTTTCTTTGTGGCTATGTTCGCCGGGGAGGTAAACAATCGTTTTCTCGTAAATCGAGCATGGTGATCTATCATTTTTTCTCATATTTGAGTCTAGCAACCATCATCTTTCTATACAATGAGTATAAACCAATTTCCATTGCATGCAATTAAATAATCACGTCACTGAAAATGTGAACTTATCAAGAACAAGGAATTATGAGGTATTTTTAAGGTTATTCCTTAGTATTGCATTGCGCATCTTTACTGCGCATGATTTCACACGTAATTAGCGCGCGCACATTAAGAAAATGGCGGCTTTTCCTTTACGGCTAAGCTCGCCAGAGAGCCGAATCGTCATTTTCTCGTAAACGAGTACGGTGACCTATCAATTTTTTCTCTTATTTCGAGTCTAGCAATCACCTTCTTTCTATAAAATAAATATAGACTAATTTCTATTGCAGAAGAATAAATAATCACCGGAAACGTGAACTTAGCTAATAAAAACGTTTCTGGAAGCTGATATTGTAAGGATTTAAGGGGTATATACAAGGTCCTATTGTTCCTAAACGAATACCGGGACCCCCCTTTTTATTTCAAAATTTTAAGTTCCCTTAAGATAAACAACCAATAGGCAAAGTTTGAATGAAAATCTATTGCAAGTTCTATTTCGATGGAATGACCTTAATCGGCCATATCTCTTTCGCGGGGGTTGTGACCTATTTAGTCCATGGGCCAGGACCCCAGAAATTTGAAATTCTTACCACTCAGGGGGACAAGTGCTACCATACATTTTCTTAAACCTCAGTTCCTCTACTTCAATTTGATATATGATAGCAATGTCAGATGGGTAGCTAAAGTGGTAAAATCACGTGATGAAGTGACGTCATCAAAATCATCAGAAACGAACCAGAAACCCAAGATTGACTAATGAAGACGGCTGCTTTCATGTAAATTTTGAGCTTTTGAACAATTTAAACACAAAAGAAGCTACAATAAGATAATAATGGACAAATTAAATTTGGAAACGTTAATATCACTTGGTTTCCATGGCAACCACGATTTAATATGCACTAAAATACTACAAATAAATGCATTCCATGTAACTTGCATTTGTATTTTGAATGCATATCAAGTGCTTTACTTTCATGGATATTTAAAAAATAATATTTGCTATCGTATGGGTTTTGATTCTGCTTCATTCGACATATCGCGAGAAACGTTATGAGCAACCTTAAAAATACCTGAGTCACTTGCTCAAATGCACCAATATCATCACAGTTTGCAGACAAGTTAATGCATCTCAGAAAAACAACATATTTGAGTTGTGCAGTAATGTTGACATATATACTTATGTAACTTTAAAGGATGAAAAGATCGCCACTAGAAGGAAATGTTTAAGCTTCGTTTCTATAGCATAACACGTTAAAATAGTACATTATATTCAAATCTATTGCTCAATCGTCGTCAGAATCGGATTCGTCTGTCAGCGAGTTCTCCTCGGCGACTTTTTCGCGCTGGTTTGCGCACTATTGGAGCTTGCACAGCTGAGTACATCGCAAACCGTTCACGAGACAGGTGCAGCTTGGCAACTGACAGACGCGCTTGCATTGGCAGGACAGGAGCTGGTTCCCCACTCATCCAGTCGATGGTCAACTTGCCATCCTCTAGACACCATCCAAATCCGATGGGCGAGGGGATCTGGGGACAGCCCTGAAGACTCCTGCGCCAACATGCTGCCACGTAGTTTGTTCGGTCACAGTGCTTTCGAAGAGTGTCCTTGCATGGTGGTAGTTGGTTCGATTCTAATCCTCCTTTCTTGGTACAGAAGCGACGGTAGCGAAGCACGTTGACATCATTTGTTCCAGGACTTGAGGAGTACAACAAACATGTGAATTCTTGAAGATTCGCGAACAACTCATCGGACACTTCCCAATCCATGCCAAGCTGCTGGAATACCTCTTGGAATGCAGGTTTTCTCTTTACTAGCTTCAAGGCGGTCAGTTTTCCTTTGCCAGAAAAGGCGCTGACGCTATCGCACCTAGTGAACGCATGCAGTCCGGGAAGGCACCTGCACAAGCCCAAACCATGACGCTGGACAACATTGGTAATGCTGATGTATGTTGTACGAGTCTGCGTACCACACTTCAAATACATTGTAGCTGGAACGAAGGGCTTGAAAGCTAGACAGAGTACGAAAACATCGGTATCTTCTGATGATAACACAACGGTGCTGTAACCATTCTTTGCTGCATGAACTGCGTGGAGTAGAAGTCTGGTGTCCGCTTCCTCTTGGGTTGACTTGAGGTCCTCTCTGAGCTTAGCACCACCATCTGGTGAAATCTCAGTGCACTTTTCCTCTGCCGTAGTGAAAAGCGTCTTCCCTGTTAGTCGTCGCAGGAACCTCTCCTTTTGCCATTCTTCGGTGACAAATCCAACTAGTTGCTTCTTATTTTGAGGGTTTGCTAAAAACATCCTCTATTGCTGTACTTTATGATCTGGCTGAATATGTCTGTACTCGTTTCCTGAGTAGCCTCCTCTCTTCTCTCTCTCGGTATTCTTGATTGATATTTCTCTATAAACATCAAAGACCACGTCGATCCGTTAGCTGCTGCCCCTTCTCGTAAGATCATAGCCAGCCATCAGCGCATCCGCTATGTCAGCAAATGTCACATGGTCTCCTTTGAGCCTCTGGACCATGGCCATACCGTCAATGATACATGCCAATGGCTGTGGGATAGCTTCAACTGCTGGTAGATCCTTCTGGAGCTCGTTCGCTAGTGTAGACTTGTTGGTCTTCCTTAGTGAGCCATCAGCACTGGCTAATGCCCAGGGAAGAGGTCCAAGTGGGTGAGATAGCACAGAACTCATCGACAGCTTTCTTAGAACATATGGCTTTTCGAAGCTCTAGCGCAACTCGTCGAATTTCTTCCGTACTTGATGCTTTACACTGGCTTTGTTGCTGCTGTAAACATTCTGCAAGCTCTTTGGCCAACTGAAGTCTTGACAGAGTCCCAGGGATGACAAACAATCTGCTGTTACCAAGCAGGTCTTCAAACTGTAACATACTTCCAAACTCTGCCTCAAGTTTTCGGCGAAGGTGCGTCTTGGTGGACTCTTTAGCCTCTGCCACGCCCAAATCTTCCATAAAACAGAGCATCGTACGAGTAAGATCTGTTAGCCTCACTAGTTTAGGTGTTTCAAGTATGTGCACTCTGACGTGATCAAATAGCATCTCATAAGCTGCAGACTCGATGCGAGCGTACGATTCTTCATCCTCGAATGTAGCGGAGGTGCTTGACTCCTTGTGCCAGGTGTACGCCTTGTAACAACTTCGGTGATAACAGCCTTCAGCTGCTACCAAGTCCCGGGACACTAGAGCTAATATCTTACCATCATTCTTAGCTGTCGCTATCCTTCTGATACTTTCATCTGCACGCAAATCCATACATTGAACCAGTTTTTCTCGAACATGCTGGCCTTATACTTACTAACCTTGTCACAAAAAATGCAAACACGGTTGTATATTGTGTTTTTCGTTGGAGGTTCACGCATAGACAATCTTCGTTCTGTTACAATGGACTCGTTGAACTTATTCGCATCTTTACATATCTTATCAAGATCTCTTTTCATTGTAAAAATACTGCGGCATTTGCGGTGATACTTGATGTCTGGGGGCTCTTCTCCTGTGACAGTCTTGGCGATATCTAGAATCGGAGTGTACTGTCGAATTTCCGCGGCCCTTAAAAGCGTTGTCCATGACTGGGTATCTTGCAATGATGACAGATCACCGGACGTTTCGGTGCAGTGTATTAAGCAGTTATCTCTTATTTCTACGCAAATACGTTTCTTGGCGGGTTCTTCCGATTCTATATTCACATTCCTCTTAGATTTATTTCCTAAAAATGAAAAAAACACCGCTAATATGAAATTCCAGAAAGTAAACCACAGCATCACTGAACCAACACTCACATTTAGTAATTCAGCTGAAAATCATATTTGCCATTTGAATCTGACCCATACACTTTATAGATCCACCCATTTGCACTAATTATCGTAAAAGAAACACATATATACAATTCGTTGTCACTCAAGTATCCTTACAACAATATAAACCAGCAAATACACGCTCAATTCAGTACACGAACCTCGACAATCGAGTGCACATCTCGAATGCTGGTAAAGTTTTGTACGAATGTTTTACCGAAAAAACACTTAAAAAAGCACTAATTTCGTAAAACTTTCTTTAAAATAGTTGTTCAAACCCTTTAATGAAAATATTTTCTATATATTTTGTATTAAAATGTCGGAAATCCGTCATAAATAGCAAGGAAACACGACCAACAACGTATCTGAAAGATTGTCCGCCATCTTAGATTACCCATGATGCATTGCAAACATTGATGAAAGGGAATTTGTTCTAAAACGAGGTTTTAAAAGCGTTTTTTTCGTTTTAGTCAGTAAAATCGAATGAAATAAAATATATTTTATCTTTGCATGCCTTCAAGAAGGTGTAGAAAGATTATCGTTCCTTTTTTAGGCTGGCTTTTCTTTTGAGCCTCGTTTTCATGCTAAAGCACATTTTTTGGCTTTTTGAAGTTAAAAAATATACCATAAAGCTACCCATTCAAAATTGCTATCATCAAAATTATTAAACAACTTGAGCCACTCTTCAAATTGACACTGGTCACCGTTTGTCCCCCGAAGTGGTAAGAAATTCTGGCCTGGCCCATGGACTAATTCTCTTTATTCTATATTTTGAAACGGTACATGGCAATGATCAATCAGGGAAATTTTCAGAAAATTTCCATGTTAACTTTTATTTCTATTGAATCATCTTAAATGAAGGTCACAGAACTTGTCCTCCTTTGGAAAGCTTGGAGCATGGTCTTACTCACGGACAGCAATACTGGCAAGGAAAACACATTTCATTCACCTGTAATCCTGGTTACTGGCTAAAAGGATCACCACAACGTCGCTGCCTTAACGATGGTGCTTGGATAGGAGTTCAGCCTTCATGTATTGTAGGTGAGAGGCATTTTAAAATAATATTGATAAAGGAATTAACTAATGATTACCAAGAATAAAAAATACACTGAATAGAAGCAGGGGAAACGCATTTAAATGTGAAGACAGATGCGCATGTCCTTGTATAGATAAAACGGCGTTCGATAAATGGAGAGGAAGAAACTTTGTTTTCGCGTCGAGAGCAGATCGTGATTATGTTTTCCAAGCATAAATTATCCGTTTCTATCTCCGTTTTTCATTGTTGTCTTGTTTTATATTATCTATGACTAACGTGCTAGATCAACTTTCCAACAGCTGAAAGTAAAGTTCCTTGGCTTCGAGCCCGAATGAATTGGATATCTGGGGTTCAAACAGGCAAATACATGATTAAGTTGTAAGTGTACCCCTGCAATAACCGTTCGCATGTAAAGCGATACCCTTCCGCCATGCCAGCAACAACTAAATTATTATTTATTCATTTATTTATTTATTTCCCATGTATTTATATGTTCTATTTTTAGTTTAGTTTCTTTTAGATCTCCCAGTATTAGCTTGTGCTAGTTGGGAGTAAGTATCCAAGTACGTGTAACTGAGAAGGGAGTGATAGTTTTACGCCAACAATGTTTTTCTCTTCTTTCAGAGACGACAATCCAGTCAAATATTATCCAAAGCAATGCACTCTTCTTGAGCCTTCTAAGTCGATTTCTGGATCCCGTGGCTGGTTCACTTACATATTGGAAGCTGTGGTTACCGCGCCTCCACTGACGGCGGGGCTGCAAGTACCTTCCATAGAAAGTGTGATGGTAAACGTAACACGGTGACCATCATCAAAAATGACCAGTACGTGTTTGGAGGATTCACTGACATTGCTTGGGGTATGGAACAGTATAATACTAGAAATAGTTGTCTCGAAGAACCTCGTGAAAAAAAAATTAACGAAATATGGCTCCGATTGTTGGATTTTAGGCCAGTGCATTTTTGGGTGAAAGGGTAGAGGTGTTCAGTTCTGCTGACAGTCTGTGTGTATAACTTCCCCTGGCTGGTAAATCTGTAATGATAATACAATACAACAAAACCAGCAAAGTCGCGCAATGTGGACCACTGTTCTTGGCTACGTTTTTTAGTACCGCGCATTCAACTCGCAGTGTAATTAAAAAAAACGAAACCAACAAAAAAGGACCCCGGGCGGATACGAACCCGGGCCCCCGGGTCCCGATGTTCAGATTGACAGGCGAGTAAGGATGGTGTTTGGCAGAAGAAATAAATAAAGAAATGTGACTGTACTTGATCCCGCCTGTGCTCGTGCATGCCAAACACACCCCCCACCCCCCCTCCCTCCCGTTCCACCAACCTTGAAATGTATTATTGTAATGAAGACACGATTCAATTATAAAAAATGGGGGTAACCGAGCTTGTTTTTTGAGTTATTAGCACTTAAAGCAAAAATTAAGGTTGTTTTTGACAGATTATACTGTTTTTTATGGTAAACATATTATGTCACGAAGATTATCCTAACTTGTTCACCGATGATTGGGATTTGTTTTGATACCGTTATTTTGACATCAACTGATATAGGGCGGAAGTATCGATCCATCAAATCACAAGGGCTCTAACCGTTACGAGTCACCTTAAACCGTTCCAGGACACTCTCCGGTTGCAAAACAACACTGAGAATTTTCGGAAAATATGAGAAAATTATATAACGAAGAAAATGTACTTTTATTATTAATTAACAGAAAACTGACATAATGCTTCTGACTTACTGATTTGCACGCTTTTCTTAGTGTTGCAATAGAGCAGCTCTCTTAGTATTTCCTTGTGATTACACGTCGCCGTTATAACAAGGTTTGCTGGTTAAAATGACTAAGATAATAGGCCACGTTCGACATGTAAAATGTAACCTGGCAATTGGAGACTATCAGGATAACTGATTGCAAATTTGCGAACTTTCCTTTGTGCTGCAATTTATGTATAATACCGCGCGAGACTGGGATACAATGAGTAAGGTTAAAATGCAGACATCGAACATGGCCTATTACCCTCTCTTGTTAATATCATTTGTTTTTTATTTATATCTTGTTTTTTCAAATGATGTTTCAGGGACCAGTGGTGCCAGTGCTACTTCCAACGCGTTTATTTTCTCTCTCCGCAACAATGAAGGACTGTCACCATTTAAAAGCATGGTGAGAAGGGCGTCACGTGCAATTTACAAGGACTCAGCTCATGGTCCAACATTTGGTGACGGGTTCGACATCAACATTTATAACAATTATGGAGGTAACACTAATTCGTACGCAAACTTTGGCGACTCCTACCCTGCTCCAAGTGGAGTACAAGACAGGTTTACAATCCTGGCTGGGACTAACAGCTTCTCACCTGATGAAGTGGAGGTGTTTTATCTTGGTTAATTCACATGATGAAAGAGATTAAAAAACGATAAACCGTCATACATATTCAGTTATTTAGTTGGTGTCGTGTTTGTAGTTTGTAGACCGTGTCAAAATATACTGTTGTCGGAATGTTAGCAAAAACTGCCATTATATGCTAGTAGATCTGTTTCTAATGAAAAGATACAGTCGTGTAAAAAAATATGCACTTTTCTTTTCGGGTTGGTATTTTTAATATTTCGTTTTCATTGGTATAACTATACTATGTATAGTACATTGGAAATAATATTTGTATTAGCAATAATCAAATAATTAAGGTAATTTATGAAATGATAGTCATAATCTACAATTCGCTCTATAGTTTTCTGGTTAAGGTTGTTTAAGGCTTTACTTAAAAAACGCTTAGCTTTAGAATATAAATTATTATATTAAAATATTCCCTGTGATGTAAGAATTGTTAATATAAATAAATTACCGTGTGAACAGACTATGTCTAAAACAATTCTCCTTACCGTATGAGACGTACTACGGGAGGGGATTTATTTGGGCTTATTTGTCTGAGGGGGGTTGGGTGGGGGTGGGGGGCTGAGGGGGTGGGAACCCGGGAGTACAGGTGCGGGAAGTCTACGGGAGGCGGGAGAAGAGAGGGTGGGAAGCAAGATTCCCAAGGTGGCGGAAACCGGGAGAGTTAGGAAAAAATTTCGCAACATTGCGCAATATTTTGCAATAGAAAAAGGAACAAAGAGGCGGAACCACAACGGAAGAGGCGGGAACCGGGCGGGAAGTTTCAGACGCCGTGTCGTACACGATAATCATAAGCAAGTTGTAGGTTTGATTAATACACAAAACAATTCGTCGTAGGCTTCTCGTAAGCATGTCACATGCGACAAAGTTGTAAATCGGCACTGAAGGTTTACTATTTTTAGACTTTTTAGCGGCTAGTAAATTTAGTTAAATTTTTCATTCCCAAGATTTAGCGACTTTAGAGATTTTGGTGTACTAATCGATTTTTAAATTTAGCGCATGACTTCGCTAAATCCGCTAATAGTCCAGTCATTCTATACTTAGACCTTGAACAAATTGCAACATAAAGGCTTTTTGCGCCAAATAACTCTTTATGTGCCCCTAATCAACATATAAAAAATCGACAAAAATCTACGCTGGGAAAACGGTTAATTTTTAAATTTACGTATAACTAATTTGCATAATTTCAAATGTTGGTATGTTTGTGTTTTTCTGGAATTATAACAAACTTCCAACGAAAGTCTGTCTGCGCCAAATAACTATTTAAGTGCCCCTTACCAACATACAAAAGGATCTAGGAAAATATACATAGGGGAAATGGTTAATTTCCTTATTTGCTCATAGTCGATTTGCATAAATTTAAAAAATGGTAGCATTCTGAGCTTTCTTGAAACACAATAAGCTGGGAAATCGTTGTGGAAGTATATATGTCAAAAATGTAACTAAAGCATACAAAAACATTTAATCATCACAAAAACAAACATATCTGACTGAGTGTTTTTTCAATTTAATGGTCTTCAAACAACATTTACAAAATGATACCTAAAAAGCTGTCAGCGACTATAGTAATACCATTCCACTCATATGCTAACAAATAGGTATCTCTTCTGACATTCTACTAGCTTTGTTCATTACAGTTTACTGCATGTCCTCAGAAGTCGAAATTTTGCGTATGTGTTTGTACAGCTGACACCGCTGTACTCGCTACATGCAAATGATCATGGAACAGCAAATTTTCTACAACTGCACCTCCTACTGTCGGATCCTTGCTTACAGGTGCACCAGACGATTTTTAATAGATTCTCTGGAGCTGGGGGCAAATCAGTCGTCCGTGCTTCAAAGCGGTCTTGAACTCGTACTCATCCCCCAATGTTCTGGATTTAATTTCTCTCTTTTTCCCATCTACTGTTTTACTTGTAAGTAGACTCGGGCGCTGTGGTAGCGGGCAGCGGCTGCAGTAGGAGGGAGACTCTGGACTTGGACGGTAGTACTACTAGTTGCTACGGTCAACCATCTCGCAGGAACGCCTGTAACGTATCACATCTAAGCCTTCAGCAGGGCGATCTCCATATATTAGCAACATAATGCTCTTTCACCAGCGGCAACGATTTCTTCTCTAGATGATTCTTTGATGAAAATATATGCAATCTCCTTGAAGGATGAATCACTACTCAACTTGATTAACTTGCGAAGTACTGCTCCTTTTCCAATTCCCGCATATAATCGTGAAGGGGTATCACAGCCAGAAACAGCGTACACAAAAGGCAATAACAAGCACAGCTCAGGACTCATCACACTCTTCAGTCGATTGATATGCCATACTCTCTCATTCTTCTTTGTTTTTGTTTTTCCTTCTGATTTGAAGAAAATCGGGTGCGATTTCACATCAGCATTTAGACACAGCAGTACCAGCAGGTCAGTGTCCTCTCCGATAACCTGTAGTTGCACATTTTGTAGCCGAATCCACTGCTGTCTGGACAATTAGGAGGTCGGCATCACTTTCTGCGTGAAGGGTTTTCAGGCGATGATCGTTAAGCTTAGCACTTCTTGTTTGTTCAATGCAACAAACAATGCACATGTGTCTTCGTTTGAGTAATAATCATTTTTCTCATCCAAAACTTACTCTATACCTCTGAGCTGCAAGCTAGAAAAAGGATTCTGCAAATTCACTACCGAATATACTTGTTATAGAGTACCTGAACCTCTTAATTTTAAATTAGGGGACTGATCCCCCCCCCCCCCCCCCCCCCCTTTTCTCCAAGATTATTGAAACTACGATAACGAATGGAGGATATATAGTACGTTGAACAATGTTTCTTTTGACGTTCACGATATAATTACGTCATTGGATTTCTTCTTCTTTCTTTTTCCAAAACGTCAGAAATCCACCAAAATTCAAAAATCAATCATAAGTAGACAAAACCAATAAAAGAATGCTAAAATGATTAAAACAGGTAAAGTTATTGCCACAAAGTTATTTTCTTCCTTAAAAAACACGAAATTCCAAATTTGGAAAAACATGCCTGTCAAAATATGGTTGCCATGGTAACAGCAAGTTCCGTGAACAACGACATGTCATACCAAATTGTTCCCAGATAAATTTTAGGTAAAGTCAAAGCGTTTGGCGGCTTACTTCAATATTAAAAAGTTATTAACGGTCAAAGTCTCTGCGGGCAGATCCCCCCCCCCGTCTGAATAGGGTATAACATCTTCTCGTGCTCGTGTTCTCATTGCAATTCTTGATATGAGATAAAAAGTTGTTCAGATCCAGACACGTACACGTGCAATTATATTGTTTTCTAATTACGCCTATTGTTTCAGCTATTTATTATGAACACTGTCGTATCTGTTTTAAATATACCGCTTGGCGGAAACCTTTCATTTAGAAAACTACCAATTTAACCGTTTCCCCTACGTCGATTTTTGTCGATTTTTAATATAAAGTTTCTGGGCATATGCGGAATAATTTAGCACAAAAATTAATTATGTTGCAATTTGTTCAAGGTTACGGAACTAATGTTCCGTAGATTGACTGGACTATAAATTTAGTAGCTGCTAACAACAACAATAGTCCTTCCACTACGTACTACATCTAGGTCACGGATGACGCAGCTTGAAAAATATAGCCTAAGTTCTTCAAGTTTGTCCTTCGTATATATCCGTCTCAAAAAATCGATAGCAATAAGCTATAAGTCGAGATTGCGCCAACATGAACTAATTAATTTGCGCACTGAAAACTCGAAGAGATTTTCACGACCACACGTCTGTGTGGCATAACTACAAGTACTGTTTACACCGTGAAACAAATGTTAATATTAGAAAATGACATACACAAAATAGACCCAAGAAATTGCAATGATAAACATCGTGGTAAATTGAATAATGATGTCGGGTTCAAAATGTGATGAATGCAGAATAGAAAGTGTACAGCCCAGAGTGGATTAATATAAATTATTAGACTTGTGTGGCACTTGTGTGACTTGTGCGTTAAATAGCAAGTAATAAGCCTTTTCCAAGTTGCCTTTTGCCTCTGTTTCAAAACGAGTCCTGATGCACAGCCTCTGTTCATATGGAAATGAGTTTGACTACACGTTCATTGTCTTGTTAGAGAGGGGGGCTTAACAGAGATAGAAAGAGAGAGAGGGGGGGGGGGGGGGATGGAGTGCTAATTTAATTTCCCGCGCAAATTTCTCCCAAACTTTCTCTCGTGTTTACATCAGGCTATGTAGACACGTGCGCCATTTTCTAAGTACCAGGCCTCCTCAGCCATGCATAGCCCTACGTAGCCAGTTGCCACCACTACATAGACCTCCATAGCGAGAACTTCCGATTCTAAAGCCCTGGACAAACGGACACGCGAATAGACACAAGTTCCCAACTTGAGTCTACTTGCGACTTCCTTTGGCCAGGACTTGCTGCACTTTGATTGAGATCAAATTTTAATCGCAAGCAGACGCAAGTTTTTCACCGTTTGGCCACCCAACGCGCGCAGGAGCATTGAAATGGACTTTCTTGCGATTTGTGACATACTTGCGTGTACTTGCGAGTAAACTTGAACAAGTTCATATTTCAAAGCTTGCGTTTCCGTTTGACCAGGGCTTTACAATTACAAATCAATAACTTGTTAATAATCTATTTGTGATAAATCTCGATAAGTATTTATCGACTCGCGCGTTCAGTGCCGCGGAACTGTATTCGTGTTGAATCCCGGAAATGATGTGGATGTGAACACTCATTTTACTGTCATCTGCAGGTATAACCAGCATTTTTTTTCCCTTTAGAATGACACTCGTTCTTCTCTCAGTCATATTGTTTTATAACTTACATCAAATTACATCTGTCTGATTCAACTCAGTATGTGGATAAGAGGAAGGAGAAACGTCGGCAATGCCGGGGTAAACAATGCCTTTAAGGCCAAGATGATAGCCACAAGGATCAAAGGAATAGCTCTTCTCGTCGCTATTGCGTTCGCCTTTATCATTACGTACTTTTTCTATCTAGGTAATAATGCGTACACCCAGATAGCTAAGCCAAACCGTGACTTTTCTACTGATTTCATTATGCGCTATGCTACTGGTACTATCGCATACCTCAACACTGTCATAAACGTCATGATTGACTTTGCTCAAATGGATGACTTCCGCGAATTGTAAATAATTTGTTTGTGTAGCAGGTCAGAATGGAAAATCAAACTACTGCAAAACGTCAAGTCAATGCAACAGAGCAGCCAAAGGAACTGAAAATCACTCACTGATGTAGAGAATAGAGCGGTTTTCAATTGAGTGTCGAAAGTAATCCGGAATTGCTTTTGCTTTATTTTGGTTTTAAGAAACTCGCGCCACCTTCTCAACCAATCAGATGCAAAACGAAAACCAATCGTGACTTGGTCGCACGCGTTTTCTCGCGCTTGGCGCCGGATACGTTTGATGTCATTAGGGGTGGCGAATGGTCTATCAAAAATGACGAATCTCGGCAAATTTAAGCCGTGTCTCGGAATCTCGGCGCTTAAAAAATGCGTCTCGAAATCTCGGGCTCGCCAGAAATAGGACGATCTTGGAGTCTCGAATTTTGAATCTCGCAAATGCAGCTTCTTGTATACTATATTTTCTCGGAGTTTTGGATCACTGCGTCTCGGGCTCGGATTTTTGGAGCGCTAAGTCTCGGGCTCGGACTTTTAAACCAGGGTATCGGCGTCTCGGCAAGTCTCGGATTTACCATTCGCCACCCCTGTCATTGGCCATTGCAATTATTTCAGAATTATTTTGGTTTTGGTTTCCGCGACACTCAATTGAAAACCGCTTTAAATGAATCCCACCTAAAATCCAAAATAAAACTAAAACCCAAGTAAAACATTCACGTCCGTTGTTGTTAGTAATAAAATCATTTAACCTCCAGCAGGCAGTTCATAAGAATGGTTTAATCTTGTTTGTGCGGGCTTGACTTGTTGGATGATTTCCAACATAAACGCACATCAGTACATGCACAAAGCTTCTCAGTCTTTGGTACAGGACGTATACTGTTTTAGTTTCCGCGTGAGCTGAACAAAGATATTATATTCACTGATCTAAGCGTAAGTTACCAGCATCTACTTCTGGGTCAACATTCCTTCATGTTCGTCTGAAATCCAACACCTATGTAAGATATATAAATTATCAAAGCATCAGTCAGTCATTCACTCTTCAAGCAGATCGGCCAACATGGAGAACAAAAGAGCTAAGAGCCCGAACGTTCTCCTCTTTGGCCTTTCGTTCAATTTAATTCTTACGTTAAGTTCCCTTGCATTCACGTGCTATTCGCTGCATCAATTTGATTCGCGCCTAACAGCAGTTGAACGAGGTTTACTGGTCACAAACCAACCAAATGAGCTTCCCAATCGCGTCATTGTTAAACCAACAACTACGCACTCGCGTCTAAGTGGATTGCAAATGAAGAAAACTGTCATCAAAAGAGCTGTGGATAGAACATCTATGTGCCGCAAATGCAGCAGTGTCTGTTTAAACTGGAATGGACATCCAAATGTAAGTTGTTCTTTATGATGTTTATATGGTTACTTCCGTATCTTGTTGCATCCATTTTTGAAGGGTTCAGTGTCCCGAGAAGGGGGGGGGGGGGGGGGGGTGGGACTCGCAAGGTACCAGTATCTCCTATTGTGGGTGTAGCTCGAATTCATTTTCACCCGAAAGAGGTACCAATTCTACAGCAAAACTAGTTCTTGTGATATTATTTTCGACTTTGATACTGTTCTAAAAGAAACTGAGATAACTCTAAGTCACCTAATGCGATACTAATCTAGAAATTTTAACTCCTATAAGGTCACTGAAAGATACGACGATCACCCCCTTCACTTTTATATGGAAGTCCACCCTCCCCCGGGGCGTTTTGTTTGTAATTGAATTAATTTACTTGCTCCATTTGCTAAATATCGCTCATAAATTCCATCCCTCAATTCCTGCATTCACAAGGGTCAGTTAAAAGGGCCAAGTCATACTGTCTGCCTCACATGCATAAACTAGCTTCTGTTGGTTTTTGAACAGTTACATATATTGGGTCTACGAATCCAACATTAATTAAAAAGGTTAATTGATCCAAAACTATGCTACTTCATTTCATTCTTAAATCCAACTGTTGATTCAATTTATTATCTTTGAATGGGTCGACCACTGGATTACAAAAATAGAACGTTCTATTCTTTTCATCAAGAATCTAATATTCACGTGATTTAGTTTAGCATAAAGACTTCCTTCAGCATAAAGGCTTCCTTCAGCATAATGACTTGCCAGGAGTGGCTTGTATATTTAGCGTATATTCTAATTGTAATTGATACAGTCGTGTGTCGTGGCTTGCAGTTGTGTCAATGCTTAGTAGACAACAATACTTGTTCCCGACTGTGTTGGTAATCAGTGCCAAGGGCAAAACCAACAAGTGTGGCATTACGTTGCATATTTTCCCGCAAAATATATGTACATCATGTGCCTTAGCTACAACGGAACAACGTAGAAATAAAACGCTTGGCTACCGTGTTGTTTCCCAGGGGGGAGGGGGACTCCCATATAAATATTACGTTATAACTTAATCTGCTTTAGATACAACGGAACAAGTTTCTCCAATCAGACTAGGGTTACATTTTATGGTTTTCTGAGATTACTCCAGCCTGTGACAGTTGATCTTTTTTTATTTGACACATCATGAGATATCTGATCATCGATTAGCGATGATCTCCTGGATGCTTTAAAACGTTATCACGAAGAATACATGTTTTACTATTAATTGCTTTATACTTTTATTCTTATTACTGTGACAAGCCTACAAGTTTAACAGCTTACTAACTTTGAGCAGCTCAGTTTCGATTTCTGGAACCCATGCACCTAGGTTATGATTGTAAAGGTCTTGTGATGCAAAAATCCCGTTTTAACAGGGTGGTGGCTTTAATCTAACTTGAAAACAATTTGTATCTTCAATCAACAGAATTTGACAGTGGAAAGAGGTCAAGACAAGATAGTTTGCGTGGAAGGTATTTACCGTGAGATTTATGTGTAACACATTTGGAACTTTAATAGGATCATCCTCTCTTGGCTTATCTCAGTTTCTGTCTATGACTTGCATCACTAGAAGCTACTAGACCTAACCTTTACGGCGGTCAAATGTTTGAGCACGCACAAAGCCGTAATTTCTGGTCGCCCGCGTGCCAATTTCCCGCACAAAATTTTAAAGGAAAACCATTGCAACAATCCGGTGTCACGCAAAATTTGTGAGAAAAATCGATTTACCAAAGGAAATAAAAGTAGGTAAAAGGAGAAGTTTAGACTTTTCAAACACAAAGTTCAGTATATTAGCATTCTGTCGATGTATATTTCTTTTTGGGACGTTTACAGAAAAATAGTTAGATGTGTTTAAAACACGTTATTATTCTACTACTACGTCATTTCACCATATAAGGTCAAGAGAACACGTAAAATATGACACGTTATTGACTACTTGAACGGCAGAGCGAATACGGAAAATAGCATATATAATAGTCGGGAAATTTTGCAGTAGAATAATAAATCCCTTATTCGATGGTTTAACATATAATACGAGCGGACAATTTGCTCATTGCTCGCATTTTTTCTCGCCCCTACGGGGCTCGGAAAAATACTACGCAACTCGCAAAATATTATATGTTAAACCATCGAATAAGGGGTATGTATTTTTTTTTTATATTTATTTATTGATTGACAACACACACATAAAAGTACAGCAAAAAGAGCACAATTAAAATAAAATAAAACAAACAAAACAAACTAACAAAAACTAAAATTTTTGCTAAAAGTACAAAAATATGAGTGATAGTTACATAATAATTATACTCTAAAAGGAAGAGCTTAATATAGTTAATTTTCTAGTTCATTACAGCTTAATTCATTAATTTTCGAGTTGATGTCACTTACAAATTTGAGGAAAAAGACAAATAGAGAAGAGTTACAATAAATGTTCTAGTTCACTTATAACGCTTACAGAAAACCACAATTTTCTAGTTGCCACTGCATGGAAACCTTATTAATGAATTCATTTAGATTTGTTTTTATAAGTTCTTTTCTAGGACTTTACAGCAATAAATATATTTTTTCTGGTATACGAGGAAAATGTCCAGTCTGCGTTTTTGGAGGCCCGTTAAATTGGAAAAGATAAAGTGTTCCGTGAACATATTAAGAACAAACTGATTTGTTAAGATATCAATCTTTGTATTTTAATGAATGGCATTGAACCACTTGAGAGTGAGGTCGTAGAAGGGCACGGATTCATGAAAGTATGTTCAATGGAATCAGGATTAGAGCATCGAGTGCAGAAATCGTCGTTAACCATGTTATATCTTTTCAACCCTTTTCTAGTCGTGATTATTCTATGTAATAATTTAAAGGAGAACTGTCTTAGTTTATTATCTTTAGTGGAGGTGTAGACAGTCCTAAACCCTTTTTTAAAACACGGTATAATGTTGAAGTTTGTCGGCGTAGTTTATATCTGTACGCATGCTCAGACGTTTGACTGTGGTGGAGACCTAATCTAGCACAATTACCTGCCACAATTGTTTTGGCAAGTTTCTGGATACTCACTGATTAGATCTTGTTTTGTGTAGTAAATACTAAAGCACCGCGTCTCCCACTATATATTTCTGTTTATAGCATGTGGGAATCAGGCATTCAGAATACACAAATCCTTATCACAATTCACATTGATTACAACTCAGGTCTCGTTATATTTCTGTGTATAGCATGTGGGAATCAGGCATTCAGAATATACAAATCCTTATCACAACTCACATTGGTTAAAACGCAGGTCTCGTTATATTTCTGTGTATAGCATGTGTGAATCAGGTATTCAGAATACACAAATCCTTATCACAACTCACATTGATTAAAACTCAGGTCATGTAGGACCTCAAGGTCCCCCAGGCCCACCCGGTTCAACTGGTCGTACTGGTGCCCAGGGCCCTCCTGGAAAAAGAGGAAGAAGGGGAACAAGGGGTTTAGCTGGTCCCCCAGGAAAGCGAGGCAGCAGGGGATCACCAGGAGCCCCTGGGGCAACAGGTCCCCCTGGGAAATCAACTCAACATAAAACAGACCGAAGTAATGGAACCCAATTAGGTAAGATATGTTGGATAATCGACGCTGTAGTGTGTTGTGATGAAACAATCAATGATAAAACAGCTTATGTTATAAGACGATGTAGCACTGGTGTGGCTCATTATAAAGTTGACTCGTACATGTATTTACCGTTAGCACGCAAGCAACAGTACAGTGCTTTAATGCTTTTAATATTCAACTTGAGAGGCTGAAACAATTGCCGAAAAAGCGCGGGAAAATAGTAACAGTAACACAGGTACATTAAGCACTCTCCTGAACAAGATGGTTTTTTTTCTCATGACAGTAGTGGCCATCTATGCGTCAAAAAGAATAAGGCATTGAAAACCGTGTAGCTACATGTGTATACCTTATAATCCATGGGTTTACCCCGTTGTTGGGAAAGTCACGTGGTGCCATGCAAACAACCAATCAAAATATTCCAATTTTTACAGCACAGGAAAGTTGAATAATAAATCTAGAACAATCCAACACAAGTTTCAAAATGAGTATACCTGGAATGTTGTAATTTGCACTGATGAGAAAGCTGAGAGTAGACGATGCTTTTGTGCAGGTGTTGAAGGAATAACATGTAAAAACAATCGATAGCAGCGCAGGTTCAGAATAATATTGAAAATAATTCGACAGCGCTGATTAGAAGTAGTTGATTTTAAAATTGTTTAGACACACTTGAGCCAAACTGTATTGACATAGAATATATTTTTGTGTTATAAATTGTAATTGTACAGTTTCTGTCCTGAAAAACGCTAGAAAGTGACCTTTGACCATATTAGTTTTTCCGTTTTAACTTCTAGCCATTGCAATTTTGATGACACAGGCCATTATCCATTATCTCCAAGAATGACAGCAAGTAAAATTTGTTTTGCAGAATTACCACACTTCACTACAAAGCTTTCTCCTTCTGTAACGTTTAAAGAGAAACAAAACGTCACATTGCGTTGTGAAGCAGCTGGGTTTCCACCGCCGGTGATCACGTGGTCTAAAAATGGTCACGTGATAGAAGAAGAGATAAGGAAGTTTAACAAAAGAAACTTGGAAATAAAGGCAATTCAGTTTGAAGACCGCGGTATGTACACCTGTACAGCGGAGAACCTGTTGGGCAGAGTTCAACTATCAGTCAATGTAACTGTCAATGGTATGTAATTAATTCAGCCCACATTAACAAACACGCGGCTTATAATATAATAAGTAATAAAAATGCCCAACAACATATTTGTTATGCCTATATTTCTAATTTTTTTTGTTTCATTTATTTGGTTTGCAGTACCAACAAAATTTATCACAAAACCAAAGAGTTCTGTAACCGCTTACAAGACATGGGACACGATTGTGACGTGTGGCATTTTTGGACACCCCTCCCCTGAGATTACCTGGACAAGATCACGCAAGAAACTTCCAATCAGCAGACATGTCTTAGCTGGGAAGAAACTAACGATTAAAAATACAACAGGGGACGATGGTGGTGCTTACCTATGCCACGGAGCTAATGAATTGGGGAATGTAGTGGAAGTGACATGGATCGTTATAAAAGATGCTGGTAAGCTCCTGTAAGCTAAGAATTGCCTGCGTGCAGACGTCTCCTATTTCCTTGCTTCACGGACCTACATGTATGCGTAACCGCGTTGCTAATCGTGTTTCAGTTTCCTGCTGTATGTCTAGAATTCGGGGCTGCGCTCTAATTGGTTGCTCGACAGTAGGCATTGTTAGAATCAACTCTGATTGGCTATCGTCGGAAATACTCGAGGTGATTTATGCTGCATGGATTCAGCGGGGTTTTCTATGACAGATCAAAACATGTCGATTTATTATTATTTTGTTATGTCGTGTGATTGTGTGCTTGTTTTTCGCCGATCGTAAATCATAACGACAGAACTCCTGTTCAAGGTCGCACGCAGATTAGCTAAGAATATCAAATCAAAGGATCCTATGAGTTCGCTCGTGAATGAATGAATTAATATGCATAAATTAATAGCGCGATTAATGTTTACAGCCCATTGACCGACCGACCGACAGACCGACCGACCGACCAAGTCAAATTTGTCCACCAAATGCTATAACACTCATTCACGAATTAAAAACGAAAACTCTTTGTGAATGAAAGCACGATTGTAATAGTGTCGTTTACTTGTTTCTTTCAGTGAATCCTTCCATTGTGTCCAGACCCCCCAGGGACATTCAAGTACAGAATGTGGGTGATACTGTAAAGCTCAATTGCTCAGCTCGTGGCTCGCCGCTACCACAAGTCAAATGGTTCAAGGATGGACGACGTGTTATTTCTACGGCAATGTATGATGGGACAGATTTGATAAAGAGTGAATTTGTCATTCATCGCTTCAAGCCGAGTGACGTTGGGATCTACACGTGTCTATTTCATAATGAGAAGAATAAGACAGCGGAAGCCAACACAAACCTGAGTATGTGAATAATTTGCTTATCTGTGGGGGGGGGGGGGGGGGGAGTCTAGGGGAGGCGGGAGAAGAGAGGGCGGGAACCGGGAGAAGTAGGAAAAAATTCGCGACAATGTGTAACATTTTTTCAATAGAAAAAGAACAAAGAGGCCAGCTAGTATTGGCCTAAGTTCCCACGTCAGTTTCCTGCAGCTCAGTGGTAGAGCGTCCGACCAGTGTGCGGAAGGTCATAGGTTCAACTCCTGTTGGGGGAACTCGGAATTTTTGTTTTTTTCGAGTAGCTTGTGTAACTGACTGAATCATAGGGCCGCAGTAAAATGTAGCGGTTTCTGTAATCACATTTGTTTTTACGGGAATAACATCTTTCATAATTATCCTGTTATTTTTATCTTTAAGCCTTAGTCAATTGTGGTGATCCTGATTCTCCATTTAACGGACAAAAACATGGCTCACGATACTGGACTGGTGAATATGTGACGTTCATTTGTCATCCGGGATGTCGCTTGATTGGTCCGGCCACTAGAAAGTGTCTGCCTTCCGGTAACTGGAGTGGTATACAACCTTCATGTAAGCGATGGAATTATATACTCAACTTAACAAATAGATTAGTTATACTGAGATGCATCGATGACGTCAAAATGTGGTAAGAACAAAAAAGTGTCCCACGAGATGAAGTCGAGTGGGTCACATTCTCGTCCCCAGAGCTACGCGGTTTTTTTTAAATGTTGTGACCAGTAGCTCTGGGGACAGTAAAAAATACGAATTTTTGGATTGGCTGATGAAAACTGCATGCGTAATGAGGAAAAAAATAACACACTAGTGCGCACGGCATTCTGCTTCCGGTTTCCTCGAAAAATGGTGCCCGCGTATATCTTGGCTGCGATCGCGCGCGAGCAGGATCACAATGTATCGATCGCTTGCGTCTTGCACACTATTTTGTTGCTTGGCTGTAGCAAAGAAACAGAGGGTATTTGTTTAAAATTCGAACGTTATAAACCACGATCAGCCAGTTCTGCCCAGACGATGCATTCCCAAGGAAATTTGTCATCGCTACAAGACCTTACAAAGTTGGACAGTCTTTGCGGTAGAAATACGAATACAAGATCAAGAAATTCGTCAACATTTTGACTGTACACAATGTATCACGTCCCTAAAAAGCCGATCCTTTTTTCTGCTATTTGACTGCGTTTTTTAAAAGGTACTCTGTTTATGCTAGAATTGAGTCTTGTTGGGACTCTGTTGTTCAGTTTGGTCTTGGTGGAATTTGAACAAAAATGGTATGTAACCTATTAACATACAGTTCACTGTGATTTATATTGCCATTATTAGTACACGCAGAATAATAATGTACATCCCTTGGCACTGCTTATTTTCAAATAGAACATTGTTTATATAATCTTAGTTGCCATTTCCTTTATTCCTATGATTTTTCTCTCTCTTCCAGAGGAAATTAGATCCTGATCAGTATAAGAAGTTCTAAATGTCACCTCTTATAGTTCAGTGAAATACTAATGTTTAACATGTCTGACCATTCATTTGTTCCAGGCGTATGTAGTCAATCGATAAACCGATAATCGATATCAATCGATAACAATCGAAGATTGATATCGATTTCCAATATCAATCGATAGAAATCGATAAAGAAAAAAAGTTGTGAGTTCGATTGATATCGATTTCCGATAGAAATCGATAACGATTAATTTATCAATTGTTATCGATTGTTATCGGAAATGATTTTTGTCATTTTACAAGTTAATCATTGACACAATGTTGTCTGTATGGTTTTATTGAGTCATTCAATCATCATAGCATAGCATGCAATAGTTTAACAATCAACAAAATACTTATTAATATAGGAACAAAAACAATAACAGGAACAATTTGGTCTTTTTATCGATCTACAGCGCAGTTCATAATACCGGAAGAAGAAGTTGCGGTGTGCAAAGTAGCGGCGTGCAACCCTCTAGTCTCGTTATAGCAACGCCATAAAGATGAAGCAGAATAAACAACAAAATCAGTGTTTTGTGATTTTAATTAGTCGCATTAAAAAAGAAACGTAAGAATAAATCACAGAGTAAGCAAGAAATAAAAAATAATCCAGTAGTACAGCAGTAATCACTTTGGCTCCATAAATATCGACCAGGAACAATACATGCAAAAGAAGAAGCAGTTTTCTGTGTTTTTCGTCGTCATAAAACAAGGGTTCGAATGAATGGACATGTTCAAATCTTTTAAATCCCAGAAAACCAAGTGAACGCGATGAACACTCTGCCTGGACGAGCCACGCCATCTTCAGTAATATGTTTGAAACAAATACTCCTTTGGATTATCGATTGTTATCGATTATTATCGATTGTTATCGATTTTTGCCAATCGATAACAATCGATAAATTTTTTTTTCTGTGAGTTCGATTGTTATCGATTACCGATATCAATCGATAGCAATCGGCGATTGATATCGATTGATATCGAGTGTATCGATTGATGTCCGATATCGATTTCTATCGATTGACTACGCCTGGATTTGTTATACAGGGGTGGGCTGGTGGGAAATGTAACAATACCCAAAAAAATTTCCCTGCCCCCCTTGAATTTTAAATATTTTTTCAAGACCCCCCAATCATCTTGAGTTATACAGTGAACTCTCTCAAAGCGCACACCACTATAAGGCGGACACCTCTCAAAGGCAGACATGGCTGGCTGGCTGGCTTATCCTGGCCAAATTTAACTTGTTTGTCTCAACTGAATTCTCTGTAAGGTGGACACCTCTCTTAGGCAGACTAGAGCTGGTCCCGAGGGTGTCTGCCTTAGAGAGAGTTCACCGTATTTGAGAACTCCCTCCCCCCTCTTCCGCACCTTCCCCACAATTTAAAACCCAGAAAAAAACAGTGATTTTAGTGAGCCCAGGGGGGTTTGTGGTGACTTTTTTGGGGTGAAAGATTTTGGTAAGAACCTTTTTTGGGGGAGGGGGTGGGGGATTACAAAAAGAGTAACCCACGGTTCTCATATCAAGAGTTCCGTTTGTTGTTTCCCTGAACAAAAATGTATCGCTCCCCAATTTCAAAGAATGACTGCAGTCTGACATACATATGCTTGACGAATAAAGAAGGGTGGACCCAAAAACTGTCTGAAACTCAATTTATTAATTTTTTTAAATTCAGAGAAAAAAGGGACTTTTTGGGGTTACATTCTGGGCTGTTGGACTTTTTGGGTGTCTGGTTTTAACCTAATAGGACTTTTGGGGGGTCCAATAATTTGGCCTCATTCGCACCTCCCTGTCACTATTATACCAGGGTAGCCTCTGTGGTTGAAAGCCTACCAGCCTCTCTAACAGATGGGGGGGGGGGGGGGGGGGTATAATTTCCTTTGTTTTAACTTGATGAATTATTAATGAGTTTGAGAATTTCATTCTCAATGTTGTTTTATATTTTCAACAACATCATATACAACATTTGCTCTAAAATTAAGCAACTGGCATATTTTAATCATGATTCATATTATATAAATAATCAATCATTTTCTTGCATAGAGTGTAACATTAAAAGACTGTTTTTGTTGTTGTCATCTTTACTTGTATATTTATCTCCTCCAATCCCCGGGAGGGAGGGTACTCCCCGAAAATTTGGGTGGGGGTGTGCGGCGCGCTTCTTCAAACCCTTACCCTATTTCAGACCAAAATATGTGATTTTCCCTATTCCCTACATCAATCAATAAAACACAACTTTCCACTGGTAAATGGGGTACTGGTTGCTGCACCGGATTAGCTGCGTAGCCCAGCCTTTAGTGAGGAACAGCCCCCGTTTATTGATAACTTCAGATAAGTGCATACACAACTGTACAAATACATTAGAAACTAGTATGCCTGCTGCCCGCCAGGAAAAACCCCCTTTACTTTAGGAGGAAACCTGATCCCTTCCGAATGCAGAGCCAGGCACATAAGAACCTCGAGGGAGAGAGGTTATGAGCTACACTAATGCACTATTTAGACAGGCTATCTGAAATGATATGTATACAGAATACTTAATAAAATAAAATTAGCACATGTTGGTAGCAGCGCCAGTCTAGAATGACTCCCCAGTAAAATCCCGCCAACACACGTTCTCAATTCTGATGTTGCCATGACAACTGTCGAATCTTCGGCGAACCGTGAAAACGTACATTTGCTGCTATTCTGCGAACCGCAGCAAATAGCAAATTTTCCCTACCCTATTTCAGACCTGACCCTTAAGATTGCCCTATTTCAGACAAGTAGGAGAATATATCCATTATTTGAGACCAAAATGTTCAAAATCTATACCCATTTTCTGGACCAAAATGGCTCAAAAACCATACCCTTTGGCACTGCACATACATAGATAGCTTATATAGGAGAGTACCCCCCACCCTGGGCTCCAATCATTTCACTTACAAACCTGTTTGCAGTCTGCAGTGTTTGTGAAGTACAAAACTGGACAGGACTTACCAGTACCTACCACCTGCAAGATTGTGTAGCATTCTGTCACATAATAGGCTGAAGAGCATGTTGACTGTTGCTTATGTCATACAAATAATTCAGTTCTGATACTGTTCAATTTCCATTTATTTATGTCTTCGCTGAAAAAACTGTTGCGGTGTATGTGAGACCAATGTTAGTGGCAGATCTAGGGAGGGTCCTGGGGAGCTATCCCCCCTCCATTCTTGAAAAATGTTTTGTTCAAATTTTTTGAGCAAGAACAGACCCACCCTCACTCCCTGACTTTGTAGCAAGGAAATGCCCATCTTAACTTCACCCACCCCACTGAATGTGAGTAAATAAATCAACTTGATTTATACACGGTTTGTGTTAAAGCTAGAAGCTTGTGGGCCGTCAATCACTGTATCTCCAGTTGACACATACATGCCAAACCCCAAGGCAAATTACAGTGTAACCCCGTTAATCCAACCACCGACAGGCCACCAAAATCTGGTCGTATTATTGGAATAAAAAAATTACTGACATAATTTTAGTTCGGGACAAAAGAAAGTGGTCGTATTAGTGAGGTGGTTGCATTATCGAGGTGGTCGTAAGGTAGGGTTCCACTATACTGTAACAAAGAACTTACACTCATGCCACATAAGTCAGTGAACATCAAGCTCTTAATCAAAGAGAAGATTAATTAAATTTGCATACAACCCAAGAAGTCAGATAAAATTGATGTTGACCAAGTTCTTGTTCAAAGTAACAGTAATCAAGGCTGCTACATACAATATTATTATAATGTTGTCTATAGCAGCCTTGATTACTGTTACTTTGAACAAGAACTTGGTCAACATCAATTTTATCTGACTTCTTGGGTTGTCGGCAAATTTAATTAATATTCTCTTTAATTTAATCACTTTTATAGCACAATTTACATATACTGATCAACAGCGCTTTACAATAATCGGAATAATTAATCTTAATATTAAAAACAAGTTAGAAATAAAATTGTCAGGGGAGTTGCAGTCAACTTTTCTTTCAGTTAAAATGCAGTTCAAATATCAACTTCTCATCACCCCTGTTACCCTTGGGTAAAACCATTTTACTGGCTTTAACTGTAAAATTTAAGAAAGGAAAATTTATAAATCTTGCGAGTAAGGCATGTACTTGAAATCAATGTGGCAATAAAAACCACGTATAACTAATAAGCTTACAACACAATTTTTTTTAAATGCGATAACAGCACCAATAACAATTTATTTAGCAACAACAGCTTTTATTCCGATTTCTATTAACATCCGAGTGTTGAGCTTACCACTGATTAATGATGAAATCAACCTCATTCAAACAACGGTCTAATCGAGTGTCTATAAAACGACGATCGATCAGGTTTTCAACAAACATCAACCGACGGATTTACGTCGTCAAAAAACAAAAACAGCAGCATGTTTATAATTTTGGCACTCATACCTCGATCAGAATTGACACACGAGACGTTCCAAACCCGTTGATAAAACACATGAGCAATCTTTCTTCTGTAAGGCAACGGCATGTAGGGCTGATTTTTGTTCTTCAAACCGAAATCATCCAAAGTTCAACTTGCTTTCGCTGGCCAGTCGATTTTACTTCTTCGTTCGACTTCTTTCTAGAAGAAGTCGTCCCCAGCCTTTCCCTGTCCTATTACTGAGCACGCGCAGTTGAACATTTATAAGCGTTGAATACAGTGGGCATGCGCTACCGGATGTCGTGAATTTCACGACATCCGGTTGTCAGCGTTACCAGAGCCTACGTTTCGCCAACCACGTGACCAAAAGAAACGGAGGATCTGGGAACGAGAATGAGTGGGTCACTGATGTTCTTACCACTACTATTTTCGATAAACGTTGGGTCCCCGACGGTGAAAAATAACAACTCGATCTCGTTCCCAGAGTCCTCGTTACAGTGGAGCGGCCAACAAGGACCTCTGGGATAGTGATCCGCCGGACTCGCGCAGTAAGACCGGAAGTCCAAGAATCTTGGCGTCTGTAAGTTGAAACATGAGGTCGAACACATGCGCAGTAGAAACGGAAGTCCAAGAATCCTGTCATGGCCTATCGCTTCCCCCAGAGGTCCTTGTTGGCAGCTTCACCGCTGGACAAGGGTAACGAGGACTCTGGGAACGAGATTGATAACAACTTGGACTATGAACGCTAGTCATGCGCGCGAGGCACACCTCGCAGTGACGTCATCTATGCGTCTGTCATCGGATCGCTTCTGATAGATCATGAGCAATATCTCTGTTATTACATAACATACAATTAAAATGGCCAATGACAACAAACGTAAACAACAAAATGAAACCAATGATCATGACTACTCGAAGCAAATAAACGTAACCGGCACCAAGCGCGGGAAAACGCGTGTGAACAAGTTGTGATTGGTTTTGGTTTTGCATCTGATTAGTTGAGTAGGTTTCTAGAGTTTTTTAAACCAATCATGAATCATAATAAAATAAGACCAAAGCAATTCCGAATTACTTTCGATACTCAATTTAAAACCGCTCGAACTCTTATTCCCGTTACTACTTTTAAATGAAGGTCACATAACTTGTCCTCCTTTGGAAAGCTTGGAGCATGGTCTTACTCACGGACAGCAATACTGGGAAGGAAAACAGATTTCATTCACCTGTAATCCTGGTTACTGGCTAAAAGGATCACCACAACGTCGCTGCCTTAACAATCGTACTTGGACAGGAGTTCAGCCTTCATGTATTATAGGTAAGAGGCATTTTAAAAGAATATTGATAACAAACTGAATTAACTAATGATTCCCAAGCATAAAAAAATACACTGAATAGAGGCAACAGAAACGGAGTTAAATGCGAAAACAGATGCGCATGTCCCTGTATGGATAAAACGGCGTTCTATACATGGAGAGGAAGAAACATTGTTTTCGTGTCGAGAGCAGAATGTAGGTATAGTTTCCAAGCATAAATTATCCGTTTCTATCTCAGCTCCGGTTTTCGTTGGTTGTTATCTTGTTTTATATTATCTATGACTAACGTGCTAGATCAGCTTTCCAACGATAAAAACTCGAAATACAGCTGAAAGTAAAGTTCCTTGGCTTCAAGTCCGAATGAATGGGATATCTGGGGTTCAAACAAGCAAATATACTGAGTTGTAAGTATAACCCTGCAAGAACCGTCGCATGTAAAACGATACCCTTCCGCCATGCCAGCAACAACTAAATTATTTACGTGCGTGTAACTGAGAAGGGAGCCGGTGATAGTTTCACGCTAATAATGTTTGTTTCTTCTTTCAGAGATGACAATACAATCAAATATTATCCAAGGCAATGAATTCTTCTTGAGTCGTCTCGCTCGATTTCTGGATCTCGTGGATGGTCCACATCCATATTGGCAGCTGTGTTACCGCGCCTCCACTCACGGCTGGGCGTCAAGTACCTTCCATAGCAGGTGCGATGGTAAACGTAACACGGTGACCATCATCAAAAATGACCAGTACGTGTTTGGAGGATTCACTGACATTCCTTGGGGTACGTATCAGTATAATACTAGAAATACATGTCTCGAAGAACCTCGCGAACGAAATAAAATTTAGCGAAATTTGGATCCGATTGTTGGATTTTAGGGTGCATTTTTTGGTGAAAGGGTAGATGTGTTCAGTTCTGCTGACAGTCTGCGTGTATAACTTCCCCTGGCTGGTAAATCTGTAACTTTAATACAATATAACAAAGCCAGCAAATTCGCGCGATGTGGACCACTATTCTTGGCTACGTTTTGAGTACCGCGTATTCATTGTAAGCTTCACTGCGCTTAAGCTTGGAGCAATTCTTGAGGAGTCGTTCCTTGTCCAACTCGCAGTGTAATTAAAAAAAAAAAGAAAACAACAAAAAAGGACCCCGGGTGGATACGAACCCGGGCCACCGGGTCCCGATGATCAGATTGACAGGCGAGTAAGGATGGTGTTTGGCAGAAGAAATAAATTAAGAACTGTGACTGTACTTGATCCCGCCTGTGCTCCTTGCCGACAAAATCATAAACCTCGTACGCTCGACCTCGCTTCGTGAGAAATAAACAGCTATTGTCACTTTTTTTAGTGCATGATTGTTATTAACCTATGGGTAAATAGGCGGAGTGCGTGAACCATGAAATACTGCCAATCGACGATGATATCTGCAATTTTAAGAAATGAAGACACGAACACGAAATGAATGCAAACTAGAATCCATTTTAAAAACGTCATGTATAAAGTATGTGCCATTTTCTAGGCAAAATATGGTCGGTGACGCATAGCCACATATACTTATTACTGCATTATTTGTTCTTCTTTCTTTCATTCAGTGTAAAACTTATTACTCAGGCCCTTCCCAACCAGTGTGTCTTGCTGGCGTGTACATCCGGGCCATTTTCCATGCTACACTTCAATCTTAAACCGTTCCAGAACACTCTCTGGTTGCCAAAAAACACTGAGATTTTCGGAAATATGAGCAAATTATATAACGAAGAAAATGTACTTTATATCAACAGAAAACTAACATAATGCTTCTGACTTACCGATTTGCACAATCTTCTTAGTGTTGCAATAGAGCAGCTCACCTAGTATTTCCTTGTGATTACACGTCGCATATTATAATCAAAGGCTTCCATGAGCCAGCTCAGCATGTAATTGATGTTAATGACATTCATTAAATGCAGTTGTTGGCTCTTCCCTGTTAAAAATGGGGATGGGCTTTGCCATTTTATCTGGGCAGGAGTTATTTGACACTTTCTGTGGTAACTGGTCAGCAGTCTTATATCGAGTCTTATGTCACGAAACTCTTACATTTTGCAAAGACACAAATATATAAATAGACAGTGCAATCCCGATTTCTCGAACCATCGATTTTTCAAAAAACCAATAACACGAACCAAAAGTCGTTTCCCTTGGATTTGTTTCACTGTAATATTACCCCCGATACTGTATATAATTATAATTTGATATATACTGAGCAACAGTCAGCCCGAACTCAATAATACAAATCACAATAACTTTGAAATAATTATTGATTAGTATTATTTTAAAGTTTTGGCTTGACTCCGGTATTTATTCTCCTATCAATGTTAAGTCCAAGGAAAAGGGAAGGGGGGAGGCTGGGCACATACAGGGCATTTGACCTCCATTGCTGTCCCCACCCTCTGGAATTTGACTTAGAGACTTGCTAATCAATGATTCATAAATACACAACCATACTTAAAAGGATATAATTCGCCTGAAGGTTCATGTAGGCTTCTTAGTACAAATATTACCTACTGTTCATAAGTATCTGTAACAGAGGTAATGAATGTTTTGTGTTTATTTCGGCTCGGTCCATAAACTTGCAAAAAAAGAACGAGACCAATATTTCCCAATACGGACCGAACAAGCTAGTTCAATAAAGTTTTTATTATAATGGATTTTTTAAAAACTTGCTGACAAAATAATGCAGCCACTTTTGGCTAACGCGCGCGCGCCAAAGCTAAGCATATTCTTGCATTTTCAGGCCACTATGCGAAAGTTTAACCAAAATTGTCCGCCAGACATGAGGGAAAATGTTTCTACTTAAAATAGAAAACAGTTTTCTTTTGTTCAATGTTTCATAAAAGGAATTCGGCGAAATGAGTTCGTGAGCGGTCCATCTTAGCGGTCCGTATTGTAAAATTCGGACGGCTCAGGGAACCAATCAGAATGCTCCTTTTCGTCGTGGACCAGTTTGCCATATGATAAGTGCTATTACACAAGCCTCAGATGAAGCCTGCTTTTCTACACGGAAACTATATCTACACAATAACAAGCAAAAAGGTTTTGCAGCCAAAATATTTAAGCTTATTCAAATACCTTACATTTTATTTATTTTCGGTTCAAAGCTGTTTAATCGACCGATCGATCGAATTGTACACCTTCGTATGCCAAATTACAAAAGTTTAATGGAATCAAAAGATCAGTTAAAATGTTAAGCTTACCGTACTTCGATCTTGCCGTGAAAATCCATTTGAAATGACTTGAGAAATTATCGAAGGGGTCCAAACGCCAAAGATCAGTTGAACGCTTCCTCTATTTCCGCCGTCGAGAAATGTAGTTTGCCTAAAATATTCCCTGCTGGAACCGTCCTGTTCCCGGTGCTTCAATGAAGTTGTATAAACCCCTTGATTCATCTCCAAATAATTTGTCGATTTACTTCGATAAAGAAACATGACGTAAATTCGTGAAAGAAGCATTTCTCAAACCGAGGAACGAAGGAAGAATTGCAGAATTTATGCGTTTGTTGGTCTCTAGGTCTATCTTTTAAATGTGTAAGACGTGAGAAGTCAAAGAAATCGGAAGCAATCCGCCATTTTGTTTTCCTGTGCGATCGGGCTACTACCACCGACCCACCTGACCCCCAATTACTACCAAATATTGCGCCCGCAATGTTGTTTAGTGTTGTGATTTCCCAGGCATTATGCGCTCGTGGTCAGCGGAATTACCAAGAAAAGTTTACACCATTCATCATCATTCATCATATAAACTAACAAATGTTTTCATTCTACAACGACAAGCTCATGCTGAGCTAAAAAGGTTTGCTGGTTAAAATGACTAAGATAATAGGCCACGCTCGACATGTAAAATGTAACCTGGCATGGAGATTATCAGGATAAAATTACAAATTTGCCAACTTTCCTTTGTGCAGCAATTTATTAATACCGCGAGAGACTGGGATACAATGAGTTAGGTTAATGGCAGATATCGAACATGGCCTATTACCCTCTCTTGTTAATATCATTTATTTTTTATTTATATCTTGTTTTTTTTTCAAACGATGTTTCAGATTCAAGTGGTAATTCTGGTTCTACTTCCAACGCGTTTATTTTCTCTCTCCGCAACAAAGAAGGACTCGGACCTTTTAAAAGCATGGTGACAAGTCCGTCAGTTGCAATTTACAGGTACTCGAGTTATGGTCCAATATTTGGTGCCGGGTACGACATCATCATTTATAACAATGCGAACAGTAACACTAATTCATTCACAGCCTTTGGCGCCTCCTACTCTGTTCCAAATGGAGTACAAGACAAGAGAACAATCCTGGCTGGGACTTACAGCTTCTCACCTGATGAAGTGGAGGTGTTTTATCTTGGCTAATTCACAAGATGTGGTGATTAATAAACGATAAACCGTTCATACATATTCAGTTATTTTATTGGTGTCGGTGTTGTAGTTTGGGTTTGTAGACCGTGTCAAAATATACCGGTGTCGGAATGCTGACAAAAAGTGTCATTATAGGCTGGTAGCTCTGTTTCTAATGGAAAAGATACAGTCGTGTAAAAAATATGCACTTTCTTTTCGGGTTAGTATTTTTAATATTTCGTTTTCATTGGTATAACTATACTGATATAGGTAGTACCTTTGGAAAAAAATATATTTCTATTAGCAATAATCAATTAGTCAAGGTAATTTATGCAAGTCATAGTCATAATGGACAATTTGCTCAAAGGTTTTTTGCTAAAAGCTGTTTAAGGCTTATACACTTGAGAACTTATTTAGACTAGAAATTATTATATATATGTTATTGAACTAGCTTGTTCGGTCCGTATTGGGAAAATATTATGGACCGAGCCGAGGTCCATGAACTTGCAAAAAAGAACGAGACCAATATTTCCCAATACGGACCGAACAAGCTAGTTCAATACAGTTTTTATTATAATGGCTTTTTTAAAAACTTGCTGACAAAATAATGCAGGCATTTTCGGCTAACGCGCGCGCGCCAAAGCTAAGCATATTCTTGCATTTTTCAGGCCACTTTGCGAAAGTTTAACCAAAATTGTCCGCCAGACATGAGGGAAAACAGTTTTCTTTTGTTCAATGTTTCATAAAAGGAATTCGGCGAAATGAGTTCGTGAGCGGTCCATCTTAGCGGCTCAGGGAACCAATCAGAATGCGCCTTCTCATCGTGGACCAGTTTCCCATATAATAAATTGAAATATTGCCTGTGATGTAAGAATTGTTAATAGAAATAAATTACCGTGTGAACAGACTATGTCTAAAACAATTCTTCTCACGACACGATACGTACTACAGAAGTGGATTTGTTTGGGTTTATTTGTGGGGAGCGGAGTGGGGGGTGCCCGGGAGGGAAGGGGGGAAGTCCACGGGAGGCGGGAGAAGAGAGAGCGGGAAGCGGAATTCTCATGCAAGGTGGCGGGAACCGGAAGAAAAAGGAAAACATTTCGCAACATTGCGTAATATTTTTCAATAGAAAAAGCACAAAGGTACCTTGGGTACCAGAGGGTTTTTTCTCACTGGCGTCGCGTCGGGATCGGCCGGAGTTCGACGGAGTGCGACGGAGTGTGCCACAATGAGGCGGAACCACAACGCCGGACTACAACGGACGAGGCGGGAACCGGGCGAACAGTTCCGTCCCTGTGTCGTACACAATAATCGTAAATAAGTTGTAGTTTGAATTTACATGAAGCAATTCGTGTCGTAAGCTTGTCGTAAGCATATCGCTCCTGCGTAGCAGTCGTTTCCTTTCCGAGAGCGCGGGAGGCGCGTAAAGGCATGGAGCGCGAAAAGAGCAAAAAATATATCGCATGCGAGAAATTGTATCGTGTTAACGTCACTATTTTTAGCGGCTACTAAATTTAGCGATTTTTCTTTCCCAAGATTTAACGACTGTTTAATTTACATGTAGCGATTTTTTAGATATTTTGGTGTTCTCGTGAACTTCTAATCGATTTAGCCTAAGTTTTTTTCAAGTTTGTCCTTCGTATAAATCGTCTCACCCTTTTCCCAGTCTCGAACCACCCAAGTTCACTTTTGGTTTATTACTCAATACCAGGCAGTTTTCTTATCCCAAATCATACCACTCTTCCCAGTAGACCGTGACACTCACGAATGTTTTTGCCGTCTGCGGCCGTTTGAAATTTGAACTCGAGGGGACTGATTTCTTATCACGTGATAGCCGTTTTGTTGACCACGCGATCTATAAAGTTGAACTTGCAATGATCGAATTTCAACTCGCATTCGCACCGGTCAAGCATAAAATATCGCCTTGATGGCTGAAACTTGCTGACAGGGTGAACTTGGTGATTTTTATCCAAGAAAAACACTTCTGGGGCGGAACTAGGGGGGTGCGGGGGGTTCGATCGAACCCCCTAAACTCCAAAAAAAGTAGAAACTATATCAAAAGCTAAAAGCTTGTAATTGAGACAAAAACAACAAAAAAGAGCCTTGTCGTTGAAGTCGAATACCCCCCCAAAAAATATTTACCTAAAATTGTTCCCTTTTTACCGCTTCTGCTTGGGCCTATCTGCATGTGTATGTGATAAAATAACCGCTATTAAATTTCCTGATCGCATGCGCAGTACCGTGCAACTTTTTCAACATGGCGGCCGCGGAGAATATTTCAAAGAAAAGCAAAGAAAAATACTCTGATCTTAGTCTTTCCAAGTTGAGGGTTGTTTGACTCGGAAGAAACAATTAATCTAATTTAGCCTTGAAAAGGCAAAATGTCCAAAATATAAATTAAAATCGATCGTAAGTTTATTACGATCTTCAAGTGCTCGTGATATATTTGCATTGTTTGTTGCCAGATGATTATTTCCACTGTGCAGCCGACAGAGTAAGAAAGTTAGAAGAATTACCATCGACTATAAATGTTCTCTTTCCACGTTCACACTGTTTCTAGGCTTTTCTCAAATTCGAGATAGATCATGCAGGACAAACTGATAAGTATGCATCGCGCGCTACAGCTATTCGTCGCCATTTTGTTAAGAGGGTAAAATTTGGGGGGGGGGGACGCATCCATCGCACTCCCCCCTCCCTACGGGCCTGCTGATCATGCAAGACAAACTGATAAGTATGCATCGCGCGCTACAGCTATTCGTCGCCATTTTGTTAAGAGGGTAAAATTGTGGGGGGGACGCACCCATCGCACTCCCCCTCCCTACGGGCCTGCTGATCATGCAGGACAAACTGATAAGTATGCATCGCGCGCTACAGCTATTCGTCGCCATTTTGTTAAGAGGGTAAAATTGGGGGGGGGGGGGACGCACCCATCGCACTCCCCCTCCCTACGGGCCTGCTGATCATGCAGGACAAACTGATAAGTATGCATCGCGCGCTACAGCTATTCGTCGCCATTTTGTTAAGAGGGTAAAATTGGGGGGGGGGGGGGGGACGCACCCATCGCACTCCCCCTCCCTACGGGCCTGCTGATCATGCAGGACAAACTGATAAGTATGCATCGCGCGCTACAGCTATTCGTCGCCATTTTGTTAAGAGGGTAAAATTGGGGGGGGGGGGGGGACGCACCCATCGCACTCCCCCTCCCTACGGGCCTGCTGATCATGCAGGACAAACTGATAAGTATGCATCGCGCGCTACAGCTATTCGTCGCCATTTTGTTAAGAGGGTAAAATTGGGGGGGGGGGGGGGGGGACGCACCATCGCACTCCCCCTCCCTACGGGCCTGCTGATCATGCAGGACAAACTGATAAGTATGCATCGCGCGCTACAGCTATTCGTCGCCATTTTGTTAAGAGGGTAAAATTGGGGGGGGGAGGACGCACCCATCGCACTCCCCCTCCCTACGGGCCTGCTGATCATGCAGGACAAACTGATAAGTATGCATCGCGCGCTGCAGCTATTCGTCGCCATTTTGTTATACAGTCGAACCTCCCGGGAGCTAACGGACACCTCCCGTAGGCGGACACCTCTCGTAAGCGGACACTTGGTCATGTACCCAGCTACATACAAACACTACGTGGACACCTCTCTTAAGCGGACACTTTTTCTGGTCCCGAGGGTGTCCGCTTACGGGAGGTTCGACTGTACTCGGAGAAATTACTACTACTAGAAAATGTGTAGTGTAAACACCACCTTCCGTACTTCCTTCCTTAGGCCACCTTTTATCCGAGCCGTGCCAAACTATCAATCGTGTAAAAGGGTCATAGTCCAGGCCTTGAAAAATAAATCTCCAATAATGGGACGATTTAGGGAAAGTTAATCGCTAGATGCGGTCCGCAAAGATCTCCTCATGGGACGTTCGAGTACATATATCTTTTTATATCCCTTAGTCAAAACAAGACTCTAAAAAGCGTACTTTTTTAGTTGTTTATTTAAAGGTCCTTGAAAAACTCCCATATAAAAGTGGCGGGGGTGATCGTCGCACCTTTTAGGGGCTAAAATACATGGCTTGGTACCTCATAGGGTGTTTAAATCTTAACTAACCATCGTTAGAGCTCTCCCGGTTACTTTTTAGGGTATAAGTCAGAAAAATGACACTGAACTACTTGACAGAAAACAGATTGGTACCTCTTAGGCTTGGTTCACACTTACGACGCAAGCATAAGCGCAAGCAACATACGCAGACGCAGTAACGTGTTGATCATTAGTACCTTTTGGTAGAACAAATGCTGCTAATGATCAACACTTTACTGCGTCTGCGTATGTTGCTTGTGCTTATGCTTGCGTCGTAAGTGTGAAGCAGGCTTTAGGGAATTAACTGAGTCCGCGGTTTACTTCCCGACGTTGCTAAGCAACATGACGTAATCCTCATTGCGCTATGCTGGCGTGACAATTTTCGGAGTACTCGCAAGTGCTCGTGTTCATGTTTCTTGATTGGATAATAAGAATCGGAAACTCTTCGAGAGCTTGCAATTGATCATGAATTACGCATGTTTCAGTCAGTTTCTATTTGCATTGATGCCATTGATGCATATGAATGGTTTTTCATGAAAGTCTGTTACTTCTCAATTCGCTGTTTTCAATTTTCAGGTTTATTCGAGTCACTTGTAGTTCCAGTTGAGTGATTTATCGACTTTCCTATTCGATCAAAGTTTTTCCAAGGCCATCCCCATAAAATGTTTTTTGTTTCCCATCGCCCTCTCTCTCGTGAAAGTGGATCGGTCGGTCGGTTAAGAAAAAGAAAAAAAGAAAAGAAAAGCCGAGAAACGAAATATTGACAAATTAATACATAAATAACCCAAGCGAGCCTTGATTTTAGCTTCCCCGTGACCACCATTTTGTTACGAGCTGATATCACTCGAAGACGAATTACTGTGCTTATTTAGATGTCAGAGTGACTTTAAACATGTAAACAAAGCAAATTAAACTTGGAAACACCCGAAAAAAGGGCACAGGCAATGAATAAGAAAACTTTTTTTTTCACTTTTTGAAAAAATTGGGTCGGTCGGGCGATGGGAAACAACACATTTTATGGGGATGGCCCAAGCAATACTTGATTGACTAACGCAAGCAGTGTTCAATTAGGACCAGTTGTAATAAGGCGTGGAAAACGATCTTTCAACAAATAAGGAACGCTACCCTTTATGCGGCCGATCCCGACGCGATGCTAGAAATAAACCTCTGGTACCCAGGCCCAGGGTAAAGGAACGCTGGACCCAGTTTAAATCACACGTCTGACCATCGGAGAAATAAATCCCGTTTTTTTTGTGTGCAAAATTCGATACAGTATTCAAGGTTGGTGTTTACTAGCGACATAGAGCGGTTTTCATTTTTTGAGTGTCGTAAAACCAAAACAAAAACAAAAACAAAAACAAAAACCAAAACCAAAACAATGATTGGTTTTGGTTTAGCATCTGATTGGTTGAGACAGAGTAGGTGGCGCGAGTTTTTTAAACCAATCACAGAACGTAGTAAAGCAAAACCAATTTCAGATTACTTTCGATATTCAATTGAAAATCGCTCTAAGCATACCGTATTTACTCGAATAAGCGCCGCCCCCGATTAAGCGCCGCCCTCGAATAAGCGCCGCATTTGGGACAAAAAAGTTAATAAGCGCCGCCCCCGAATAAGCGCCGCGGCCCCGATGCGGCGCTTATTCGAGGAATTCAGTAAAACTAAAAAACACTACAAAGGAAATCTAACACAGCATTGGAAATTTATTTTCGTCAAAAACGATGTTCTTCAGTTCAAAGTGAGTATATTTCACCGCTCGCCCATTACGTTCTCTCTCCAGAATTCTTGCAATACGTAGTTCTGTTGTGAAGGCCGTGAACTGAACTGAACTGTTAGTTATACTGTTACTGTTACTGTCGTACAGATAGAAAATAAACCGTTAAATTAAAAGAAAAAAGTTCTTTGTCGCGTCCAATTTTTAAATAAACGCCGCCCTCAAATAAGCGCCGCCCTCAAATAAGCGGCGCATTTGAGGCGCGAAAAATTTAATACTGAAGCGCCGCGGCGCTTATTCGAGTAAATACGGTACGCATATAAATAAACATACGAATAGCGAGGACAGTGGCGAATGACAAAAGTATTATTATTATGTTGTCCAACCTCGCTCGCTAGGAATCTCACCTCGACATAAGCATAAGTATAAGCATAAAATAAAATAAAAACTGTTCGTTCTTCTTGTGCTTATGCTCATTGAGATGTTTTCCAATCAAGATGTGCCACGTTCAGTGCCATTGCCGAGCACGAGCTTGGGGATTTGCTCAAGAAAAACTCGTGTGGAAGTTTTCTTCTCAGCTGCTAGTCATGCAAAAAGATTAAAATTGCGAATCGGGCTTTAGATCCGTTAAGCATGCGTGACTATTAAAAGTCAAGCAAAGTCGTATACGACGCATTTCAATCGAAAGAAACCTCACACTAATAGTTTACTAAGGTAAATAAACACCAAAGATGTAATAATAAACCGAAACAGAACAAGGATGGCTGCGCGGATTGGGATTATGAACCCCGGTGAACTTGAAAACTGTGAGCTGAATTTTTCAAGAACCGCCATCCATAACGTAGCTCTTTTAATAAAATACAGTAGAACCCCGCTAACTCTAACTCCCAAGGGAAACAAACAAAAAAGTTCGAGATACCGGGGATTCGAGTTAGCTGATAGTAAATGACTGAAAAACAAGGCAAGGGGAATGGACGGAATGGGTGTGATTTCGAGATAGCGGGGAGTTCGAGTTAACCGAGTTCGAGTTTGCGGGATTCTACTGTTTGTTTAAATCCACCTAAAATCACAGCGATTATGACTTAGTACAAGCGGATTACTACTATGGCAAATAATCGTTAAAGTCTTCGAGCGAACAGAGCAGAATTAAAAATATCAACTCTCGAGAAGTGTGCTGAAACATTTTGGTCTACATCTTACATCCGTGCCCAAAAAAAACTTTAAAAAAAAACTATCCAAATTATAAATTATCCAAACAACAAATTATCTTGTTTTAAAAAGTGTACTCACACGATAAGGGGTCCAGAGTTGATTGAACGCAATTGAACAGGTGTGCTATGAGTGTGCAGTAGATGAGTCCTTCTTGACGCTACAATCAACAGCAACGAATGAGCACTCCGTCCCACAAACTCTAAATTCTAATTGTGCGTTTTCTATTGTGTTGGTTTGTTACCATGGACACTCAAGAAAAACACATGCAGCTGGGTTTAATGATTGGGTTTTAGCAATATACCTCAAATTCGACATAGTCAATCGGAGTAAAAAAAGAACGCTTCCCATTGGCTAAGAAGTGACAATCTGGTCGGCCGATTTCTATAGCCTGCATGCGAGCATGTCCATTCTTGTGAACTTCGTCTCTGCCAGACTAACTGTCTCTGGGACATTCTCGACCCCAGACCTTCGGTTTCTTGACTGCGCAAGACGCCAAGCTCTTATCTCTGAGCAAAAGAGAAGAGCTCTGATATCGACAATGTCGACACGGGTCTGCCAGGATGGCAGGTGCATGCGCTAAACTCTCTTCGGGAAGTTTGCGCCACGTATTTTCGCTTCAAATCCGAAACAGTTCTAAAAGATGCGCAATATATACTTTATTTTTCTTGCCAGGTAATTTCCGAAAAGGTGAGCAAAACCAAACTAATTAAAAAGGATCTAATTTCCTCAAATTGCCAGGAAAACTTACCCACGTCATTGACCTAAGTACTTTGTTTGGCTCAAACCAAACACAAAAATGCCGAATAGCAATTAAATTTCTGTCCTAATTTCGTCACAGTTATATTTTTGAATACTTAAAATGGTTGTGTACGCACGAAACGAATTTTAATTTTCTATCGCTCTCGTAAATAATTTTTAGGTAGAAATTTCGCAGTTATTTTAAACCGATATTTTTAAATATCTCTTTGGCTTTAGCTTTGAGAGATTTCAGTACCTTTGACACAGTTTTAATTATTTTATTGACATCAAGATTTTTATAAAACGGTTAACGGTTCAATTCTAGTTAATCGCTTGAGCTGATAACAGGTACAATAAAGAAAACATCTTTGGGACTAGACTTTTTTGAAGTGTGATGATCACTTTAGTTTTCGTATCAAGCCATTTCTTAAACTGTTGATGGATTCAATTTCCTCGACGCTGCCAGGAAAACAATTATTATTTTGCTTGGTATTGTGTCCAAATCGCACGAAATCCATACGGATTCTGCCGCTTTGTGAGAACAAAATTTCAGTCTTAATTGGCGTTCTATTTTAGAAAAATTAAAAACGGTCAAGAACACACGAAATGATTTTTATTTGCTGGCGGCCAGCTGTTTTACTTTAAATTATAGCTAAGTCCTCGTTACCCTTGTCCAGCGGTGGAGCGGCCAACAAGGACCTCTGGGATAGAGTGATCCGCCTGACTTGCGCAGTGAGACTGGAAGTCCAAGAATCTTGGCGTCCGTTAGTTGAAACATGGGGTCGAACACATGCGCAGTAGAGCCGGAAGTCCAAGAATCCTGTCATGGCGGATCGCTTTCCCCCAGGGCTTCTCTCCTTGTTGGCCGCTCCACCGCTGTACAAAGGTGACGAGTACTCTGGGAACGAGATTGATTATAGCTGTGAAAATTCTCGATTCGGTGGACACAGCGGCAAAATGAGTGCGCGTGCGCCAACCTGCTCACTCATAATGGCGGCAATTCAAAATTCCCGGAATTTGTTTTTATTTCGCGTGGATAAGGCCGTCACGGAACAGATAAGGTTTTTACGTAGAAAACAATTCCGAGAGAGACTCTTCTTTCACATATCTTTTTTATCAAACTAATTATCTTTGCAACAATAGTGAATTTTTCGCTCGAAGTCGAGCGATCGTAAGTGAAACACGAAAACATAGCTCAAAGAGCTCATGTTTCACAATTTGTTTTGGCAAATCCCTGCACCTGATTGATCAACAGACGAACTAGGTCTCATTTACTTTTTTTTAACTACTTTTTAATATACTCGGCAAAAGACAGTTGACATATTATTCTGGAATTAAAATGCTCAGTAAAGTTCATTCAATTCAACAAACAGTTACACAAATGTCGAAGAGAGTTTATCATCCTAAATTGTTTCACAAAGGAAAGCTCTGCTTTACTTTAATGGACTATTATCTGAGAGAATCGGAGCGTAAACTTAAATCGTTTCTGATTTGTAAAATATAATCAATAAATTTGCCACGAATCACGCAAAGTAAAACAGTAGCTTGCTTGAACTTGTAATGTTCACATCTTCCAAAGGTATGTCCATCCTCTTTTCAACTAAGACAATTTATGTTAGCTTCAATGTTTTTTTTTAGTCTGTGTTATACACCTTCTAAACAGGGTATACTGTAAATGATGTTGGCCAGTTTAAAGTCGAATTAGGCCACGGTTTTGTTAAACCCTGTCTAAACCTTGTTTAAATATGCGGCCCAATCTTAATTCGCTCATGTATGAACCATCAAACCTCTGCCAACAGACCCCTATGGCAAGTGAATTATGTCTGTAAAGAAGTTGGTTTTCACCATTTACATTGTACATGATTTTATTATACGACATAGCATTTTAGAGTGCGAATACGCACAAAGACGAGAGCAAATGTGAGACCGTATTACACGGGTCTTAGTCCCCCTGACCGCGCTACGGAAAACACTGTTGAAAGCCTATTTTACTTCTCACCTGATGAAGTGGAGGTGTTTTATCTTGGCTAATTCACAAGATGTAGAGGTTAAAAAACGATAAACCGTTCATACATATTCAGTTATTTACTTGGTGTCGGTGTTGTAATTTGTAGACTGTGTCAAAATATGCCGGTGTCGGAATGCTGACAAAAATTGTCATTATAGGCTGGTAGCTCTGTTTCTAATGAAAAAGATACAGTCGTGTAAAAAATATGCACTTTCTTTTCGGGTTGGTATTTTCAATATTTCGTTTCCATTGTTATAACTATACTGATATATGTAGTGCTATTTGGAAAGAATATATTTGTATTAGCAATAATCAAATATTCAAGGTAATTTATGAAAATGATAGTCATAATCTACAATTTGCTCAATAGTTTTCTGGTTAAGGTTGTTTAAGGCTTTACTTAAAAACGCTCAGCTTTAGAATATAAATTATTATATTAAAATATTTCATGTGATGTAGGAATTGTTACTAGAAATAAATTACCGTGTGAACAGACTATGTCTAAAACAATTGTCCTTACCGAACGAGACGTACAACGGAAGGATATTTAATTGGGCTTATTTGTCGAAGGGGGGTGGGGGGGCGGGGAGGGGGAGGGAACCCGGAGTACAGGGTGCGGGAAGTCTACGGGAGGCGGGAGAAGAGAGGGCGGGAAGCAAGACTCCCAGGTGGCAGGAACCGGGAGAGTTAGGAAAAAATGTCGCAACATTGCGCAATATTTTGCACTAGAAAAATGACAAAGAGGCGGAACCACAACGAAAAGGGCGGGAACCGGGCGGGAAGTTCAGACGCCGTGTCGTACATGATAATCATAAGCAAGTTGTAGGTTTGTTTAATACACCAAACAATTCGTGTCGTAGGCTCACGGTCGTAAGCATGTCGCATGCGACAAAGTTGTAACTCGGCACTGAAGGTTTACTATTTTTAGCGATTTTTCTTTCCCAAGATCTAGCGACTTTAGAGATTTTGGTGTACTAATCGATTTTTAAATTGAGCGCATGACCTCGCTAAATCCGCTAAATTTAGCAGCTGCTAACAATAGTAACAACTCCTTTCACAAGCTGCGTACTTCATCTAGGTCACGGATGGTGCATCTTGAAAAATATAGCCTAAGTTCTTCAAGTTTGGCCTCCGTATATATCCGTCTCAAAAACTCGATGGCAATAAGCTAAATTTATAAATATCATTTCGTGTGTTCTTGACCGAAAATGTTCGGTGACAAGTCGAGATTGCGCCAACATGAACTAATTAATTTGCGCAAAACTCGAAAGAGATTTTCACGACCACACGTCTGTGTGGCATAACTACAAGTATTGTTTACACTGTGAAACAAATGTTTATATTAGAAAATAACAGAAATGATAATTTCTGACACGAAAATGGACCCAAAAAATTACCACGACAAACATCGTGGAAAATCGAATAATGATGTCAAAATGTGATGAATATATAATGCAGAATATAAAGTGTACAGCCCAGAGTGGATTAATATAAATTATTAAACTTGTGTGGCAATACCAGAGCTGCTTCCCATTTAGACAAACGGAAAGGTTGGAAATTGCCAAATAATTTCTGCGTTAAATAGCAAGTAATAATTAAAACCATTTCCGAGTGGCCTTTTGCCTCTGTTTCAAAACGAGTCCTGGTGCACAACCTTTGTTCATATGGAAATGAGTTTGATTTGCACGTTCATTGTCTTGTTAGAGGGGGGGACTTAATAGAGCGAGAGAGAGAGAGAGAGGGGGGAGGGGGGTGGGGAGGGGGGACGGGAATAATTTCCCGCGCAAAATTCTCCCAAACTTTCTCTCGTGTTTGCAAACAACGGAGACGCAAATAGACACAAGTTCCCAACTTGCGTCTACTTGCGACTTCCTTTGGCCAGGACTTGAGTGCACTCTGATTGAGATCAAATTTTGAGAACAAGTAGACGCAAGTTTTTCACCGTTTGGCCATTAAACGCAAGTCAACGCAAGTTATTTTCTTGTTCGCACGCAGGAGCATTGAAATGGCCTTTCTTGCTACTTGCGTCATACTTGCGTGCGCTTGCGAGTAAACTTGCGCAAGTTCATATTTCAAAACTTGCGTCTACTTGCGTCTCCGTTTAACCAGGGCTTTACAATTATAAATAAATAACTTGTTACTGATAATCTAGTCGTGGTAAGTCTCGATAAGTATTTATCAACTCGCGCGATTCCACGCGCGTTCAATGCCGCGATAGTGAGGAAAATGTTCATTTGAACGTTGGTTTTTGGAACTTTATTCGTGAACTGCATCCCGGTCATGATGTGGATTTTAACGACACTCGTTTTACTGTCATCTGCAGGTATAACCAGTATTTTTATCCAATTAGAATAACACTCGTTCTTCTCCCAGTACAGTATGTTCTTCCGAGTATTTATAACTTACATCAACATCTGTGATTGAACTGTGTGGGTAAGAGGAAGGAGGAACGTCGGCAATGCCGGGGTAAACAATACATTTAAGGCCAAGATGATAGACACAAGGATCAAAGCATTCGCTATTACGTTCTCCTTTATCATTGCGTACTTTTCTACCTAGGTAATATAGTGTACACCCAGATAGCTAAGCCAAACCGTGACTTTTCAACTGATCAGTCATTATGCGCTATGCTACTGGTGGTATCAGATACCTCAACACTGTCATAAACGTCATAATTTACTTTGCTCAAATGAATGACTTCCGCAAATTGTAAATATTTTTTTGTGTAGAAGAGGCAAGACAAACAACCAGGTCAGAATGGAAAAACAAATTACTGCAAAACGTCAAGTCAATGCAACAGAGCAGCCAAAGGAACTGAAAATCACTCAATCCAAGACTGATGTAGAGAATAGAGCGGTTTTCAATTGAGTGTCGAAAGTAATCGTAATTGCTTTGGTTTTGCTTTACTACACGCTGTGAATGGTTAAAAAAAAAATCGCGCCACCTTCTCAACCAATCAGATGCAAAACCAAAACAAATCGCGACTTGGCGACACGCGTTTTCAAGCGCTTGGCGCCGGTTGTTACGTGTCTTTGTTTTGCGTTCTCAGTGTGTACTGATACGTTTGTTGTGATTGGCCGTTGAAATTATTTTGGTTTTGGTTCCGCGATACTCAATTGAAAACCGCTCCAAGTATTCCTTTTAAAAAGTGCACATTTTATTTTTGTCGATGGACCTTTCAATGAGCTGACCTAAAACCTAAAACCCAAAACCTAAACCCAATTAAACCCCCAGGTTTGCAAATTCACGTTGTTGTTCTAATAAGATCCTTCAGTTAACGTTTTAACCCCAGCAGGCAGTTCATGGAATGGTTTGTGTTGCTGTGGACTATAATTTCACATGATTTCAAGTTCAAGCTGTGTCAATCTTATTTGTTGTTTGATCCTCTGGTTTATTAAGCTGAACATCTCAGAAAACACGGCTTGATGACTGGTTGTATGATTTCCAACATAAACGCAAATGCACAAAGCTTCTCAGTCTTAGGTACAGGGTCGTACTGTTTTAGTTTCTGCTGAACAATATATCATATGCACTGCTCTAAGCGTTAGTTATCAGCATCTGTTTCCGTGGGTCTTTATTTTCGTTTAGAATAACAAACTAACGGAAATACCAACTGAAACTGTATCCGATATTCATGCGGGTCCATGCAGAATACGAAAACAAATTAATGGTGATGAATACAACTATATAAAGAGGTCAACATTCCTCGTCTGAAATCCAACACCAAAGTAAGAGATATAAATTATCAAAGCATCAGTCAGTCATTCAATCTTCAAGCAGATCAGCCAACATGGAGAACAAAAGAGCTAAGAGCTCGAACGTTCTCCTCTTTGGCCTTTCGTTCAATTTCATTCTTACGTTAAGTTCCCTTGCTTTCACGTGTTATTCGTTGCATCAATTTGATTCGCGCCTAACAGCAGTTGAACGAGGTTTACTGGTCACAAACCAACCAAATGAGCTTCCCAATCGCGTCATTGATAAACCAACAACTACGCACTCGCGTCTAAGTGGATTGCAAATGAAGAAAACTGTCATCAAAAGAGCTGTGGATAGAACATCTATTATGTGCCGCAAATGCAGCAGTGTCTGTTTAAACTCGAATGGACATCCAAATGTAAGTTGCTCTTTATTGTGTGTGGTTATTTCCGTGTTCCAAATACCGTCTCTGTTGCATCCATATTTGAGGGTTTATGTCCCGGGAAGGAGGGGGGGGGGGGGGGGGGGGGTACTCCCAGGGTACCAGTATCTCCTTTTGTAGAGGGGGTTGGGCATTGGCCTTCCTTTTGTAGGTGTGGCTTGAATTCATTTTTACCCCAAAGAAGTGATAATTCTCTAAAAGGATACTGACCGGGATAACTCTAACGGTAGTCACCCTAAGCGATACCAATCCACGAATTTTAACTCCTAAAAGGTCCCTGAAAGGTTTGACGATCACCCTGTCACTTTTATATAGGAGTCCCCCCCCCCCCCCCCCCCCCCCTCCCCCCCGGGCGCGTTTTGTTTGTAATGCAATTAATTTACTTCGTCCTTTTGCTAAATATCGCTCAGTAGATTCAATCCCTCGATTCCTCCATACTCAAGGGATAGTTGAAAGTGCCAAATCTTACTGCCTGCCTCACATTTTATCACATTTTATCACATTTGCGTGCAAACAAACATAGCAATCTTAAAAATCTTGAAATTGATCCAAGGTACTTCATTTCATTATTGAGTGCAACAGTTGATTCAATTTATCACTTCCGAATGGGTCGTCCACTGTATTACAAAAATAGAACATTTTCTTCTTTTTATCAAGAATCTAATAATCACGTGATTTAGTTTAGCATAAAAGGCTTTCTTTAGCATAAAGGCTTCCCAGGAGTGGCTTGCTTTGTTAGCGTATATGATATTTGTAATTGATACAGTCGTGTGTCGTGGCTTGCAGTTGTATCAATACTTAGTAGACAACAATACTTGTTCCCGACTGTGAAAGCCATCAGTGCCAAGGGCAAAACCAACAAGTGTGATCATATTTTTCCCGTAAATTATGTGTACGTCATGTCGTTCATGAGATACCTTATCAATTAGCGATGATATCCTGGATCGAGCACTCTTTGACCATTCATTGCTTATTTTTTTATTTTTTTGCTTTGACTTTATAATTTATTTATTGTGACTGTTTTGAGGACAAAGTTACAAGTTTGACAGCTTATTAACTTTGAGCAGTTATTTCGATTTCTGGAACCCATGCACCTATTGTTATGATTGTAAAGGTGACTTGTCATGCAAAAATCCTGTTTTACCAGGGTGGTGGTCCGGCTAAGCTTGGCTTCAAACTAACTTGAACACAATTTGTATCTTCAATCAATAGAATTTGACAGTGGAAAGAAGCCAGGACAAGATAGTTTGCGTGAAAGGTATTTACCGTAAGAGTTATGTGAAACACAGTTGGAACTTAAGCTTATCTCAGTTTCTTTCTAACATTTGTGTCACTAGAAGCTACTAGACCTAACCTTTTGGATGTCAAATGCTCAAAACTGCGCAAAGACGTAAATTCTGGTCGCCCGCGTGCCAATTGTCTGCGCAAAACCAATAAACAATCCGGTGTCAGGAAAAATTTGCGAGAAAAATCAAAACCTTGATAGCAATTTGCGAAATGAAATAAAAGTAGGTCTGAGGAGAAGTTTAAACCTTTTAAACACAAAGTTCAGTATATTCTTGGTTTACACGTGACGTCATCAAATTCTAAAATTCAAAACCGCGAGGCCTACAGAATTTTTACCTTCATTCAAGGAAAGATTACCTAAATATATATCTTTTCACAATTTCTTAGCTCGATCTCATGCTTCCTTTTGAAAATAAAACGGTTTAAATTTCCGAGTTTTCATCGTACGTGACATCAGCAGGACGGCCGTGACAGAGTTATTTCGTATCTAAAACATGACTCTTCGGGTGATTTTCAGCATTCTAAACAATTTAAGTTTACGGAGAAATATTTATCTAAATATTCGAAAGTTCACAGAGAAAACAAACCTCTTTTCTGGCAAAGTGAACTCCAGATGTTTTTTCCTATTTCCGGCGGCCATGTTGGAGCCCCTCAGAGGGACTCCAACATGACGTTTCCATACTGAGCCAGACTGAGCTCTATAAATTTGTTTGGAACATTTTGACAAATAACTCGAGTACGGAATACCGCACAGACCGGATACTTGGACTGATTCCTTATTTATTCATTATCTATGACATGTCAATTCCTTGACTTCATTCATTGAACGGTTTCGATTTTTTTTATTTATGGCGTGACAATGAAAACCGAGAATTTCCAGCATTCTGTTGATTTGTCTTTCTTTTTTGGACGTTTTCGATGTAATTTTTTTTTTGTTCGCATGCTCAGCTGGACGTTTTGACTGTGGTACAGAACTACCCAACACAGGTTACCTGGCACAATTTGTTTTGGCATGTTTCTGGATACTCACTGATCAGATCACGTTTTATCTAGTAAATACTAAAGCACCGCGTCTGTAGTTATATTTCTGTGTACAGCAATGAGAATCAGGTATTCAGAATACACAAATCCTTATCACAGCTCACATTGATTAAAACTCAGGTCTCGTTATATTTCTGTGTATAGCATGTGGGAATCAGGTATTCAGAATACACAAATTATTATCACAACTGACATTGATTAAAACTCAGGTCTCGTTATATTTCTGTGTATAGCATGTGGGAATCAGGTATTCAGAATACACAAATCCTTATCACAACTCACATTGATTAAAACTCCCCCAGGCCCACCCGGTTCAAACTGGCCCTACTGGTGCCCAGGGCCCTCCTGGAAAAAGAGGAAGAAAAGGAACAAGGGGTTTAGCTGGTTCCCCAGGAAAGCGAGGCAGCAGGGGATCACCAGGAGCCCCTGGGGCAACAGGTCCCCCTGGGAAATCAACTCAACATAAAACAGACCGAAGTAATGGAACGCAATTAGGTAAGATATGTTGGATAATTGACGCTGTAGTGTGTTGTGATGAAACAATCAATGTTAAAAGAGCTTATATTATAAGACGATGTATTGGCATAGACAATGCAACACAAATTTCAATGATACACAATAAAGCAGTGCGTATGATACTGGACCTGCACCACGTGCATCGTCAACAGACGCACTGGCAAGGCTTTCCAGGACGAATTTACAACTCAGAAGAGCAGAACATCGGGCCATGTTACATATAAGTCACTGAATAATATATATTGACATACTTTTCATTGTTTCTGAACAGAAAGGCGTTTAGTAAAGAAGATTTGCTATGCCTAATAATTAGTTTTTCTCGTTTGAACTTCTAGCCATTGCAATTTTGGTGACCTATATATTCCACTATCATTAGTTCATCCACGAGTGACAGCAAGTAAAATGTGTTTTGCAGAATCACCACACTTCATTACAAAGCTTTCTCCTTCTGTGAACGTTTAAAGAGAATGAAGACGTCACATTGCGGTGTAAAGCAGCTGGGTTTCCACCGCCGGTGATCACGTGGTCTAAAAATGGTCACGTGATAGAAGAAGAGAGAAGACAGTTTAAGAAAAGAAACTTGGAAATAAAGGGAATTCAGTTTGAAGACCGCGGTATGTACACCTGTACAGCGGAGAACCTGTTGGGCAGAGTTCAACTATCAGTCAATGTAACTGTCAATGGTATGTACGTTTTCTTGTCCTTGTTCGACCATGAATAATTCCTGGAAGGAGTAAATTTGCATTGAACAGAAGTGACTTCATGAAATAAATTTCAAATAAAACAGATGATTTGAATATTCTGGAGCTTAAAGACATTTTTGCTAGTAAATACTACACTCTTAACTGTTTAATAAGATATTTATTATCCAACTGATTTTAGATGACCGTCAAAAAACGAAGAATTAGAAGCGCGCGCTTACGATTTTCCATAGCAACTAAATAACTTACTAGAAAAAATAACCAACTGTACAATATCGCGGGATATTTGTACTCTGATGAATGAAGTTGGATAATAAAAAATGAAATGCCACAAAACATACATTTTATGCCTATATTTCTTATTTCTTTGTTTCGTCTTTTTGGTTTGCAGTACCAACAAAATTTATCACAAAACCAAAGAGTTCTGTAACCGCTTACAAGACATGGGACACTACTCTGAAGTGTGACATTTTTGGCCACCCCTCCCCTGAGATTACATGGACAAGATCACTCAAGCAACTTCCAATCAACAGACATGTCTTAGCTGGGAAGAAACTTACGATTAAAAACACAACAGAAAACGATGGTGGTGCTTATCTATGCCAAGGAGCTAATGGATTGGGGAATGTATGGGCAATAACAGTGGTCACTGTAAGAGATGTGGGGTAAGCTAAGAATATCAAATCAAAGTATCTTATATGCAGTCGGAGCCCTCTGAGCGGATGCTCTCGTAAAAGTATAGCTCTACTAACGGCCACCTTGACAAAAACCCCGTTTGAACTCTAGCTCATACAAACTCTTTATTTACACATTCCGTAAGCGGCCAGCTCCAGCTGCGGACACTTGTTCTGCTTCCAAGAGAGTGTCCGCTTTACCTTCGACTGTAGCTGACTTGTGAATGAATAAATTGATATCCATAAGTTAATAGCGCGATTAACGTTTACAGCCCTATTGACTGACCGAGAGTCACCGAGTGAAATTTCTCCACCTAATGCTATAACCCGTTCATTGCTTTCGCATTCACGAGTTAAAAAATGAAAACTCTTTGTGAATGAAAGCGTGGTTGTAACGCTGTCGTTTACTTGTTTCTTTCAGTGAATTCCTTCCATTGTGTCCAGACCCCCCAGGGACATTCAAGTACAGAATGTGGGTGATACTGTAAAGTTTAATTGCTCAGCTCGTGGCTCGCCGCTACCTTAGTCAAATGGTTCAGGATGGAACGACGTGTTTATTTCTCCGGCAATGTATGATGGGACAGATTTGATCAAGAGTGAATTTGTCATTCATCGCTTCAATTCCGAGTGACACTGGAATCTACACGTGTCTATTTTATAATGAGAAGAATAAGACAGCGCAAGCCAACACAG
>MU827801.1:958953-981288 GCA_029204205.1 Desmophyllum pertusum
GGGTCGAACACATGCGCAGTAGAGCCGAAAGTCCAAGAAATCCTGTCATGGCGGATCGCTTTCCCCCAGAGCTTCCTCTCCTTGTTGGCCGCTCCACCGCTGTACAAAGGTAACGAGGACTCTGGGAACGAGATTGATTATAGCTGTGAAAATTCTCGATTCGGTGGACACAGCGGCAAAATGAGTGCGCGTGCGCCAACCTGCTCACGCATTTCCATACAAACATAATGGCGGCAATTCAAAATTCCTGGAATTTGTTTTCATTTCGCGTGGATAAGGCCGTCACGGAACAGATAAGGTTTTTACCTTGAAAACAATTCCGAGAGAGACTCTTCTTTCACATATCTTTTTTAGCAAACTAATTGTCTTTGCAACAATAGTGATTTTTTTGCTCCAAGTCGAGCGATCGTAAGTGAAACACGAAAACATAGCTCAAAGAGCTCATGTTTCACTTTTGTTTTGGCAAATCCCTGCACCTGATTGATCAACAGACGAACTAGGTCTCATTTACGTTTTTTTAACTACTTTTTAATATACTCGGCAAAAGACAGTTGACATATTATTCTGGAAACAAAATGCTACTAAAGTTCATTCAATTCAACAAACAGTAACACAAATGTCGAAGAGAGTTTATCATACTAAATTGTTTCTCAAAGGAAAGCTCTGCTTTACTTTAATGGACTATTATCTGAGAGAATCAGAGCGTAAACCAAAATCGTTTCTGATTTGTAAAATATAATCAATAAATTTGCCACGAATCAGGCAAAGTAAAACAGTTGCTTGCTTGAACTTGTAGTGTTACATCTTCCAAAGGTATGTCCATCCTCTTTTCAACTAAGACAATTTATGTTAGCTTCAATGTTTCTTTTAGTCTGTGTTATACACCTTCTAAACAGGGTTTACTGTAAATGATGTTGGCCAGTTTAAAGTCGAATTAGGCCACGGTTTGTTAAACCCTGTCTAAACCTTGTTTAAATATGCGGCCCAATCTTAATTCATCAAACCTCTGCCAACAGACCCCTATGGCAAGTGAATTATGTCTGTAAAGAAGTTGGTTTTCACCATTTACATTGTACATGATTTTATTATACGACATAGCATTTTAGAGTGCGAATACGCACAAAGACGAGAGCAAATGTGAGACCGTATTACACGGGTCTTAGTCCCCTGACCGCGCTACGGAAAACACTGTTGAAAGCCTATTTTACTTCTCACCTGATGAAGTGGAGGTGCTTTATCTTGGCTAATTCACAAGATGTAGAGGTTAAAAAACGATAAACCGTTCATACATATTCAGTTTTTTTATTGGTGTCGGTGTTGTAGTTTGTAGACCGTGTCAAAATATACCGGTGTCGGAATGCTGACAAAAAGTGTCATTATAGGCTGGTAGCTCTGTTTCTAATGGAAAAGATACAGTCGTGTAAAAAATATGTACTTTCTTTTCGGGTTGGTATTTTTAATATTTCGTTGCATTGGTATAACTATACTGATATAATTATGTAGTACTATTTGGAAAGAATATATTTCTATTAGCAATAATCAAATATTCAGGGTAATTTATGAAAATGATAGTCATAACTACAAGGAACCACAAAAATGTTGCTAAGGAAATCTCTAAACCTCCATAACTTTGATTCCTGGACTCCAATGGGCATCAAACGTTGTAGTGTTTGTTCAATTCACGTTCCCTTTAAATATTTCGAACCATGCCCATATTGGTGTGTCACGTGACCAAAACGAAAAATGTCTAAAAACTCGGAAGGATTTGATCGTTTTCAAATTATTACTTTAGAATTTGCTGAAGAACGTCAATATCGACAACTTGTAGCATGCGTTTGATGAAATGTACAATATTTCGGAAGTTATAAAGCTTTAAGAGTGTGATGCAAGAATTGAATAGAAATAAATTACCGCGTGAACAGACAAAACCATTTTCCTTACAGTACGAGACGTACTACGGGAGGGGATTTATTTGGGCTTATTTGTCGGAGGGGGGTGGGGGGTGGGAACCCGGGAGTACAGGGTGCGGGAAGTCTACGGGGCGAGAGAAGAGAGAGCGGGAAGCAGGGTTCCCAAGGTGGCGGGAACCGGGAGAGTTTGGACAAAATTTAGCAACATTGCGCAATATTTTGCATTAGAAAAAGGACAAAAAGGGGAACCGGAACCACAACGAAAAGGGCGGGAACCGGGCGGGAAGTTCAGAGCCCGTGTCGTACACGATAATCATAATCAAGTTGTTGGTTTGATTAATACACGAAACAATTCGCGTGTCGTAGGCTTATCGTAAGCGTGTCGCATGCGGCAAAGTTGTAAATCGGCACTGAAGGTTTACTATTTTTAGACTTTTTAGCGACTAGTAAATTTAGCGAATTTTCATTTCCAAGATTTAGCGACTTTAGAGATTTTGGTGTACTAATCGATTTTTAAATTTAGCGCATGACATCGCTAAATCCGCTAAATTTAGTAGCTGCTAACAATAGCAACAATAGTCCTTCCACTACGTACTACATCTAGGCGCAGCTTGAAAAATATAGCCTAAGTTCTTCAAGTTTGTCCTTGGTATATATCCGTCTCAAAAAATCGATGGCAATAAGCTATCAGTCGAGATTGCGCCAACATGAACTAATTAATTTGCACACTGAAAACTGGAAAGAGATTTTCACGACCACACGTCTGTTTGGCATAACTACAAGTACTGTTTACACCGTGAAACAAATGTTAATATTAGAAAATAACAGACACGAAAATGGATCCAAGAAATTGCCATGATAAACATCGTGGTAAATCGAATAATGATGTCGGGTTCAAAATGTGATGAATGCAGAATAGAAAGTGTACAGCCCAGAGTGGATTAATATAAATTATTAGACTTGTGTGGCAATACCAGAGGTGCTTCCCATTTAGACAAACGGAAAGGTTGGAAATTTACAAATAATTGCGCGTTAAATAGCAAGTAATAAGCCATTTCCGAGTTGCCTTTTGCCTCTGTTTCAAAACGAGTCCTGGTGCACAGCCTCTGTTCATATGGAAATGAGTTTGATCTACACGTTCATTGTCTTGTTAGAGAGGGGGCTTAATAGAGCGAGAGAGAGAGAGGGGGAAGGGGGGGGGAGGGCTAATTTCCCGCGCAAATTTCTCCCAAACTTTCTCTCGTGTTTGCATCAGGCTATGTAAACACGTGCGCCATTTTCTAAGTACCAGGCCTCCCCAGCCATGCATAGCCCTACGTAGCCAGTTGTCACCCCTACATAGACCTCCATAGCGAGAACTTCCTATTCTAAAGCCCTGGACAAACGGACACGCGAATAGACGCAAGTTCCCAACTTGCGTCTACTTGCGACTTCCTTTGGCCAGGACTTGCTGCACTTTGATTGAGATCAATTTTAAGCACAAGCAGACGCAAGTTTTTCACCGTTTGGCCACCCAACGCGCGCGGGAGCATTGAAATGGACTTTCTTGCGATTTGTGACATACTTGCGTGCACTTGCGAGTAAACTTGGCAAGTTCATAATTCAAAGCTTGCGTCTCCGTTTTACCAGCCCTTTACAATTACAAATCAATAACTTGTTAATAATCTATTTGTGATAAATATCGATAAGTATTTATCAACTCGCGCGTTCAGTGCCGCGACAGTGAGGAAAATGGTCATTTGAGCGTGGGTTTCTGGAACTGTATTCGTGTTGATTCCCGGAAATGATGTGGATGTAAACACTCATTTTACTGTCATCTGCAGATTTTTCATTTAGAATGACACTCGTTCTTCTCTCAGTACAGTATGTTCTTCCGCGTATTTTTATAACTTACATCAAATTACATCTGTCTGATTCAACTCAGTATGTGGATAAGAGGAAGGAGAAACGTCGGCAATGCCGGGGTAAACAATGCATTTAAGGCCAAGATAATAGACACAAGGATCAAAGGAATAGCTCTTCTCATCGCTATTACGTTCGCCTTTATCATTACGTACTTTTTCTATCTAGGTAATATAACGTACACCCAGATAGCTAAGCCAAACCGTGACTTTTCAACTGATTTCATTATGCGCTATGCTACTGGTGCTATCGCATACCTCAACACTGTCATAAACGTCATGATTGACTTTGCTCAAATGGATGACTTCCGCGAATTGTAAATAATTTTTTTGTGTAGAAGCGGCGAGACAAACAACCGGTCAGAATGGAAAATCAAACTACTGCAAAACGTCAAGTCAATGCAACAGAGCAGCCAAAGGAACTGAATATCACTCAATCCAAGACGGTTTTCAATTGAGTGTCGAAAGTAATCCGGATTTGTTTTTGCTTTGTTTTGGTTTTAAGAAACTCGCGCCACCTTCTCAACCAATCAGATGCAAAACGAAAACCAATCGTGACTTGGTCGCACGCGTTTTCTCGCGCTTGGCGCCGGATACGTTTGATGTCATTGGCCATTGCAATTATTTCAGAATTATTTTGGTTTTGGTTTCCGCGACACTCAATTGAAAACCGCTTTAAATGAATCCCACCTAAAATCCAAAATAAAACTAAACCCCAACTAAAACATTCACGTCCGTTGTTGTTAGTAATAAAATCATTTAATCTCCAGCAGGCAGTTCATAAGAATGGTTTAATCTTGTTTGTGCGGACTTGACTTGTTGGATGATTTCCAACATAAACGCACATCAGTACATGCACAAAGCTTCTCAGTCTTTGGCACAGGACGTATACTGTTTTAGTTTCCGCGTGAGCTGAACAAAGATATTATATTCACTGCTCTAAGCGTAAGTTACCAGCATCTACTTCTGGGTCAACATTCCTTCATGTTTGTCTGAAATCCAACACCAATGTAAAGGATATAAATTATCAAAGCATCAGTCCGTCATTCAATCTTCAAGCAGATCGGCCAACATGGAGAACAAAAGAGCTAAGAGCTCGAACGTTCTCCTCTTTGGCGTTTCGTTCAATTTAATTCTTACGTTAAGTTCCCTTGCTTTTACGTGCTATTCGTTGCATCAATTTGATTCGCGCCTGACAGCAGTTGAACGAGGTTTACTGGTCACAAACCAACCAAATGAGCTTCCCAATCGTGTCATTGTTAAACCAACAACTACGCACTCGCGTCTAAGTGGATTGCAAATGAAGAAAACTTTCTTCAAAAGAGCTGTCGATAGAACATCTATGTGCCGCAAATGCAGCAGTGTCTGTTTAAACTCGAATGGACATCCAAATGTAAGTTGCTCTTTATGATGTTTATATGGTTACTTCCATGTTCCAAATACCAACTCTTGTTGCATCCATTTTTGAAGGGTTTTGTCCCGAGAAGGGGGGAGGGGGGACTCCTAGGGTACCAGTATTTCCTATTGTGCTTGTAGCTCGAATTCATTTTCACCCAAAAGAGGTACCAATTCTACGACCTTCTACGACAAAACTAGTTCTTGTGATATTAGTTCCGACTTTAATACTGTTCTAAAAGACACTGAGATAAACTCTAAGCGGCACCTAAAGTGATGCTAATCCACGAATTTTAACTCTTAAAAGGTCACTGAAAGATACGACGATCACCCCCTTCACTTTTATATGGAAGTCCCCCCTCTCCCGGGGCGTTTTGTTTGCAATGGAATTAATTTACTTGCTCCACTTGCTAAATATCGCTCAGTAGATTCCATCCCTCGATTCCTCCATTCTCAAGGGTCAGTTAAAAGGGTTAAGTCTTACTAGTTCTGTTGGTTTTTGAACAGTTACATTTATTGGGGGCACGTATCCAACATTAATTAATTAGAAAGGTCAATTGATTCTTGAATCCAACTGTTGATTCAATTTATTATCTCCGAATGGGTGGACCACTGAATTACCAAAATAGAACGTTTTATTCTTTTTACCAAGAATCTAATAATCACGTGATTTAGTTTAGCATAATGGCTTTCTTCAGCATAAAGGCTTGCTTTAGCATAATGGCTTGCCAGGAGTGGCTTGTTTATTTAGCGTATATTCTAATTGTAATTGATACAGTCGAGTGTCAGTTGGCTTGCAGTTGTAGACAACAATACTTGTTCCCGACTGTTTTGGTACGGAAGCCGATAAGGGTCACAAGTTGTCGCTTCCAAGTTGTCGCTTCCGAGTTGTCGCTTCCAACTTGTCGCTTCCGAGTTGTCGCTAACAAAGGAGGGACTTCTTGTAGTATAATGTGGAAGGGAGGGGGAGGGGTGTGGGAGAACTTTACGAATCTCTAAGAGGTTAGTTATAGCCACACGAGCTTTTGAATTAACTTCCTCCCCCCGGAATATCTGCTTCCGAGTTGTCGCTTCGAGTTGTCGCTTCCAAGTTGTCGCTTCCGAGTTGTCGCTTCCAAGTTGTCGCTTCCGAGTTGTCGCTTCCGAGTTGTCGCAAGAGAAGACTGGTAAAGAGTTAGTCGAAGATGGCAGCCAAGTTGGCGAAGTTCGCGTGTTTTTATGTGCTTTTTATTCTATATATGTTCGTTTGGAATTTGTACACTTCCTTCTCTTCCAGATAGTACTATATTACAGGTACGTTGAAACATTTATCATCAAATTTCGTTTCGTTTAATAAGGTGGCCCAATCGGATTTTTCAGTGACGACAATCCAACAGAAAATAGATCGTCACAGCTGTACTAGACAAAGATTAAAGTTTCAGATGAGGTTTCTTTTATCATCAAGCGTTATATGAATACATGATGTATTGGAATTTACAATTGCGGGGAGATGAAAACGCTTTCATATAAGACAAGTATGCCAGCTCGAAGACCCAGCTTACGACGTTGATGTCAAGTTGCTATGGTAACTCCGATTTTGATAAATTCCATACATCATGTATTCATATAAAAACGCTCGATGATAAAACTTACCTCATCAGAAACTTTCATCTTTTTCTAGTATAGCTGTAACGATTTATTTTCTGTTGGATTGCTTATGGTGGTACACTAGTTGCTTATGGTGGTACTCAAAGTTGAAAGGTATCGTTACTGAAAAATCCGATTGGGCCACCTTTAACGAACGGAATTTGATGATAAATGTTTCAACGTACCGCTAATAGTGCTATCTGGAAGAGAAGGAAGTGTACAATTTCCAAACGAACATATACATAGAATAAAACGCACATAAAAACACGCGAACTTCGCCAACTTGGCTGCCATCTTCGACTAACTCTTTACCAGTCTTCTCTTGCGACAACTCGGAAGCGACAACTCGGAAGCGACAACTCGGAAGCGACAACTCGGAAGCGACAACTCGGAAGCGACAACTTGGAAGCGACAACTCGGAAGCGACAACTTGGAAGCGACAACTCGGAAGCGACAACTCGGAAGCAGATATTCCGGGGGGAGGAAGTTAATTCAAAAGCTCGTGTGGCTATAACTAACCTCTTAGAGATTCGTAAAGTTCTCCCACACCCCCTCCCCCACCCTTCCACATTATACTACAAGAAGTCCCTCCTTTGTTAGCGACAACTCGGAAGCGACAAGTTGGAAGCGACAACTCGGAAGCGACAACTTGGAAGCGACAACTTGTGACCCTTATCGGCTTCCGTAGTATTGGTAATCAGTGCCAAGGGCAAAACCAACACTGAAGTGTGGCATTACGTTGCATATTTCCCCGCAAAATATATGTACGTCATGTATGGCGCGCCATAGGTAGCAAAATTACTTTTGACACATGTAGAGAAGTACGACCCATTTCGAGCCTTTTCGACCTATTTCATGGTAATACTTGTCTATATGTGTCGAAAAGTAATTTTGCTACGTATGGCGCGCCATACGTCATGTGCTTTAGCTACAACGGAACAACGTAGAAATAAAATTCGTGGCTATCATGTTGTTTCCGGGGGGGGGGGGAGGGGGGGGGGACTCCCATATAAAAGTTACGTTATAACTTAATCTGCTTTAGATATAACGGAACACGTTTCTCCAATCAGACTAGGGTTACGTTTAACGGTTTTCTGAGATTCCTCCAGGCTGTGACAGTTGATCTGTTTTTAATTAACACATCATGAGATACCTTATCGTCAATTAGTGATGATCTCCTGGATCGAGTATCTTCACTGTTATCAGTCTTATCACGAAGACTTCTACACTCTTTGATTATTCATTGCTTATTTTTTTATTGTTTTGCTTTGACTTTATAATTTTTTTTTATTGTCACTGTTTTGAGGACAAGGCTACAGGTTTAACAGCTTATTAACTTTGCGCACTATTTTCGATGGCACCCATGCACCTATTGTTATTGTAAAGGCTTGTGATGCAAAATCAGAAGACCACACAACGTAGAAATGAAACGCTTGGCTAGCGTGTTGTTTCTTGCCGGATCTCTTGTTTAAATTGATTGCAAAGCTGGCACTGCGGTAAAAGGGCAGAACTAGTCTTCCTCAGGGCCAAGGCTATAATAAAAAATCCTGTTTTATCAGACTGGTCACCTTCAAACTAACTTGAACACAATTTGTATCTTCAATCAACAGAATTTGACCGTGGAACGAAGTCAGGACAAGATAGTTTGCGTGGAAGGTATTTACCATGATAGCTCATGATGTTTATGCATAACACAGTTGGAACTTAAGCTTATCTCAGTTTCTGTCTAAGACTTGCATGACTAGAAGCTACTAGACCTAACCTTTACGGCGGTCAAATGCTTGAGCATACACAAAGGCGTAACTTCTGGTCGCCCGCGTACCAATTTGCCGCGCAAAATTTGAAAGGAAAACCTTTGCAACAATCCGGTGTCACGCACAATTAGCGAGAAAAATCGGAACCTTGATAGTAATTTGCGAAAGGAAATAAAAGTAGGTAAAAGGAGAAGTTTAGACGTTCTTTATATTTCCAGCATTCTATTGATTTATCTTTCTTTTTTGGATGTTTACAGACAAAAGTTAGATGTGTTTAAAACATGGTGTAATGTTGAAGTTTGTCGGCGTAGTTTATTTTTGTACGCATGCTCAGACGTTTGACTGTGGTGGAGACCTAACCCAACACAGAATACCTTTTACGATTGTTTTGGCCGAGTTTCTGGATACTCACTGGTCAGATCATGTTTTATCTAGTAAATACTAAAGCACCGCGTCTCTCGCTGTATTTCTGTGTATAGCATGTGGTAATCAGGTATTCAGAATACACAAATCCTTTTCACAACTCACATTGATTAAAACTCAGGTCGTGTAGTACCTCAGGGTCCCCCAGGCCCACCCGGTTCAACTGGTCCTACTGGTACCCAGGGCCCTCCTGGAAAAAGAGGAAGAAGGGGAACAAGGGGTTTAGCTGGTCCCCAGGAAAGCGAGGCAGCAGGGGATCACCAGGAGCCCCAGGGGCAACAGGTCCCCCTGGGAAATCAACTCAACATAAAACAGACCGAAGTAATGGAACCCAATTAGGTAAGATATGTTGGATAATTGACGCTGTAGTGTGTTGTGATGAAACAATCAATGATAAAACAGCTCTTGTTATAAGACGATGTATTGGAAAAACCGATAGATCAATTTTACATCTAGTACGATGCAACACAAGTTTTAATATGAGTATACACAATAAAGCAGCGCGTATGATGCTGGACCTGCCACACGTGCATTGGCAACAGACGCACTGACAAGCCTCTTTCCTGGAAGAATTTACTACGCAGAAGAGCAGAACATAGGGCAATATTTACATACAAGTGACTGAATAATCTATTTTCACATACTTTTCAGTGTAATCTTAATAGAGACTTACACGGATATGATACTAGATCCAGACATAACATCCCCAAGCCCAGTGCAAGAATAAGATGGCAACACTGGACAACTATTAACTTTACAACAGACGTTGGAACAGCTTAGATATATCTGTATAAAGACAATTAGCTGCTTTACAGGATCACAATAATATTGAAAATAATTCGACAGCGCTAATTGGAAAAAGATGATTTAAAAAAAAATGTTTCAGGGCACACTTGTGCCAAACTTTATTGACATAGTAAAGATTTTGTGTTATAAATTATCATTGTTTCTGAACAGAAGGAAGTTAGGAAAGAATATTTGCTTTGCCTATTAATTAGTTTTTCTCGTTTGAACTTCTAGCCATTGCAACTGGGACCTATACAGTCCACTATCATTAGTGATCCAATAATGACAGCAAGTAAATGTGTTTTGCAGAATCACCACACTTCACTACAAAGCTTTCTCCTTCTGTGACGTTAAAGAGAATCAAAACGTCACATTGCGTTGTGAAGCAGCTGGGTTTCCACCTCCGGTGATCACGTGGTCTAAAAATGGTCACGTGATAGTAGAAGAAGACAGAAGACAGTTTAAGAAAAGAAACTTGGAAATAAAGGAAATTCAGTTTGAAGACCGCGGTATGTACACCTGTACAGCGGAGAACCTGTTGGGCAGAGTTCAACTATCAGTCAATGTAACTGTCAAAGGTATGTAATTAATTCAGCGTATATAAGTAATAAAATGCCCAAGAGCATATATTTATGCCAATATTTCATATTTCTTTGTTTCATCTATTTGGTTTGCAGTACCAGCAAAATTTATCACAAAGCCAAAAAGTTCTGTAACCGCTTACAAGACATGGGACACGACTCTAAAGTGTGACATTTTGGCCACCCCTCCCCTGAGATTACATGGACAAGATCACAGAGGCAGCTTCCAATCAACAGACATGTCTTAGCTGGGAAGAAACTTACGATTAAAAACACAACAGAGGACGATGGTGGTGCTTATCTATGCCAAGGAGCTAATGGATTGAGGAATGAAGTGGCAGTGATATGGATCATTGTAAAAGATGTGGGTAAGCTAAGAATATCACATCAAACGATTCTATGAGCTGACTCGTCAATGAATAAATTAATATACATAAATTAATAGCGCGATTAAAGTTTACAGCCCGGCCATTGACCAACCGACAGACTAACCGACCGACCGACCGACAGAGTGAAATTTGTCTACCTAGTGATATAACCCGTTCATTGCTTTCGCATTCACGAGTTAAAAATGAAAACTCTTTGTGAATGAAAGAGCGGTTGTAACGGTGTCGTTTACTTGTTTCTTTAAGTGAATCCTTCCATTGTGTCCAGACCCCCCAGGGACATTCAAATACAGAATGTGGGTGATACTGTAGAGTTGAATTGTTCAGCTCGTGGCTCGCCGCTACCTCAAGTCAAATGGTTCAAGGATGGACAACGTGTTATTTCTACGGCAATGTATGATGGGAAAGATTTAATAAAGAGTGAATTTGTAATTCCTCGCTTCAAGCCGAGTGACACTGGGATCTACACGTGTCTATTTTATAATGAGAAGAATAAGACAGCGCAAGCCAACACAAGCCTGAGTATGTGAATAATTTGTTTATTTATGGGGGGGGGGGGGGGGGAGGGGGGATTCTAGGGGAGCCGGGAGAAGAGCGGGCGGGAACCGGGAGAAATAGGAAAAAATTCGCGACAATGTGTAACATTTTTTCAATAGAAAAAGAACAAAGAAGCCACCTGGTCATATGGCCTAAGTTCCCACGAGTTTCCTGCAGCTCAGTGGTAGAGCGTCCGACCGGTGTGCGGAAGGTCATAGGTTTGACTCCTGTTGGGGGAACTCGGATTTTTTCGAGTAGCTTGTGTCACTGACTGAATCACTAACTGATTGAATCATAGGGCCGCAGTAAAATGTAACGGTTTCTGTACACATTTGTTTTTACGGGAATAACAACTTTTGTAATTATCCTGTTATTTTTACCTTTAAGCCTTAGTCAATTGTGGTAATCCTGGTTCTCCATTTAACGGACAAAAACATGGCTCACGATACTGGACTGGTGAATCTGTGACGTTCATTTGTCATCCGGGATATCGTTTGATTGGATCGGCCACTAGAAAATGTCTGCCTTCTGGTAACTGGAGTGGTATACAGCCTTCATGTAAGCGATGGCATTCTATACTCAACTTAACAAATAGATTAGTTATACTGAGATGCATCGATGACGTCAAAATGTGGTAAGAACCAAAAAGTGGCTCACGAGATGAAGTCGAGCGGGTCACTGATGTTTCTTACCACTACGTACTATTTAGATAAATCGTTGGGGCCCCGACGATGAAAAATAGTTTTGCAAAACTATTGCCGATAGCAACTTAGACTTTGAACGCTGCCGGGTCATGCGCGCGAGACACACCACGTAGTGATGTCATCTATGTGTCTGTCCTCTGATCGTAAGAATTGAAGAGGAAACTGTTGAACTAAAAAATCAAGCATGAGCATACTAGATCAAGCATTGCTCGGATTTGTTTTGTTCTAGCTTGTAGATAGGTTTTCTGAAGAGTGTCGAAAAACCAAAACGGCAAAGCAATTACAATGGCCAATCACAACAAACATAAACAACAAAATGAACCAATGAGAACTCGGAGCAAATACACGTAACTGGCGCCAAGCGCAGGAAAACGCGTGTGACCAAGTCGTTATTGGTTTTGGTTAGGTGGCGCGAGTTTTTTAAACCAATCATGAATCATAGTAAAATAAAACCAAAGCAATTTCGGATTACATCCGACACAGGAATACCACTCTAACTCTTTTCCAAATCACTACTTTTAAATGAAGGTCACAGAACTTGTCCTCCTTTGGAAAGCTTGGAGCAAGGTCTGACTCACGGGCAGCAATACTGGGAAGGAAAACACGTTTCATTCACCTGTAATCCTGGTTATTGGCTAAAAGGATCCCACAACGTGACTGCCTTAACAATGGTACTTGGACAGGAGTTCAGCCTTCATGTATAGGTAAGAGGCATTTAAAAATAATATTATTTATAACGGTACGTAATAACTAATGATTCCCAAACATCAAAATACACTGAACAGAAGCCGGAGGAAAAACGGATGTAAATGTGAAGACAGATGCGCGTGTCCTTGTATGGATAAAACGGCGTTATACACATGGAGAGGAAGAAACATTGTTTTCGCGTTGCGCCGCAGAACGTGAGTAAGGTTTCCAAGCATAAATTATCCGTTTCTATCTCATTTCCGGTTTTCGTTGTTATCTTGTTTTATCTTATCTATGACTAAACGTGCTTGTGATATGACAGATCAGCTTTCCAACTGTAAAAACTCGAAATACAGCTGAAGGTCAAGCTCCATGGCTTCGAGCCCGAATTAATGCAACGCTTGCAGAATTCAGCTGCCAGGCTTATTAGTCACGTTCCTCGCTATAGTCACATCACGCCTGTATTGTGCTCGTTACATTGGCTTCCCATCAAATTCAGTATTAATTTTAAGATAGTTCTTTTTACTTTTAAAACGATCTATGGTCTTGCGCCTACGTACATTTGCGACTTAATTACTATTAGAGAACGGTCGTGATATAGTCTTCGATCACATAATGCACTATTATTAATGCCTCCTAGTTCTACGCTCAAAAAGACCTTAGGGGATCGTGCTTTTTCAGCGGCTGCCCCCACACTCTGGAACAAGCTACCAGCGGACATTCGCAATGAGGATAATAGCTTTAAATGTTTATTGAAAACTCATTTTTTTAGGCTTGCTTTTAATTCGTGATGTTTTTAGTTCTTACATATTTATGTATGAAGATTGACTTTAGCTTTTAATAATGCAGCATTTTAGTTTTTAGTTTTTATTCAGATTGTATTTTTAGTTTTTAATATTGTAATGCGCTTTTGATCATATTCACATGGAATTAGCGCATTATAAATACGAATATTATTATTATTAATATATCTGGGGTTCAAACAGGCAAAGATTAAAGGAGCAGTGTCACCAAGATTTAGCACTACTTAAACATCCTAGCAGAAGTGTTTCTATCAATGGATACATTGGCCTGGTCTGGCTAAAAGTTACTATACTAGTACAGAAAAACTGTTAAAAAAATTATTATTTGACTAAGGACGGGTAGGAAGGAAGTGGAATGAAACTTGAAAAAGTCGGGGCGACGTTTTCAAGTTTTACGGTGTTCTTTAGAAAAATAGCTAAAAAAACAATTATTCTGGTTTGTTCCCACCTCAGGAGAATGAATTGATGTTTTCTCTTGTTGTTCAGGAGCCATTTTGTGCATTAAGGAGTGTACCTTCATAATTCAGATGTAGTTTACACAAAAACGTGGGATAATTCTCGTGATACTTTAAGGCATGTAAAACGACACCCTTCCGTTTATGCCAGCGCTAGCAATAATTAAATTACTTATTTAGTTTCACGCTAATAATGTTTGTTTCTTCTTTCAGGGACGATAATAATCAAATCAAATATTATCCAAGGCAATGAAATATTCTTCATTTATCTCACTGGATTTCTTGATCCCGTGGCTGGTTCACATCCAAATTGGAAGCTGTGTTACCGCGCCTCCGCTCACGGCTGGGCGGCAAGTACCTTCCATAGCATGTGTGATGGTAAACATAACACGGTGACCATCATCAAAAATGACCAGTACGTGTTTGGAGGATTCACTGACATTCCTTGGGGTATGGATCAGTATAATACTAGAAATACGTGTCTCGAAGAACCTCGCGAACGAAATAAAATTTAACGAAATTGGGATCCGATTGTTGGACTTTAGGGTGCATTTTTGGGTGAAAGGGCAGAGGTGTTCAGTTCTGCTGACATTCTGCGTGTATAACTTCCCCTGGCTGGTCAATCTGTAATTTTAATACAATATAACAAAGCCAGCAAAGTCGCGCGATGTGGACCACAGTTCTTGGCTACGTTTTGAGTACCGCGTATTCAATGTAAACTTCACTGCGCTAAGCTTGGAGCAATTCTTGAGGAGTCGTTCCTTGTCCAACTCGCAGTGTAATTAAAAAAAAAAAGAAAACAACAAAAAAAGTCCCCGGGCGGATACGAACCCGGGCAGCCGGGTCCCGATGATCAGATTGACAGGCGAGTAAGGATGGTGTTTGGCAGAAGAAATAGATAAAGAAATGTGACTGTACTTGATCCCGCCTGTGCTCCTTGCCGACAAAATCATAAACCTCGTACGCTCGACCTCGCTTCGTGAGGAATAAACAGCTATTGTCACTTTTTTTAATGCATGATTGTTATTAACCTATGGGTAAACAGGCGGAGTGCGTGAACCATGAAATACTGCCAATCGACGACGGATGATATCTGCCATTTTAAGAAATGTTGGTATCTTTAGACAACCTCAGACGTACCAGGGAAAGTGCATGCCAGACACCGCCCCCCCCCCCCCCCCCCCCCCCAACGTGTTGTATAACGTATATGTGCCATTTTCTAGGCAAAACATGGACGGTGACGCATAGCCACATATACTTATTACTGCATTATTTGTTTCTTTATTTATTTCATTCAGTGCGAAACTTATTACCCAGGCCCTTCTCAACCAGTGTGTCTAACTGGCGTGTACATCCGGGCCATTTTCCATGCTACACGTCAATCTTAAACCGTTCCAGAACACTCTCCGGTTGCCAAACAACACTGAGATTTTCGGAAATATGAGCAAATTATATAAGGAAGAAAATGTTCTTTAACAGAAAACTGACATATTGCTTCTGACTTACTGATTTGCACGCTCTTCTTAGTGTTGCAATAGAGTGGTAAAGTGTGACGTCACAAATTTTCAAATTTGCGAAATTATGAGATTTGATCAGCTATTCAGAGGAAGCATGCCAAAAAACGTCCACTTGCCAAAAATTAGCTCTCTATTGCAATTTGCGGCCGAGATATACAAGTTCAAAGGTTGGTACCGTCGCATTCAAACCTCTCTAATTTTGCGCCTGTTCTAAACTGAAAGAACAGACGCAAAATTAGATGGGATGGAAAAATTAAAACCTGAAGTGCCCATATCGCGGCCGAAAATTGCGATGGAGAGCTAATTTTTGGCAAGTGGACTTTTTTTGGTATGCTTCCTCTGAATAGCTGATCAAATTTCATAATTTAATTTTGTGACGTAATGACTTTAGTACTCTATAGAGCAGCTCTCTTGGTATTTCCTTGTGATTACACGTCGCATATTATAACAAGGTTTGCTGGTTTAAATGACTAAGATAATATGCCACGCTCGACATGTAAAATGTAACCTGGCATGGAGGACTATCAGGATAAAATTGCAAATTTGCGAACTTTCCTTTGTGCTGGAATTTCATGATTTTAATACCGCGGGAGACTGGGATACAATGAGTAAGGTTAACGGCAAATATCGAACATGGCCTATTACCTCTCTTGTTAATATCATTTATTTTTTTATTTATATCTTGCTTTTTCAAATGATGTTTCAGATTCCAGTGGTGGATATAGTTCTACTTCCAACGCGTTCATTTTCTCTCTCCGCAACAAAGAAGGTCTGCCACCATTTAAAAGCATGGTGACAAATCCGTCATATGCAATTTGCACGTGCTCAGGTTCATATGGTCCAACATTTGGTGCCGGGCACAACATCCACATTGCAAACAATGCCAACAGTAACACTAATTCATACACAAACTTTGGCACCTACTACTCTGTTCCAAGTGGAGTACAAGACAGGAGAACAATCCTGGCTGGGACTTACAACTTCTCACCTGATGAAGTGGAGGTGTTTTATCTTGGCTAATTCATAAGATGTGGCGATTAAAAAACGACAAACCGTTCATTCATATTCAGTTATTTACTTGGTGTCGATGTTATAGTTTGCAGACCGTGTCAAAATATGCCGGTGTCGGAATGCTGACAAAAAGTGTTTTTATAAGCTGGTAGCTCTGTTTCTAATGAAAAAGATACAGTCGTGTAAAAAATAGTAATTTTTTTAATCTTCTTAAATTGTAATATAATGTATTTTTTAGACGCAGGGCCCCTATGGATACCAGCCTAGTGCTGAATGGGCCACCCTGCTTAAATAAAGATTTACTATACTCTATATTAGCGGTAATCAAATAATCAAGGTAATTTATGCAAGTCATAGTAATAATCGAACATTTGGTCAAAGGTTATTTGTTAAAGGTTGAAAAGGCTTTGCTTAAAAACATTTTTAGAATATAAATTTTTATATTGAAATATTCCCTGTGATGTAAGAATTGTTAATATAAATAAATTACCGTGTGAACAGACTATGTCTCAAACAATTATTCTTACGGTACGAGACGTACTACGGAAGGGGATTTATTTGGGCTTATTTGTGGGGGGACGGAGGGGGGGGGGACCCGGGAGTAAGGGGGGGAGTCCATGGGAGGCGGGAGAAGAGAGGGCGGGAAGCAGAATTTAAAAGAAATTGCTTAACGAATAATTAGTTTTCTATATCCGGAGAGAACGACATTTTCGGCAGCGAAATTTAGTTCCAACTGAAGCTAAAACTAGGAATTTCAGTATGAAAGTGATTGTTGTCGACGTGACTGCGAAGATTTTGCTAGTGATAAGCCATATAAAAATGTCCGAGTAAATAATTCATTTATCTCGATTTAAAGTACAAAGTAGTGACATGTACCAAAATACTAACTTATTAGGAAGAGAACCGATTATACAGCGTTGTCACGTAATTGAGGGCGGAGAAGTAATGAAACCCTTCCGTGCTACCCAGTCAGCAGCTCCATTCGTGGATGCAGCTTCACAGATGTCATCAGGAGGAACCATGACAGCTAGTTTCAGTCCCTACTCGTCAACTGCATTCTACCTTTTGGGTGGGGCCCCTTCGGTTTCTTGACTGCGCAAGAGGACAAGCTCTTCTCTCCGAGCAAAAAGAGGAGAGCTCTGATATCGACAATGTCGACATGAGGCTTGGAGGATGGTAGGTGCTAAGCTCTTTTTAAGGCTGAAAAAAATAAACACAGGGAAGTTTGCGTGCACGTATTTTCCCAACCTCGTTCCCAGGGTCTACTCCGCTTTCAAGATGGCGGCTGGGCGCGGAGAAGATCCTGGTACACGCTGCAAAATACTCCACGAATCGTGGAGTATTTTATCACGGCGTTACACACGATCGAAACTCGTTTTAGTACACTTGACCAACGGTTCTGGGATCAAATATCATATTTGATCCTAGAACCGTTGGTTCAAGTGTAGAGAAAACAACTTTCGATGATGTGTCACGTGACAAAATACTCCAGGATTCGTGGAGTATTTCGCCAGCGTATACCAGGGTCTTCTCCGCGCCCAGCCGCCATCTTGAAAGCGGAGTAGATCCTGGGAACGAGGTTGGTATTTTCACTTCAAATCCCGAAACAGTTCTAAAAGATGCGTAATAACTACTTTTATTTTTCTTGCCAGGCAATTTACGAAAAAGTGAGCAAAACCAAACTAAAAAGGATCCAATTTATCCTACACAGTGCCAGGAAAACTTGTCCACGTCACTGACATAAGTCCTTTGTTTGTCTAAGCACAAAACAAAATGCCGAATAGCAAATTTCTGTCCTAATTTCCTGATCGCATGCGCAGTACCGTGCAACTTTTCAACATGGCGGCCGCGGAGAATAGTTCAAATAAAAGAAAAGAAAAAGATTCTGATTTTAGTCTTTCCAACTTGAGGAGTTGTTTGACTCGGAAGAAACAATTAATGCTAATTAGCCTATGAAATGGCGAAATGTCCAAAATGATAAAATCGATCGGCAAGTTTGTTGCGATCTTCAAGTGCTCGTCGATTAGCTTGTTTCAGTGCTGCCAGATTATTATTTCCACTGTGCAGTCAGGGTGTTAGAATAATTACCATCGACTATAACATGTTCTCTTGTCCACGTACTTTCTTCACACCCGGTTCTAGACTTTTCATCAAAGTCGAAGATAGATCAGCCGCCTCAAATGATAAGTAGCATCGCGCACTACAGCTATCGTGCCATTTGTTAAGAGGGTAAAATTGGGGGGGACCACCCATCGCACTGCCCCTCCCTACGGGCCCCCTATCTGATCATGCAGGACAAATGAAAGTATGCATCGCGCGCTTATCTTACGTCGCCATTGTTAAGAGGTAAAATTGGAGGTGGGGGGGGGGCCACCATCGCATCCCCCACTACGGTCCTAGCTGATCACGCAAGACAAAATGATAGTAGCATCGCGCGCTGCAGCATTCGTCGCCATTTGTGTTAAGAGGCGAAATTGGGGGGGGGGGTGCGGCGCACCCATCGAACTCCCCCTCCCTACGGTCCTGCTGACATGCAAACAACTGATAAGTATGGCATCGGCGCACAAAAGTACAGCTATTTCGTCGCCATTTTGTTTAAGAGGTAAAATTGGGGGGGTGGGACGCACGCCCATACGCACTCCCCCTCCCTCCGGGGCCTGCTGATCAGTGGTGCAGGACCAAACTGTATTAAGTATGGCATCGCGCGCCTGCAGCTATTCGTCGCCATTTTGTTAAGAGGGTAAAATTGGGAGGGGGGGGGGGGGCACCCATCCACTGCCCCCTGCCCTGACGGTCCGCTGCTGATTCACGCAAGACAAACTGATAAGTATGCATCGCGCGCTGCAGCTATTCGTGCGCATTTTGTTACGAGGTAAAATTGGGGGGGGGGGGGGGGTGCGCACCCCATCGCACTCCCGCTCCTACGGGTTCCTGCTGATCACGCAAGATGATCAGGCGCAAGGTACAAACTGATAAAGTATGCATCGCGCGCTACAGGCTATTCGTCGCCATTTTGTTAAAAGCCTCTCGATAAACGGACACCTCCCTCGTAGGCGGACACCTCTCGTAAGCGGACGGAATTGGTCGATGTACGCCAGCTACATACAAAACACTACGCGGAGACACCTCTCTTAAGCGGACACTTTTCTGGTCCCGAGGGTGTCCGGCTTATGGGAGGTTTCGACTTGTAACTCGGAGAAAGTACTTACTGACTAAAAAAAAAAACTGCGGTGTATAACACCACCTTTCCGTACTTCCTTCCTTAGGCCTACTTTTTATCCGAGCCGTGCCAAACTATCAAATCGTTGTAAAAGGGTAAAAATTTATCTAGCCTGGCCTGCGTAGTGGCGGTCGTTGTTAGCGCGCGAAGGCCAAATCGATTGCAGAGCGGCGGAGCCCTCGTCGCAAAAAAGGGCAGGCCTAGGGGGCCAGTAATAAATCTATATCTGCAAGATAAATCGGCTGGGAAATTTTGCGGACTAGTAAGGAGAACATCGTGAGGTCAAGTAACCAACGCGAATAAGATCTCTCGGGCCACTCAAGTTTGTAATGTTGGACAAAAAAATCCTTTGCTTTGACATTGAATTTGAAAGTGGACGATTCGGCGGGTGATCTCGGAGGACGACGGAATCCATTACTTCACTGAGACAGTTCCAGTGCCGTACATTTTCAGTTGAAGCCATCTCAGCTATCTTGATCTTCAATTATTCTCTTCAATGGGAAGCAATAAACAAGAACACAAGTCTTCGCTGACAAACATTTTCGTTCTTCCCTGGCGCATGCGGTGAAAATCGTGTAGATCAAACTTTTACCATTAAAAACCCGTAGGCCAGTACCTGCCATTTACGATACGGTGTCCTTTCCTACAAAAGCAAACTGTTTCAACGGCCGGTCACCTGCTCTTTGCTTCCTTCAAAAACAATTTTCGATTTTCCCTTTGAATATTCAGGAAATTTAAGCGCTTTCGATAAACTCTCTTCGACCGTAACGCCTATTTTCGTTCGACTTGGTGAAAATGATGTGAAAAAAATTGTAGTCCATCTCCCTATGGGGGAGTTCAAAACCTAACATTTGATTGACGTGTTCACCAGCTCTCAACCAATGCGGGAATTTCCCGTTTCCGCAGGTGGACGGGAAATATGGCTGGTCATTCAAAATACCTAGGTTTTGTTGCGCAGGCGGTCCTTTGTCAAACCCCCTGCGCACCAGACCCTCGCGGCTACCCGCCGCTCGCCAATAGCGGCTCTTTTCGCCGCTATCGATTTTGCCGGTCGCGCGCTAAAACAGACCGCCGCTACGCAGGTCTAAAAATTATCCGGTACGTTCCGTGCCTCGGTACCCTTTTTATGCCCTGTAAACCGGATTTGAGTCATGGTCCAGGCCTTGAAAAATAAATCTCTCAACAATGGGACGATTTAGGGAAAATTATCATGTCGACGTTCGAGAATATATCTTATTATATCCCTTAGTCAAAAACAAGACTCTAAAAAGCGTACTTTTTTTAGTTGTTTATTAAAAGGTGCTTGAAAAAGACTCCCATATATAAAAGTGGCGGGGGTGATCGTAGCACCTTTTAGGGGCTGAAATACATGGCTTGGTACCTCATAGGGTGTTTAAATCTAAACTAACCACCGTTAGCGCTTCTTTTACTCCTTGGTACCTTTTAGGGTATTAAGTCAGAAAACTGACACTGAACTACTTGACAGAAAACAAATTTGTACCTCTTAGGCTTGGATCCCACTAACGACGCAAGCATAAGCTCAAGCAACATACGCAGACGCAGTAACGTGTTGATCATTAGTGCCTTTTGGAAGAACAAATGCTGCATAATGATCAAACACTTTACTGCGTCTGCGTATGTTGCTTGTGCTTATGTCCTTGCGTCGTAAGTTATGAACCAGGCCTAAGAGCAGGCTTAGTGGTGAAAATGAATTGAAGGCACGCCCACAAAACGAGAGATATGTTGTAGTCCTGACCTGTTTTTGTCTTTATCCAACGAAAGTAGAAGTAAAAGACTGCTGTCAAGGAAACCAAGGCACATTTTGCAAGACACACCCACAAAACGCGTTATATATATGGGAGTCCTGATCGCAAAACATATTAGGTGCACTGTGGTAAAACGGATTAATGAATCTCCTCACATCCGTCTTGGATTACTTGATTTCAGTTTCTACTGGTTGCTCTGTTGCATTGACTTGACGCGTTGCAGTAGTTTGTTTTTCCATTCTGACCTGTTTGTTCGCCTTTCCTCTTCTACACCAACTGCTTCTTTAGGAATTCGTGACAGTCATTCCTTTGCTCACAGTACCATTAGTCCGTTTATGACAGTGTTGCGGTATCGACTTCCCAGTCTCCATCGCTCCTCCTTCACCCCTTTCCCATTCCGTTCCACTCTCTCTCTTTTTTCCTCACCCCTCCTCTCCCACCCTTCCTCCTTCTCTTTCCCCTCCTCTCTCTCCTCCTCTCTCTTTTTATCTTTCTCCTCCTCTTTTCCCCCTCCCCTTCCCCCCCTTCTCCTCCTTCCCCCCTTCTCCCCTCCCTCTTCTCCATTCTCTCCCTCTCTTCATCCCCTCCCTTTCGTTTCTACTCCCTTCCTCTCCTTCCTTCCTCCCCCTTTCCCCTTCCTTACTCCCCTTCTCTCTCCCCCCCCCCTCCCTTCCTTTCCCCCTCCCCTCCCCCCTCCCCTCCTTTCTCTTTTTCCTTTCTTTCCCCTCCTCCTCCCCTCCTACCCTCTTCCTTCCTCTTCCCCTCCCCCCCCCCCCCCCCCCCCCTCCTTCCCCCCCCCTCTCCCCCCTTTTTTCTTCCCCCTCCTCCCTTTCCCTTTCCTCCCCTTCCCCTTCCCCCCTTTTCCCCTCCCCC
>MU827802.1:0-206120 GCA_029204205.1 Desmophyllum pertusum
GTATTATGAAGGTACACTCGCTGATGCACAAAATGAATCCTAAACAACAAGAGAAATACACCAATTCATTCTCCTGAGGTGGGAACAAACCAGAATAATTGATTTTGAGTTATTTTTCCCAAGAACACCGTAAAATTGAAAAACGTCGGCCCGACTGTTTCAAGTTTCATTCCATTTCCTTCCTACACGTCCTTAGTCAAATACATTTTTTAACAGTTTTTCTGTACTAGTATTAATAGTAACTTTTAGCAAGACCAGGCCACTATTAGTGGATTACCATTGATATAAACACTTCTGCTAAGATGTTTAAGTAGTACTAAATATTGGTGACACTGCCCCTTCCAATTGCCGCCTCTCCCCTTTCTGTCCATTCAGGACTTGTTTCAGCTATATTAAAACAGCTGCCCGATGCGCAAACCCACAGTAAACTTATTTCCTTAACCATAAAGCCATTCATTGGCTTCAAAGTCACTGGTCAAGGAGACTAACGCTTAGATTTCTCTGCATCTCATAGAAACAACATGTACGAAGGATCCAGCGGCTTATATCCCAACAGTTTCATGACATTTCTGCAATTTTGTTCAATGATGCTGATCGCATACGGTAAAATTTTAAATCTCCAGCTCTCCGCACCTTCAAAGGAATCTTCTCTCCACGGTGCAGCCTTTTTGTTCGCTCTCTGTCTTCGGCTTATGCGACGCTACATCAAGCCAGTTACTCACAGTTTCGTCCATGGGTAACCCAGCAAACTCCAGTAAGTCTGGAAGGAGTTTAGAAGAGTTTGCCGCTAGATCTTCAAACCGTAATATCTTTATTCGCTTTCTCCACCTCAGTGGCAAGGTTCTGATGATGATGTTTAGGTTGAATTCAGTTTGTCTGCAGTTGTGGTACGAGAACAACCTCGACTTCGCTAAGCCAGCTTTGTCCCTGTTGCGATAAAAATTCACCTCCCCTCTTGGATCTCTGACCAGAAATAGCAGTTTACAATCAAATTCATTCGATGAATCGCACACATTAATCAAACTGTTCAATACTGTTGCTCGGCATTCGTTCCATCAGAGCTTTAACCCACAGTCATGTTGTATTTGCTTTCACAAACCTCTTCCAACGTTTTCTGATCCAGCTCTCCTGGGCAGCCATCCCGAATATTCCACCTTGGATCAGAAACATTGTAACGACAAAAAGGAGGCGACGAAAGAGCGACGCTAGCTTGCTCGTCTCTTGGATAATCTCTGGTCACTGTTCTATAGTAGTGGCGCACATCATTAGCGTGTTTGTAAGACACAAATTTACACCGAAATACGCCTTGCATCCACTGGAAGCTTTTCTGTTGGTAATCTCTGTTGAAAGGCGCTACACTACCGTGAAGGCGTCCGACGGTTTGATAAGGCTCAAACAAGTAAAATACGGACGGATGGTGGTGAAGATATTTCCCGTGAAGCTCGAACCAGAACGGCCTTGAGCGACAATGATTAAGTTTTGTCGTTTTCTTTGATCGTTCCCCTCAGCCAAGACTCGATTTTGAATCCGCTTTATATCGAAATTCCGAGCGCCAACTTGACTGAAATGTCCCGGCTGTTCGATATTTGGCGTTGTGGGTCTTTGGTGATGTAGCAAGGTATAACATGACCGCCATAAACAAAACCTGCTGCCAGTGCTGTTGCGGCAAAGCGAGAACGAAAACATCTCTTAAATCTCCTTAGAATGACCATAATCGGCCGGCAACGAGTTTGGTTAAACAACAAAAACATGGGATTTTTAGAACTAAAATTCTGGACTGCGAAATTACAAGTTCATGATTTGTGTAAGCCCCTCAAGTTGATATTGCTGTTGTCGTGTGTTATTAAATTTACATCGCTGTAACAAGCGGAAGTGAACATTACTGAAAATTTAATCATAAGTTAAGACTTCTGGTAAGGACTAATCACCAGGAAGGGGGGGATTGGAAAAACCAGAGAGGAAGCATAAAGTAAAATTAAAGCAACGATAGGGGGGCTCAAAGTAAAATAAGTCATTCAAACAGGGGGGGGGGGGGGGGACATTTTATTTCGGGACATTGACGTTACATGTAAACCCAACTAAATTCAAATTCAATTCAATAACTAAATTCACTCCTTTAGGAGGGGGTATTACCTAATATTTTCCTACTTGAAGCCCATTTTTCGACCATTTTTCCATACTCCCCCCCCCCCCCCCCCTTTCCTGGTAATTATTGCACAGTGCCTTAGTTCATATGTATTCTCTTGGTATGATCTCATTACGGAGCAGATTTTTTCTCACGTTCATTCTGTTCCTATAGGAAAACTCATAATAGAATATTTAATTTGGGTTCTGAAATTAGTTGGAAGTTAAGGTCAATCGAATTATTACTCACAGGCCCAAACGACCATTTCGTTACTTCTTTCCTGGAATTACCTAGTACTTTCTATCTTAAAACTTTCACTCCCAAGAGTGCTAAGTTCAAAACTGAGGAAAAATATTAAATTTCATTTTGCAAAAATTGTCAAAAACAAACATTACCATTTGAAAGTACTGCTCTATGGTACCTTTCATTTGAATGGTCACACACTAGGGTTTCATCCACAGACTCAAAAGTTAGAACCACCTTGTACAGCATAATAAACAGTACCACATGAAAGTACTGCTCAATAGCTTTCATTTGAATGGTCACACACTAGGGTTTCATCCACAGACTCAAAAGTTACATCCACATTTATTGACTCAAGGTTTTTACTCTGGGAGTGAAAGGATCAATTTGGACGATCCGTATTGCCGACCGGTTATTTCTCGTAATAATTTCTTGTAGTTTTAATTGCGTTTAATATTCATAAGTAATTGTTACAGGTTTTCACGAGTGGTTGGCCAGGATAAAGCCCTTTTGTATCGCTGGTGCTTGCAGGTTTTGCGAATATTTGCATTTCGGAACTTGTGATTTTGTTCACAGATAATTATTATATTTAAGAAGGCGGTACTTGAGATTCAGCCTCCTTAAATTATCTATTTTGCTTCTTGTAACATACGGTTGTGTAAAAATCTTTGATAAGTGCTTTTATTTGTGATATTACTATAAAGTAAAGATGAAGTTTTTATCTTCAAGAATGTACTTTGTATTTTTTGTATTTCTCTCGATGTTTTTCTTTGGCAGGATACTCTGGGATCGTTAAAATTGGCTAAAAAGAACATTGTATCGAATACAAAGAGGTCATTCAGCGGAAAGTTGTGTAATATGGCTGGGTATTTTTACGAGTCAGTTTTTATTTTTCGAGCCTTTAGGCGAGAAAAAATAAACATTGACGAGTGTCCGTTGTCCGTATTATTGAGGGCCGTACTATAGAGGTTTTATAGAGAATATATGGGCATTTTTCCAGGACCAATGGAACTGTCCGTACTAGAGAGGTGTCCGTATTAGAGAGGTGTCCGCAAGGAGAGGTTCGACTGTACCTGAAATACTATAGGTCCGCAATGCGTACGTGTGTCGTCACGTGCTGGTAATTTTGTATCGGACAGTGATCATGGCCCTCCATGACAATTTAGTTCAGTTTCTTCTTTATAAATGTGTGCATGAATCACGAAATAGTCTATCAATGTATCTTACTAAGACAATAAGCATCTTTAAAACATCATACAAGTGACATATACATTTATTTCCTTTCAGGTTTTGGGTCATCTGCCTCTTGATTGGCTGTCAGATGACAATCATATTCGCTGTCTGATTGGCCTGTTCACTTGTGATGTGCTTCTTAATTCTAACATTTTCCAGGTGATTACTCATTATAATATACTCACCACAGGATATTGCAATTTTGGGCAATCTGATTGGTTCCCTACTCAAGGCATATGAGGCAATGTACCATTACTACCTTATTTGGGAAGCCCGCAAATAATAAATATCCCATTTGTCCTCTGTTTTTTCCTTCCGTTTCTTCCCCAGTAATTTTTTAATTGCAATACCCTGTGGTGAGTATATTATAAAACAATTATTCCACTCAATCTCGTCGTACATGAACTCATAGCCAACTCGGCGTATACATACCTTATATCATGTGAATTTGTCTATAAATTGTAATCACTAATTTCTACACCTGATTTTTCTGATCAAAACGATTAATACATACCATGGGCTTCTAGTTTAAAGGAGCTACGTCACGGTTTTGTGCAACTTGAAAAAATTGGCCAATGTTTTCAAGTTCGCTGTTGATAATCCGTCTTAATCTTCTCCATCCTTTAACCATCCTTATTCCTGTTTGGTTTATTATCACCTCTGTGGTGTTTTTCTATCTTAGTAAACTATGATTTTGAGGCTTTCTTCAATTTGAAGGTCATTTTGCACTTCGCAGAAATGACTTAAAAATATGTGCAATAATAATGAAGTAACAGCAGTACTGTAAATGACTATGTTTTAGGAGTGTTCCGCTGACCTCCTGAAGCCACTGTCGTTGAGCCGTCAGCTTCTTACAGCACTGTTTGATGGCTGTGTCTCCAGACGAAGGTTTATAGCACATCACGTGATTGATTTGGAATCTCTTCACGCCTGGCTCATTGGCTCGGCTACCAAGCTTTGGCGACAGAACCACGCGGTGAGAATTTCAACTTTAATACTAACTTACGGTACCATAGTTTAAAAGTTGTGAATCGCGTGTGTCTGTAATGACGGTCAGTCAGTTGTTATCTCACAACGCCGAATGACCAACGATAAATAGGGAAACATTAAGTAGAGTAAACAAGATGAAAATGATTCACGGTTTGTTTAAACAATATCTGTAACGTAGCTCGACAGAGAATAGCGCTAATGAAAATGATTATAGAAAATTATATTTTTATATTTTTATAATATATTTTTATTATATTTTCTATATAATTATCATACATTACCATAATGACTTCTGTAAACCATGCAAGGACTACTTAAACATTAGGCAGAAAATAGCGCTTTGGTTAGGCAGAGAATAGCGCTTTGGTTGGGCAGAGAATAGCGCTTTGGTTAGACAGAGAATAGCGCTTTGGTTAGGCAGAGAATAGTGGTTTGGTTAGGCAGAGAATAGCGCTTCGGTTAGGCAGAGAATAGCGCTTTGGTTTTAGGCAGAGCTTGGGTTTTCATATCTTCGTGCAAAACACTACAATCCAATTAGAGCGTGCGTTGTACGACCTTCATTCTTTATCTCAACAGAATCAAGCCTCAGTAAGCGACATGAATGTTATGCTAAGAGACACCAGAGGTCTTGTATTCTCGACATTCAAGTACCTACTCAGGGCTCCCTCGCAAACTGCTTATGCTGGCCAGAGCACAATACAAAAGGTAACGAGCATAACACCACAGATTTTCCTTTCAAAACCCGGAGTCCAATTTCCTTTCTAGAGATAGTAGTCCAGGGCAAATTTTATCGGGGGTATTGGTCAGTTTAGCCTGTGTACATCCGCCCGGATATTTATTTTGGCGGATCCAGATGTGTGTTTCTGAATCGATTCTGGATCGTTTCTCGTACTTTTCTTTCTTTCTTTCTTTCTTTTTTCTGTTGCACTTTAAGTTTTAATTTCATACTACGTGTAGTTTATTATTTCTGAGATCACATTTGAAGTATTTTTTACCTTTGCGAATTTTCATCGACCAAACATTATGATCTCACGAGGTTATGACGAAAACTGTGAATTTTTATAAAATTCGCTGTTTTGTTTTTTTTCAAGACCAAGTATGATCTCATGAAGACCTCGTGAGATCATATTTGGATCGAATTTTTGCAATTTTCGCAGATTTCGGAAGAGCATTGCATTGCCTGGACATAAGTGCCTGGCTCCGGCCTCTTTGTAATTTTTTATTGCGAAATATCACGCCATGTTGCGAAATTGTTGCTCCCCGGTTTCCGCCACCTTGGGAATTCCGCTTCCACCTTCTCTTTTCCCACCTCCCGTAGCCTTTCCGCCTCCTTTTCCTCCCGGGTTCTCGCCCCCCAGTCCTCCCCCACAAGGGGGGAGGGGGGGGGGGGGCAGATTGTGTTCCTTGAGACCCAACTAAACATAACAGAATGGGGAAATGTGATTGAGAGACTCGTAATGAAGAAGATGTTTTTCAGTTTGTGCAGTTATTCTGTAATCACTCTGCAGCAGAATGAGCGTTGTATGATAGTTATTTAACGCTTGTTTTTTTACATTTTGTCTTTAGCTAAAAGATGATTTGCAGGCTTTTACTTTAGAAGTGCAGCAGTGTTCAAAGGATTCTTTGAAGGAGACTATTAGTTCGTATCATGTTGTTTTAGTCATAGTAGAAGGAATTCTGGCGCTGTGTGAAGAAGTAAGTGTAATATTTCTTAATGTGGTATTTGTACCAGTTTTCTGCATTTTATCAATTTGGTTAGCAATTTTGTCCAAGGCTTTTTTTCTTTATAATTTTAGGTTAGTAGCTACTTGTGAATATATGAAATATCATATATTTGAACTGCGGGTGAAATATTTAATACATGACCTATTTATTTCCGCGTTGGTTACATCCTATGGCATTTAAAAGTTTTGGCTTTAAAGTGGAGGACTTTGAAAATTTCAGCCATTTGGTAGTGGGTTTTTTGGCGGGAATTGCGCGCGCGCAGTGCTTTTGACCGCTGTGGAGTGTCTACCAAGCTTAACATTTACCATCGATTCTTTCTTTCCAGAATTAACGCAGTTACTTCCTCTTCCAGGTAGTCTCTAGCAAGACGTCCTCAAGCAAGATGATTAGGATTTCATCTGATGTTGTAATAACACTTGGTCCCGCTCTGCTGGAGATGCTGAGAGCAATTGTTCAAGCATCACAGAGAAAACAGAAAGGAAACAAAGGTCAAGATGTCGGCAAAAGCAGATTACACGACATTCTTCTTTGTCAAGTTCCCGCCTTGATCGATTCCTTTACATCTCTGATTCATATTTACTCAGTTTCCGAGCAATCCAGGTATTCTGTGTAATGACTTTTCTATCTTTTTTTTCTGATGTTTTTTAGATGTCTATAGAGTTGTAAAGTGTGGCGTCACAAATTTTCAAATTATTTTTATCAAGCCTCAAAATCCCACCGTAAGATAAAGATTGCTGCTGTATGATCAGCCACAAAAATTCAACTTTTTAGCACGAATAGAATAGAAGATATAGAGGTTCAAAGTTTGGTACCGTCCCATACAAACCTCTCTAATTTTGCGCCCGTTCTAAACTGAAGGAACAGACGAAAAATTAGAATGGTTGTATGGAGAAATTAAATCCTGAAGTGCCTCGCATCTCAGCCGCAAATTGCAATGGAGAGCTAATTTTTGGCAAGTGGGATGCATGCTTCCTCCGAATAACTGATCAAATTTCAAAATTTCGCAAATTTAATTTTTGTGACGTCATAACTTTAGTACAGTGTTCGCAACCTGCCTGGAATGTTACAGGTTTCCATGGTGACTCACGTCTGTTCTGCTTCCAGGAAACTGATGCGTGTAAAGGAGGTTTACAAGCAATGCGAGTGGCAAGATGTGTTTGACGTCACACTGACAGCTGCCATTCACCATGTGTTCGAGCGGGACCTGTCGCAATCAGAGCTTTCAGTGAACGAGAATGAGGTACAACTTACTTACAAAGTAACTTTTATGATGCACAAAAATATATTAAAATAGAGCGAAACTTCAAAATGATAGTTTACTGAGGTGGTAAAGCAGCAAAGAGGTTAGAATACGTCTAAAAGGAACAATTAAGGATGGCATTGTTTGGGGAAGATGTGGACGGATTACGAACCGTCCTCGTATATAGCGGTTTTCAATTGACTGACGAAAGTAATCGCTGAATTGCCTTAGTTTTGCTTTACTACTCTCGATGATTGGTTTACAAAACTCGCGCTACCAACCCAACCTATCACATGCAAAAACCCAAACCAATCGCGACTTGGCCGCATCCGTTTTCCCGCGCTTGGCACCGGTTACGCGAATTAGCTTTGAGTTTTCATTGGTTCGTTCTGTTGTTTTCGTTTGTCGCGATTGACCATTGTAATTGCTTTTGTTTTGGTTTTACGGCACTCAATTGAAAACCGCTCTTACTATCAGATGAGTGTTAAGGGAATTACTGATGACTTGTTTTCTTTCTTGTTTTCGCTCAATCAGATTGGAACCTTACATTCCTGCCTCCGTTTCCTCAAAGTCGTGTGTCTGTCGTGCTCAAAACTCGAGCTACATTTACCCGATGATTTTCACTTCCGACTGCTCGCGTCAACACTTAATTTCTTGAGATTACTTGAACTTAACAAAACGAATTGTACGGACGCTCCGAAGAATAATGGCGTCCATCTTGAGAAGACAAATGACGGACATCAAAGTGGAAGGAAAGAAACGAAAATGGCGGACCAAGAAAAAGGCTCAGAGAGTGAGGACATTGTCAAGGAGGGTTACTGTCTCGTGGTGTCGTTGTTTGAAGGATGTGATCCTGTTCTGCTTCCTGATTTACTGGAAGGACTCGGTGATGAAATTGTAAGTTCCACTCTTGAGCAATATTCTAGCTCAGTATAACCCTACTCAAATGTTCTGATCCTCAATGGCATAGATGAAATGACATTGTTTACTGAAGTAGTAGCGAATCCGAGCAAAGCGCATCTTCTCCCCCCCCCCCCCCCCCCCCTCCTTTTTAACCCTATTCGGACCGGGCTTTTTTTGGTCTTTTCCGACCAAGGAGGGGCGGGTTCCGCCCCCTCCCCTCCGTTTCTCCAAGATTATTAAAGCTACGACAACGAAACTTGGAGGGTAGATAGTACTTCTAACAATGTTTCTTTTGACGTATGAAACACGACATACTGACTGACGCAGAAATTACGTCATTATTTCCGAACAGCCGCCATCTTGGTTTTAAGGATTTTTCCAAAACGTCAGAAAAACCACCCAAAATGACTCTAAAGTAAACAAAACCAATAAAAGAATGCTAAAATGGTCAAAAAAGGTAAAAGTTATTGCCAAAAGTTAATTCCAAAATTGGAAAAATAGCCTGTCAAAATATGGTTGCCATGGTAATGATAATTAATTTCATGTACACCTTTCGTGTGCATTGTCCATTCCTTTCTCCAGTGATTAAACATTCAAAGTCTTTTTTCCTAGGGTAGTACCTTGCAAACGTTTGAACTGTAGTGTGTTGTGTACTAGAACTGGCTTTATGGATGATCTGCTTTTTCAGTTGCGACTTAATTTCAGTGACTTTTCCTTCTTAAAAAATCAGACTACAAAGAACATGAGTGACGCTTCTCTTGAGCGACTCCACGTGGCTCTTCATGTCTGGCACCGTCTGTTGAGTGGACGCTTTACCAAGGATAAAAGGAAAGAACTGAGACCAAAACTGCCAAGGTTTGTCTTTGACCACGTTGTTGCACGGTAAAGAGCAGTTGTTGATTCTCTGTTAAATGTAATTGTGTTTGCGTTCGCGTTTGCCCTTTTCTTTTGAGTTTGCGCTTACTTTGCGCTTTTCTTTTGCGTTTGTTTTTGTTTTGCGTTTTTCTGTTCTGTTTGCGTTTTACGTTCGCGTTCGCTTAGCTCAGTGCAAACCAAAAGGGTATGAACCTCAAAGTAATATTCAGATCTATTGAACCTTGTAGCCCCGAGATCAGAATTATATTCATCTAAGCTCTTTCCAGATGTTTTGGGATGCTACATAAAGATTTTACCTCTTGTGTAACAGGGTCTATACGCTCAATACGTATTTGTGACGAATTTGTTGTTGTCTTTTCAATAGATTCTGTTTGCACTACAGTTTGTGTTACAAGAATTAAAAACTGACAACCTTGGGATTGTCAATCAGGCGATTGATGTCATGGTGAAAATTCTATCTCTTGGAAAGGTTGGTAGAGTTTACTGAATGTGTTTCTGTGTTTTGGGATAGTTTCTGTTTTTCCCGAGTCCTGTACCCGTTGAGGGCGAGGCGGGACTGAGCCCGGAGTATTCGTAAGTTCTCGCGCTGTCTTGATTGTTCTGTTTTGTTTTTGTCCTGTTTTGTGCATGATAGTTCGTGTATTTCTTGTCACACATTTATTTGTACCTCTTTCTCTCCATTTCTTTCGGGATACATTTTATGTTTCATGATTCAGAAACAAACAAAAAACAACTAAAACTAGACTGTTCACAGTCCCTCTATTTTTTTGCGCTGAAATCGTCGCGCCGTCACGATCGATCGTGGAGCCACCATCTTGGATTATTTGGAGAGCGAAATCTGGGGAGAGGACGGCGCCACGATCGATCGTGACGGCGCGACGATTTCAGCGCAAAAAATAGAGGGACTGAACAGTTAAAAAAAACAATGTTGTAGTTACCTTGACAATGACGTCATGAAGACACTGAAACGTCGTTTCTTATTGTTTGTTTTTGCTTGCCTCTGTATTTCAAAACTACTATTGATAAGAATTGTGAAAATATGTGGTTTATTTGTTATTATTAGCTTACGCCATCTGTTTGGTATGTTTTCTCTCATCACAGGGAATGGTGCTGCCTCATAATGCCGTCCTTGTCCTACACAGCAGTCTGATCAAGCTGACATCTAGTGACAGCAGGTAAAAATGCTACGAGGGCTAAAGTAGTTCGGTTTGATATCAATGGAGAGAGTCTTTAGCCAGTGTTCTTATTTTTCTTATATTAATCTTCTCTTTTAGCGGTTTCCCGCAGTTGTTTTCAGTCCCTGTACTCTCTGCTGAGCACGCTGCTCTTTCAGCACTCGGAAGCCGTATATGGAGCTGTGCACGTGTTTATCACGTGTGTTCGGAGTATCCTTTGATCATTTGAGTGTTCATCCATTGTGTACTTCCTGAATTATAACCAAGTTACAAACAATCAGAGACACTAGATGGATCTCTGTGTTGTTCTTTAATAAAGCATGGAATTGCCGTTGTGGGAGTCCTCCTCCAAGTGGCCTGGGCCAAGGAACGCAGCAACCTCGTTCCTGGGCCCTTTCTCATCCACCCGCGAGAAAATACTTTCTCGGTCACTTTCTCGCGGGTTCGCGGATGATGAGAAAGGGCCCTAGGAACGAGGCTGGGGACGCAGGCGCACAACACGGCTGGAAATAGAGCCTATGAGAGACCAATCTCGTTCCCAGAGTCCTCGTTACCCTAGTCCAGCGGAGGAGCGGCCAACAATGACCTCTGGGATAGAGTGATCTGCCTGACTTGTGCAGTAAGACCGGAAGTCGAAGAATCTTGGCGTCCGTTAGTTGAAACATGAGGTCGAACACATGCGCAGTAGAGCCGGAAGTCCAAGAATCCTGTCATGGCGGATCGCTTCCCCCCAGAGGTCCTTGTTAGCCGCTCCACCGCTGGACAAGGGTAACGAGGACTCTGGGAACGAGATTGACGAGAGACGTGTTTTTTTTTCCAGTCGGCCAGAGATCATGGGTTTAGCAGTTTGAGTTTATTCCAAGCCTTAACTGTCTTAAAGATCTTTTGTTGAGCTTGATACAAAGCTGCGATGAGCAAAAACGAAGCTGCAGTGGGACAGCAAACAGCCCAAAAATTGAAACCAAGTGAATTAGCACAAAGCGCACAATGGATGGCGAGGTATAAACAAACTGCCTGTTGTTCTGGGAGTATGTCGCTTTGAGAAAGGACAGCATAGAATGAGCACAACAGGATAACAGTTATCTTTGTCGGTCGGAATTGTCTCCGCGAATTTTTTTTATAAGAGATATTGTTAAGGCTGACGTGTGTGCTCGGGAGTGCTCGTGTAATTTTCTTATTGATATTGTTCGGCGAGTTCGCCCCTCCCTACTGTAGTAATGTTTTGTCGTCGCAATGCAGAGTGCTACGGTGTAAGATCTCCCAGTCTTTCGCATTGACCAACATACGTTTGTTTGCTTTGTTTTCAGATTATACCAGGAAATATCCTCACACAAAAAACTCATTTTCCAAGGTATTGTACCTAGAAGTTTCTGTTTACTTGTTACCTCCCCCCCCCCCACCTACCTGTTTACCCCCTCCCCCCCCCCCCCCCGCCCACGTGACGACCTAAATAACGGCTACGAAGGAGGCTATTGTAACCTGTGATAAGGCTAATTTTCCCGCGCTCATTAATATTCTCATTAGTCAGTAACTATTTGTTTCGTTTTCATTTGCAGTATTCTCCTTACATGATTGCGGACTATATTCATGGTATCCAGACTGTTGCTATTCCTTCAGTTATCAGGGTAAGGTCAACTCTGGATCATTCACAGCATAGTTTGTAATAATTTATCTAATTAATTCCCGTTTAACTCTCTCTCTCTCTCACCAGGACGCTCTCACTCCTGGGTGTATTGCCTGCTGGACTTGTGTGGTGAGCATGAGCTATCGCTGCTACACGCTGTACTAGAGAAAGGATCGCGGGAGCTCTTTCATTCCTTGCACGCGGACTACACAAAGTACCACAAGTTTAAGGGAAAGTCTGATGTTCGCAACGACGACAAGAGAGGAGGAATGTTGCCACTTGAGTGAATATGAAAAAAAACACCACAATTTTTCGTGAAGCGAAACAATTGAATAGTGCCTCAAACTGCAGCAAAAAAAAAACCCAAACAAACAAACAAGACCTACGCAGACAGTTTGCGTAGGTCTAAAACACAATAAAAATGTCAATGTTTGTAAATGATGTACACTATGTTATTTAGCCTGCAATACAGTAGCAGAGCAAGGGAGTGAGAGAGACCGTCTGAGAATCAGGCTGTCAGTACAGGGTATTTTGGGCGAGCGAGCGAGCGCTGAACATTCCATCGAGTGTTTAAGCCGCCAGTTGAAAGAATAGGATGGATTGACTAAAAATAATTTTGTTCCGTTACACTTAATAAAATACGTCTGCTGTATTCGTTGTACTGCGGACAGGAATCGATGGGGAGTCAGAATTAATTATACCTGTCATGACATCGTTTATAAGGGGGTCGGTATTGTAGTAGCGTTATTTGAACCTACCCCATTACGACCGCCGCCCCCCCCCCCCCCCCCCCCCGTTTTTAGTGCAAAGTGCACTATTGCTGGTTTGCAACCATTCCCGAGAGATTTAAATGACAAAGACCCTGGCGGCCATGTTGGATGACAGGAACAATAAAGCTAATTAGAATTATTTTGTTAATGGTCATCCAACATGGCGGCGATGACGTCAGTTGCAAACCAAGAATAGGTATGGTTTTGTGTAGGGCGGATAAGTGATAAGTCGCTACTTCACTATGCCGTAAACTTTGATAATCAATTAATTAATTAATTAATATGAATTAATAAATCTTGGGGGGTCACGCGTGCTCACCACGCAAAACGTGGGTGATCTATCTGCGTTATTACTGCTTGTATTTAGCGCAATATATATTTGTTTCAGACGACGCTTTGCCCCCCTTATGATAGCTTTCTGCTTACATGTAAATTTCACGCATGCGCCAAAGATCTGTAGTACGTTACTAACAACAAGTACATCGAAGATATAATTGATTTATTTTTTCACGCATGTAACCACAGGTCACCAAAGCGCTGTGTAACTAAAGAAGAAGCTTCAAGATAGATTTCAAAACAGTTTGGGATCATAAGGAATTTTCATAAGGAACATTTTGATCGCGGAAGTATGGCGTATCTATGAAGTGTCAAATGGGCACTCTTAGCTATAATTGTCAATGAATGGGATAACTTCATTTTCCGCGTATTTACTGAAAATTATTTTATTTGTGGTATTCTTTCAGGAATTGTATTCGCACATGAGTTTCAGAATCCGCGCGTTAATTTTGTGAGCCAGCTAGCAGGCCAGAGATAAAACTGAATTTCTAGCGTTACAATTATATTTTTGAACGAAATTTAAATTAAATTGAAGTTCAGAGTTCGTTCAGCCTGTAAAAACGTTTGTACCGTTCGGTTGGTTCGCATCTCCAAGCGCAAAATTCACATCGTATTACTAGTCCAGTCATTTTACGGTTTGACCCAAAACTAATTGCAACAGAAGGTTTCTTTTCATAATATCATCTGAAATACCATCTAGAACAACATACTAACAAAATCATATTTAATCGACACACGGGAAGATCGACAAAAACAGGTTTGTTTTTTGTGACGCTAACTCGCTCTCTGGTGCAACATGAAAACGAGGCTCTGAAACGGAAGTTGATTTATTATGCATTTATAGGTCTTACATTTGTCTGAAATCATTCAAAATTAGTACAGGAGTGTAAATATAGAGTAAGATAAGGCACAAGTTCAGCTAGAGAGCTTATTTTCATATAAAACCGTTTGATTTGGCTAAAGACTTTGAGTGCCTAATCTTTAGAGTCATGGCTGTCTTCGTCCACTGACTGTATGACGGAGCAGTTGTACGCCCAGATTCTCTACACTGGCCACATGCTGAAGAACACTCGAGGCTGTGCTTGTGGCAAGTACATCTTAACCTGCTGCAGTCTGATGAGCAGTTGCACCTCACGATCCGCATAAGGGATCCAGCCCCACTCCTGCTCACATGTCAAGACTTCAGTCGCACTTCCATTCCTTTACGACCTTTACTTGTAGGTTCGCCCATAGGCTGTGATATATTGCTGCAGTAGATGTCAGGGGTAGGCTTTGGGGTTAGATTTGCGTCCTTGAGTACTCGCCACTTTCTCGCAGTACTTCTGGCATCTGAGGGCATCAAGCCTATCGCCGGGTTTCCCATTGTATAGAGATACCAACGCATTCTCACCCGCTGCCCCAATTTCATCCACGGTGGAACTCATATTTAAGACTTTTGCTTGCCCTCGGAAGTACGGGGAGTTAACGAATTTCTTCAAAGTCGCACCCTTGCCGATTCCATGCAGGCGGCTTGTGGTGTCGCACCCAGTGATGGCTTGTATCAACAAAATTTTATCACACCTCCGCCCCCACTGCTCCTTAACTCTCTTGATGTTCCAAACGCATTGTCTTGAGTCAGCCTTTGGCTCTGGCTTGAAGTACAGGTCACAGCTGCCAGGGCTGGTATAGTAACACAGAAGCACGAGTAGATCAGTATCGTCGCCGACAAGGGCTGTGGCTCTTGTTATCGCAGACTCTATACAGCTGTCTTCACAATGAGAAGATCTGCATCACCCTGTGCGTTGTACGTCAAGCAGTCGGTCTTCTGCAGAAACTGGCTGAGCATGTTTATGAACTGCTGCTTGTTATTCACATTCAACCGTTGATCCTTCTTCATCGTGACTGATCCTTCTTCATCGTATCATGTCTTGAGAGAAGGTCACCGTCACTCCAACTTTCCCAGCTGTTGGCCTCCTCTGTGGCATGTTCTTTGTTGACACCTTTTCGTACCCATTAAACACGACAATAGGCTTGCCGTACTTCCTTGTGATATAACTGCAGTACAGATTACAAATCGCCTGGTACGTGGCTGATCCTCGAGGCCATGGGATCCGATGGAGAAGTGCCCCGCCGTCTAGTACGTACTGGACGTCTCCTGTTGGTCCTGCCTTGGCGTCTGGCGTCAGTTTAGCCCAATGAGCATCATCTGGCTTTTGCGGCTACCGCAGCATCGTGGGACCCATTTTACTCATTTTTACTCATTTTACTCATTTTACTCATTTTTACTCATTTTTACTCATTTTACTCATTTTACTCATTTTACTCATTTTTACTCATTTTACTCATTTTTACTCATTTTACTCATTTTACTCATTTTACTCATTTTACTCATTTTACTCATTTACTCATTTTACTCATTTTACTCATTTTACTCATTTTTACTCATTTTACTCATTTTACTCATTTTTATACATTTTACTCATTTTACTCATTTTACTCATTTTACTCATTTTACTCATTTTACTCATTTTACTCATTTTACTCATTTTACTCATTTTACTCATTTTACTCATTTTACTCATTTTACTCATTTTTACTCATTTTACTCATTTTTACTCATTTTACTCATTTTACTCATTCATACTCTCAAGTTCTCAAAAGGTCTCAAAAAGGTCTCAAAAAGGTCTCAAAAGGTCTCAAAAAGGTCTCAAAAAGTTCTCAAAAGGTCTCAAAAAGGTCTCGAAAAGGTCTCAAAAAGTTAAAAAAAAAGGTCTCAAAAAGGTCTCAAAAAGTTCTCAAAAGATCTAAAAAAGGTTTCAAAAAGTTCTCAAAATGTCTCAAAAAGGTCTCAAAAAGGTCTCAAAAGTTCTCAAAAGGTCTGTACAGCTCCGCAAATGATCCCGGGACCGCAAATGATCCCCGACCGCAAATGATCCCCAAATTGGACCGCAATGATCCCGAACCGCAAATGATCCCCAGAGTGGACCGCAAATGATCCCGCTAAAAATTGAGGAATGGCGTGGACGGTGGACCCGATTTTTTTTCCCTTTTGAATATCTTTCCCAAGAACTGAAACCGTGCACGCTAGACATTTTTATCTAGTTACCTGGTTACTAATGACGGAAGTGATCGATTTTTTTTCATGCATTGATGCAGATTAATTTTAGTAAAAATATAAATTCAAAATCATTGAACTAACGCGAGATATCAGTAAAAATATTTAATTCGAGAATGTGTTTTTTTGGTTTTCGCGGTGAAATTCATCCTCGTCTAGAATTGTTGCAGACTTACACAAGAGTTAACACCGCATGTTATATTGTTTTCGCGTCACCAAGATTCATTTATCTAATTCTGCGCCATGAAACAAGCTAGACATGGGAATTGACACCCGTTACAGCAAACTACTTCACGAAATCGGCAAATAACATTTCCGGTGAATTCTATTTCATGCTGTTTTGGCGACATGACTGCATGATGAAGTGTGAAAACTGTGAAATTTTTTTCAGGCTCCTAAAAAAAACAAGAGGAGAACTCTAAGAACTCTCATCGGGACGGCCATAAGGTGGCCGTTTATAGGGGCTTATTATAACTTAAAACTGAAAGCGCGGTTGCTGTCGTACGGTGATTGACATCCGATCTCGATATCAAAAAGGTCTCAAAAAGGTCTCAAAAAGGTCTCAAAAGATCTCAAAAAGGTCTCAAAAGATCTCAAAAAGGTCTCAAAAAGTTCTCAAAAGGTCTCAAAAAGGTCTCAGAAGGTCTCAAAAAGGTCTCAAAAAGGTCTCAAAAGGTCTCAAAAAGTTCTCAAAAGGTCTCAAAAAGGTCTCAAAAAGGTCTCAAAAAAGTCCTCAAAAGGTCTCAAAAGGTCTCAAAAAGGTCTCAAAAGGTCTCAAAAAGTCCCAAAAAGTTCTCAAAAGGTCTCAAAAAGGTCTCAGAAGGTCTCAAAAAGGTCTCAAAAAGGTCTCAAAAGGTCTCAAAAAGGTCTCAAAAAGTTCTCAAAAGGTCACAAAAAGGACTGAAAAAGTTCTCAAAAAGTCTCAAAAAGGTCTCAAAAAGGTCTGAAAAGGTCTCAAAAAGGTCTCAAAAAGATCTCAAAAGGTCTCAAAAAGATATGAAAAAGTTCTCAAAAGGTCTCAAAAAGGTCTCAAAAGGTCTCAAAAAGGTCTCAAAAGGTCTCAAAAAGGTCTCAAAAAGTTCTCAAAAGGTCTCAAAAAGGTCTCAAAAAGGTCTCAAAAGATCTCAAAAAGGTCCCAAAAAGTTCTCAAAAGGTCTCAAAAAGGTCTCAAAAAGGTCTCAAAAGGTCTCAAAAGGTCTCAAAAAGGTCTCAAAAAGGTCTCAAAAGGTCTCAAAAAGGTCTCAAAAAGTTCTCAAAAGGTCTCAAAAAGGTCTCAAAAGGTCTCAAAAAGGTCTCAAAAGGTCTCAAAAAGGTCTCAAAAAGTTCTCAAAAGGTCTCAAAAAGGTCTCAAAAAGGTCTCAAAAAGGCTCAAAAGGTCTCAAAAAGGTCTCAAAAAGGTCTGAAAAAGTTCTCAAAAGGTCTCAAAAAGATCTCAAAAGGTCTCAAAAAGGTCTGAAAAAGTTCTCAAAAGGTCTCAAAAAGGTCTCAAAAAGGTCTCAAAAAGTTCTCAAAAGGTCTCAAAACGTTCACAAAAGGTCTCAAAAAGTTGTCAAAAGGTCTCAAAAAGGTCTCAAAAAGGTCTCAAAAGGTCTCAAAAAGGTCTCAAAAGATCTCAAAAAGGTCTCAAAAGATCTCAAAAAGGTCTCAAAAAGTTCTCAAAAGGTCTCAAAAAGGTCTCAAAAAGGTCTCAAAAAGGTCTCAAAAAGGTCTCAAAAAGGTCTCAAAAAGTTCTCAAAAGGTCTCAAAAAGGTCTCAAAAAGGTCTCAAAAAAGTCCTCAAAAGGTCTCAAAAAGGTCTCAAAAAGGTCTCAAAAGGTCTCAAAAAGTCCAAAAAGTTCTCAAAAGGTCTCAAAAAGTTCTCAGAAGGTCTCAAAAAGGTCTCAAAAAGGTCTCAAAAGGTCTCAAAAAGGTCTCAAAAAGGTCTCAAAAGGTCTCAAAAAGGTCTGAAAAAGTTCTCAAAAAGTCTCAAAAAGGTCTCAAAAGGTCTGAAAAGGTCTCAAAAAGGTCTCAAAAAGATCTCAAAAGGTCTCAAAAAGGTCTCAAAAAGGTCTCAAAAGGTCTCAAAAAGGTCTCAAAAGGTCTCAAAAAGGTCTCAAAAGGTCTCAAAAAGGTCTCAAAAAGTTCTCAAAAGGTCTCAAAAAGGTCTCAAAAAGGTCTCAAAAGATCTCAAAAAGGTCTCAAAAAGTTCTCAAAAGGTCTCAAAAAGGTCTCAAAAAGGTCTCAAAAGGTCTCAAAAGGTCTCAAAAAGGTCTCAAAAAGGTCTCAAAAGGTCTCAAAAAGGTCTCAAAAGTTCTCAAAAGGTCTCAAAAAGGTCTCAAAAAGGTCTCAAAAAGGTCTCAAAAGGTCTCAAAAAGGTCTCAAAAAGGTCTCAAAAGGTCTCAAAAAGGTCTCAAAAAGGTCTCAAAAAGGCTCAAAAGGTCTCAAAAAGGTCTCAAAAAGGTCTGAAAAAGTTCTCAAAAGGTCTCAAAAAGATCTCAAAAGGTCTCAAAAAGGTCTGAAAAAGTTCTCAAAAGATCTCTAAAAGGTCTCAAAAATGTCTCAAAAAGTTCTCAAAAGGTCTCAAAACGTTCACAAAAGGTCTCAAAAAGTTCTCAAAAGGTCTCAAAAAGGTCTCAAAAAGGTCTCAAAAGGTCTCAAAAAGGTCTCAAAAAGTTCTCAAAAGGTCTCAAAAAGGTCTCAAAAAGGTCTCAAAAAGTCCTCAAAAGGTCTCAAAAGGTCTCAAAAAGGTCTGAAAAAGTTCTCAAAAGGTCTCAAAAAGATCTCAAAAAGGTCTCAAAAAGGTCTGAAAAAGTTCTCAAAAGATCTCTAAAAGGTCTCAAAAAGGTCTCAAAAAGTTCTCAAAAGGTCTCAAAAGTTCTCAAAAGGTCTCAAAAAGTTGTCAAAAGGTCTCAAAAAGGTCTCAAAAAGGTCTCAAAAGGTCTCAAAAAGGTCTCAAAAAGTTCTCAAAAGGTCTCAAAAAGGTCTCAAAAAGGTCTCAAAAAGTCCTCAAAAGGTCTCAAAAGGTCTCAAAAAGGTCTCAAAAGGTCTCAAAAAGTCTCAAAAAGTTCTCAAAAGGTCTCAAAAAGGTCTCAAAAAGGTCTGAAAAGTTCTCAAAGATCTCTAAAAGGTCTCAAAAAGGTCTCAAAAAGTTCTCAAAAGGTCTCAAAAACGTCTCAAAAAGGTCTCAAAAAGGTCTCAAAAAGTTCTCAAAAGGTCTCAAAAAGGTCTCAAAAAGTTCTCAAAAGGTCTCAAAAAGGTCTCAAAAAGGTCTCAAAAAGTCTCAAAAAGTCTCAAAAGGTCTCAAAAAGGTCTCAAAAGGTCTCAAAAAGGTCTCAAAAGGTCTCAAAAAGGTCTCAAAAAGTTCTCAAAAGGTCTCAAAAAGGTCTCAAAAAGGTCTCAAAAGGTCTCAAAAGGTCTCAAAAAGGTCTCAAAAGGTATCAAAAAGGTCTCAAAAAGTTCTCAAAAGGTCTCAAAAAGGTCTCAAAAAGGTCTCAAAAAGGCTCAAAAGGTCTCAAAAAGGTCTCAAAAAGGTCTGAAAAATTTCTCAAAAGGTCTCAAAAGGTCTGAAAAAGTTCTCAAAAGGTCTCAAAAAGGTCTCAAAAATGTCTCAAAAAGTTCTCAAAAGGTCTCAAAACGTTCACAAAAGGTCTCAAAAAGGTCTCAAAAAGTTCTCAAAAGGTCTCAAAAAGGTCTCAAAAGGTCTCAAAAAGGTCTCAAAAAGGTCTCAAAAGGTCTCAAAAAGTTCTCAAAAGGTCTCAAAAAGGTCTCAAAAAGGTCTCAAAAAGTCCTCAAAAGGTCTCAAAAAGGTCTCAAAAAGGTCTCAAAAGGTCTCAAAAAGTCTCAAAAAGGTCTCAAAAGGTCTCAAAAAGGTCTCAAAAGGTCTCAAAAAGGTCTCAAAAAGGTCTCAAAAGGTCTCAAAAAGGTCTCAAAAAGTTCTCAAAAGGTCTCAAAAAGGTCTCAAAAAGTTCTCAAAAAGTCTCAAAAAGGTCTCAAAAAGGTCTGAAAAGGTCTCAAAAAGGTCTCAAAAAGGTCTCAAAAGGTCTCAAAAAGGTCTCAAAAAGTTCTCAAAAGGTCTCAAAAAGGTCTCAAAAGGTCTCAAAAAGGTCTCAAAAGGTCTCAAAAAAGGTCTCAAAAAGTTCTCAAAAAGGTCTCAAAAAGGTCTCAAAAAGGTCTCAAAAGGTCTCAAAAAGGTCTCAAAAAGTTCTCAAAAGGTCTCAAAAAGGTCTCAAAAAGGTCTCAAAAGGTCTCAAAAGGTCTCAAAAGGTCTCAAAAAGGTCTCAAAAGGTCTCAAAAAGGTCTCAAAAAGTTCTCAAAAGGTCTCAAAAAGGTCTCAAAAGGTCTCAAAAAGGTCTCAAAAGGTCTCAAAAAGGTCTCAAAAAGTTCTCAAAAGGTCTCAAAAAGGTCTCAAAAAGGTCTCAAAAAGGTCTCAAAAGGTCTCAAAAAGGTCTCAAAAAGGTCTGAAAAAGTTCTCAAAAGGTCTCAAAAAGATCTCAAAAGGTCTCAAAAAGGTCTGAAAAAGTTCTCAAAAGATCTCAAAAAGGTCTCAAAAATGTCTCAAAAAGTTCTCAAAAGGTCTCAAAAAGGTCTCAAAAGGTCTCAAAAAGTTCTCAAAAGGTCTCAAAAAGGTCTCAAAAAGGTCTCAAAAGGTCTCAAAAAGGTCTCAAAAAGGTCTCAAAAGGTCTCAAAAAGGTCTCAAAAAGGTCTCAAAAAAGTCTCAAAAGGTCTCAAAAGGTCTCAAAAAGGTCTCAAAAAGTTCTCAAAAGGTCTCAAAAAGATCTCAAAAGGTCTCAAAAAGGTCTCAAAAAGTTCTCAAAAGGTCTCTAAAAGGTCTCAAAAATGTCTCAAAAAGTTCTCAAAAGGTCTCAAAACGTCTCAAAAAGGTCTCAAAAAGTTCTCAAAAGGTCTCAAAAAGGTCTCAAAAAGGTCTCAAAAGGTCTCAAAAAGGTCTCAAAAAGTTCTCAAAAGGTCTCAAAAAGGTCTCAAAAAGGTCTCAAAAAGTCTCAAAAGGTCTCAAAAAGGTCTCAAAAAGGTCTCAAAAGGTCTCAAAAAGGTCTCAAAAAGTTCTCAAAAGGTCTCAAAAAGGTCTCAAAAAGGTCTCAAAAGTTCTCAAGATCTCAAAAGGTCTCAAAAAGGTCTCAAAAAGTTCTCAAAAGGTCTCAAAAAGTCTCAAAAAGGTCTCAAAAGGTCTCAAAAAGGTCTCAAAAGGTCTCAAAAAGTCTCAAAAAGTTCTCAAAAGGTCTCAAAAAGGTCTCAAAAAGGTCTCAAAAAAGTCTCAAAAAGGTCTCAAAAAGGTCTCAAAAGGTCTCAAAAAGGTCTCAAAAAGGTCTCAAAAAGGTCTCAAAAAGGTCTCAAAAGGTCTCAAAAAGGTCTCAAAAGGTCTCAAAAGGTCTCAAAAAGGTCTCAAAAAGGTCTCAAAAGGTCTCAAAAAGGTCTCAAAAAGGTCTCAAAAAGGTCTCAAAAGGTCTCAAAAAGGTCTCAAAAAGGTCTCAAAAAGGTCTCAAAAAGGTCTCAAAAAGTTCTCAAAAGGTCTCAAAAAGGTCTCAAAAAGGTCTCAAAAGATCTCAAAAGGTCTCAAAAAGGTCTCAAAAAGTTCTCAAAAGGTCTCAAAACGTCAAAAAGGTCTCAAAAAGGTCTCAAAAAGTTCTCAAAAGGTCTCAAAAAGGTCTCAAAAAGGTCTCAAAAGATCTCAAAAAGGTCTCAAAAAGTTCTCAAAAGGTCTCAAAAAGGTCTCAAAAAGGTCTCAAAAGGTCTCAAAAGGTCTCAAAAAGGTCTCAAAAAGGTCTCAAAAGGTCTCAAAAGGTCTCAAAAAGTTCTCAAAAGGTCTCAAAAAGGTCTCAAAAGGTCTCAAAAAGGTCTCAAAAGGTCTCAAAAAGGTCTCAAAAAGTTCTCAAAAGGTCTCAAAAAGGTCTCAAAAAGGTCTCAAAAAGGCTCAAAAGGTCTCAAAAAGGTCTCAAAAAGGTCTGAAAAAGTTCTCAAAAGGTCTCAAAAAGGTCTCAAAAGGTCTCAAAAAGGTCTCAAAAAGTTCTCAAAAGGTCTCAAAAAGGTCTCAAAAAGGTCTCAAAAAGTTCTCAAAAGGTCTCAAAAAGGTCTCAAAAAGGTCTCAAAAAGTTCTCAAAAGGTCTCAAAAAGGTCTCAAAAAGGTCTCAAAAGGTCTCAAAAAGGTCTCAAAAAAGTTCTCAAAAGGTCTCAAAAAGGTCTCAAAAAGGTCTCAAAAAGTCTCAAAAAGGTCTCAAAAAGGTCTCAAAAGTCTCAAAAGGTCTCAAAAAGTCTCAAAAAGTTCTCAAAAGGTCTCAAAAAGGTCTCAAAAGGTCTCAAAAAGGTCTCAAAAAGGTCTCAAAAGGTCTCAAAAAGGTCTCAAAAAGGTCTCAAAAGGTCTCAAAAAGGTCTCAAAAAGTCTCAAAAAGTCTCAAAAAGGTCTCAAAAAGGTCTGAAAAGGTCTCAAAAAGGTCTCAAAAAGATCTCAAAAGGTCTCAAAAAGGTCTCAAAAGGTCTCAAAAGGTCTCAAAAAGGTCTCAAAAGGTCTCAAAAAGGTCTCAAAAGGTCTCAAAAAGGTCTCAAAAAGTTCTCAAAAGGTCTCAAAAAGGTCTCAAAAAGGTCTCAAAAGATCTCAAAAAGGTCTCAAAAAGGTCTCAAAAGGTCTCAAAAAGGTCTCAAAAAGGTCTCAAAAGGTCTCAAAAGGTCTCAAAAAGGTCTCAAAAAGGTCTCAAAAGGTCTCAAAAAGGTCTCAAAAAGTTCTCAAAAGGTCTCAAAAAGGTCTCAAAAGGTCTCAAAAAGGTCTCAAAAGGTCTCAAAAAGGTCTCAAAAAGTTCTCAAAAGGTCTCAAAAAGGTCTCAAAAAGGTCTCAAAAAGGTCTCAAAAGGTCTCAAAAGGTCTCAAAAAGGTCTGAAAAAGTTCTCAAAAGGTCTCAAAAAGGTCTCAAAAAGGTCTCAAAAAGGTCTCAAAAAGGTCTCAAAAAGATCTCAAAAGGTCTCAAAAAGGTCTCAAAAAGTTCTCAAAAGGTCTCAAAAAGGTCTCAAAAAGTCTCAAAAGGTCTCAAAAAGGTCTCAAAAAGGTCTCAAAAAGTTCTCAAAAGGTCTCAAAAAGGTCTCAAAAAGGTCTCAAAAAGGTCTCAAAAAGGTCTCAAAAAGGTCTCAAAAAGGTCTCAAAAAGGTCTCAAAAAGGTCTCAAAAAGGTCTCAAAAAGTTCTCAAAGGTCTCAAAAAGGTCTCAAAAGGTCTCAAAAAGGTCTCAAAAAGTTCTCAAAAGGTCTCAAAAGGTCTCAAAAATGTCTCAAAAAGTTCTCAAAAGGTCTCAAAAAGGTCTCAAAAAGGTCTCAAAAAGTTCTCAAAAGGTCTCAAAAAGGTCTCAAAAAGGTCTCAAAAGGTCTCAAAAAGGTCTCAAAAAGTTCTCAAAAGGTCTCAAAAAGGTCTCAAAAAGGTCTCAAAAAGTCCTCAAAAAGGTCTCAAAAAGGTCTCAAAAAGGTCTCAAAAAGGTCTCAAAAGGTCTCAAAAAGTTCTCAAAAGGTCTCAAAAAGGTCTCAAAAAGGTCTCAAAAAGGTCTCAAAAAGTTCTCAAAAAGGTCTCAAAAAGGTCTCAAAAAGGTCTCAAAAGGTCTCAAAAAGGTCTCAAAAGGTCTCAAAAAGGTCTCAAAAGGTCTCAAAAAGGTCTCAAAAAGTTCTCAAAAGGTCTCAAAAAGGTCTCAAAAGGTCTCAAAAAGGTCTCAAAAAGTTCTCAAAAGGTCTCAAAAAGGTCTCAAAAAGGTCTCAAAAGGTCTCAAAAAGGTCTCAAAAAGTTCTCAAAAGGTCTCAAAAAGGTCTCAAAAGGTCTCAAAAAGGTCTCAAAAGGTCTCAAAAAGTTCTCAAAAGGTCTCAAAAAGGTCTCAAAAAGTTCTCAAAAGGTCTCAAAAAGGTCTCAAAAGGTCTCAAAAAGGTCTCAAAAAGGTCTCAAAAAGGTCTCAAAAAGGTCTCAAAAAGATCTCAAAAGGTCTCAAAAAGTTCTCAAAAGGTCTCAAAAAGGTCTCAAAAGGTCTCAAAAGGTCTCAAAAAGTTCTCAAAAAGGTCTCAAAAAGGTCTCAAAAAGGTCTCAAAAAGGTCTCAAAAAGTCTCAAAAGGTCTCAAAAAGGTCTCAAAAGGTCTCAAAAGGTCTCAAAAAGGTCTCAAAAAGGTCTCAAAAAGGTCTCAAAAAGGTCTCAAAAGGTCTCAAAAGGTCTCAAAAAGGTCTCAAAAAGGTCTCAAAAGGTCTCAAAAGGTCTCAAAAAGGTCTCAAAAAGGTCTCAAAAGGTCTCAAAAAGGTCTCAAAAGGTCTCAAAAAGGTCTCAAAAGGTCTCAAAAAGGTCTCAAAAAGTTCTCAAAAGGTCTCAAAAAGGTCTCAAAAAGGTCTCAAAAGGTCTCAAAAAGGTCTCAAAAAGGTCTCAAAAAGTTCTCAAAAGGTCTCAAAAAGGTCTCAAAAAGGTCTCAAAAAGGTCTCAAAAGGTCTCAAAAAGGTCTCAAAAAGTCTCAAAAGGTCTCAAAAGGTCTCAAAAGGTCTCAAAAAGGTCTCAAAAGGTCTCAAAAGGTCTCAAAAAGTTCTCAAAAGGTCTCAAAAAGGTCTCAAAAAGGTCTCAAAAAGGTCTCAAAAGGTCTCAAAAGGTCTCAAAAAGGTCTCAAAAGGTCTCAAAAAGGTCTCAAAAAGTTCTCAAAAGGTCTCAAAAGGTCTCAAAAAGGTCTCAAAAAGGTCTCAAAAAGGTCTCAAAAAGGTCTCAAAAGGTCTCAAAAAGGTCTGAAAAAGTTCTCAAAAGGTCTCAAAAAGGTCTCAAAAAGGTCTCAAAAAGGTCTCAAAAGGTCTCAAAAAGGTCTCAAAAGGTCTCAAAAAGGTCTCAAAAAGGTCTCAAAAAGGTCTCAAAAAGGTCTCAAAAAGGTCTCAAAAAGTTCTCAAAAAGGTCTCAAAAAGGTCTCAAAAGGTCTCAAAAAGGTCTCAAAAAGTTCTCAAAAGGTCTCAAAAAGGTCTCAAAAAGGTCTCAAAAGGTCTCAAAAAGGTCTCAAAAAGTTCTCAAAAGGTCTCAAAAAGTTCTCAAAAGGTCTCAAAAAGGTCTCAAAAAGGTCTCAAAAGGTCTCAAAAAGGTCTCAAAAGTTCTCAAAAAGGTCTCAAAAGGTCTCAAAAAGGTCTCAAAAAGGTCTCAAAAGTCTCAAAAAGGTCTCAAAAAGGTCTGAAAAAGTTCTCAAAAGGTCTCAAAAAGGTCTCAAAAAGGTCTCAAAAAAGTCTCAAAAAGGTCTCAAAAAGGTCTCAAAAGGTCTCAAAAAGGTCTCAAAAAGTTCTCAAAAGGTCTCAAAAAGGTCTCAAAAGGTCTCAAAAAGGTCTCAAAAAGGTCTCAAAAAGGTCTCAAAAAGGTCTCAAAAAGGTCTCAAAAAGGTCTCAAAAAGGTCTCAAAAAGGTCTCAAAAAGTTCTCAAAAAGGTCTCAAAAGGTCTCAAAAAGTTCTCAAAAAGGTCTCAAAAAGGTCTCAAAAAGGTCTCAAAAAGGTCTCAAAAGGTCTCAAAAAGGTCTCAAAAGGTCTCAAAAAGGTCTCAAAAAGGTCTCAAAAAGGTCTCAAAAAGTTCTCAAAAGGTCTCAAAAAAGTTCTCAAAAGGTCTCAAAAAGGTCTCAAAAAGGTCTCAAAAAGGTCTCAAAAGGTCTCAAAAAGGTCTCAAAAAGTTCTCAAAAGGTCTCAAAAAGGTCTCAAAAAGGTCTCAAAAAGGTCTCAAAAGGTCTCAAAAAGGTCTCAAAAAGTTCTCAAAAGGTCTCAAAAAGGTCTCAAAAAGGTCTCAAAAGGTCTCAAAAGGTCTCAAAAAGGTCTCAAAAGATCTCAAAAGGTCTCAAAAAGGTCTCAAAAAGGTCTCAAAAAGGTCTCAAAAGGTCTCAAAAAGGTCTCAAAAAGGTCTCAAAAAGGTCTCAAAAGGTCTCAAAAAGGTCTCAAAAGGTCTCAAAAAGGTCTCAAAAAGGTCTCAAAAAGTTCTCAAAAGGTCTCAAAAAGGTCTCAAAAAGGTCTCAAAAAGTTCTCAAAAGGTCTCAAAATCTCAAAAGGTCTCAAAAGGTCTCAAAAGTTCTCAAAAAGGTCTCAAAAGGTCTCAAAAAGGTCTCAAAAAGTTCTCAAAAGGTCTCAAAAAGGTCTCAAAAAGGTCTCAAAAGGTCTCAAAAGGTCTCAAAAAGGTCTCAAAAAGTTCTCAAAAAGGTCTTCAAAAGGTCTCAAAAAGGTCTCAAAAAGGTCTCAAAAAGGTCTCAAAAGGTCTCAAAAAGTCTCAAAAGTCTCTCAAAAGGTCTCAAAAAGGTCTCAAAAGGTCTCAAAAAGTTCTCAAAAGGTCTCAAAAGGTCTCAAAAAGTTCTCAAAAGGTCTCAAAAAGGTCTCAAAAAGGTCTCAAAAGGTCTCAAAAAGGTCTCAAAAAGGTCTCAAAAAGGTCTCAAAAAGAAGGTCTCAAAAAGGTCTCAAAAAGGTCTCAAAAGGTCTCAAAAAGGTCTCAAAAGGTCTCAAAAAGGTCTCAAAAAGGTCTCAAAAGTCTCAAAAAGGTCTCAAAAAGGTCTCAAAAAGTTCTCAAAAGTCTCAAAAAGGTCTCAAAAAGGTCTCAAAAAGGTCTCAAAAGGTCTCAAAAGGAAAAAGGTCTCAAAAGGTCTCAAAAAGGTCTCAAAAAAACAAAAAGGTCTCAAAAAGGTCTCAAAAGGTCTCAAAAAGGTCTCAAAAAGGTCTCAAAAAGTTCTCAAAAAGGTCTCAAAAGGTCTCAAAAGGTCTCAAAAAGTTCTCAAAAGGTCTCAAAAAGGTCTCAAAAAGGTCTCAAAAGGTCTCAAAAAGGTCTCAAAAAAGGTCTCAAAAGGTCTCAAAAAGGTCTCAAAAAGGTCTCAAAAGGTCTCAAAAGGTCTCAAAAAGGTCTCAAAAGGTCTCAAAGGTCCTCAAAAAGGTCTCAAAAGGTCTCAAAAAGTCTCAAAAGTCAAAAAGGTCTCAAAAAGTTCTCAAAAGATCTCAAAAAGGTCTCAAAAAGGTCTCAAAAAGTTCTCAAAAGGTCTCAAAAAGGTCTCAAAAAGGTCTCAAAAAGTTCTCAAAAGGTCTCAAAAGGTCTCAAAAAGGTCTCAAAAAGGTCTCAAAAAGGTCTCAAAAGGTCTCAAAAGTCTCAAAAAGGTCTCAAAAAAGGTCTCAAAAGGTCTCACAAAAAGGTCTCAAAAAGTCTCAAAAGGTCTCAAAAAGGTCTCAAAAAGGTCTCAAAAAGGTCTCAAAAAGGTCTCAAAAGGTCTCAAAAAGGTCTCAAAAAGGTCTCAAAAGGTCTCAAAAAGGTCTCAAAAAGGCTCAAAAAGGTCTCAAAAAGGTCTCAAAAAGGTCTCAAAAGGTCTCAAAAAGGTCTCAAAAAAGCCTCAAAAAGGTCTCAAAAAAAGGTCTCAAAAGGTCTCAAAAAGGTCTCAAAAAGGTCTCAAAAAAGGTCTCAAAAAGGTCTCAAAAGGTCTCAAAAAGGTCTCAAAAGGTCTCAAAAGGTCTCAAAAAGGTCTCAAAAGGTCTCAAAAAGTTCTCAAAAGGTCTCAAAAAGGTCTCAAAAAGGTCTCAAAAGGTCTCAAAAAGGTCTCAAAAAGGTCTCAAAAAGTTCTCAAAAGGTCTCAAAAAGGTCTCAAAAGCTCAAAAAAGGTCTCAAAGGTCTCAAAAAGTTCTCAAAAGGTCTCAAAAAGGTCTCAAAAAGGTCTCAAAAAGTCTCAAAAGGTCTCAAAAAGGTCTCAAAAAGGTCTCAAAAGGTCTCAAAAAGGTCTCAAAAAGTTCTCAAAAGGTCTCAAAAAGGTCTCAAAAAGAGAAAAAAAGTTCTCAAAAGGTCTCAAAAAGGTAAAGTTCTCAAAAAGGTCTCAAAAAGGTCTCAAAAGGTCTCAAAAAAGGTCTCAAAAGGTCTCAAAAAGATCAAAAAGGTCTCAAAAGGTCTCAAAAAAGGTCTGAAAAAGGCTCAAAAGGTCTCAAAAAGGTCTCAAAAAGGTCTCAAAAAGGTCTCAAAAAGGTCTCAAAAAGGTCTCAAAAGTTCTCAAAAGGTCTCAAAAAGGTCTCAAAAAAGGTCTCAAAAGATCTCAAAAAGGTCCCAAAAAGTTCTCAAAAGGTCTCAAAAAGGTCTCAAAAAGGTCTCAAAAAGGTCTCAAAGGTCTCAAAAAAGTTCAAAAGGTCTCAAAAAGGTCTCAAAAAGGTCTCAAAAGGTCTCAAAAAGGTCTCAAAAGGTCTCAAAAAGGTCAAAAAAGTTCTCAAAAGGTCTCAAAAAAGGTCTCAAAAAGGTCTCAAAAAGGTCTCAAAAAAGGTCTCAAAAAGGTCTCAAAAGGTCTCAAAAAGGTCTCAAAAAGTTCTCAAAAAGGTCTCAAAAAAGGTCTCAAAAAGGTCTCAAAAAAGGTCTCAAAAAGTCTCAAAAAGGTCTCAAAAAGGTCTGAAAAAGAAAAAAGGTCTCAAAAAGATCTCAAAAGGTCTGAAAAAGTTCTCAAAAGTCTAAAAGGTCTCAAAAATGTCTCAAAAAGTTCTCAAAAATTCTCAAAAGGTCTCAAAAGGTCTCAAAAGGTCTCAAAAAGTTCAAAAAGGTCTCAAAAAGGTCTCAAAAGGTCTCAAAAAGGTCTCAAAAACGTCTCAAAAAGGTCTCAAAAAGTTCTCAAAAGGTCTCAAAAAGGTCTCAAAAGGTCTCAAAAAGGTCTCAAAAGTTCTCAAAAAGGTCTCAAAAAGGTCTCAAAAGGTCTCAAAAAGGTCTCAAAAAGGTTTCAAAAGTTCTCAAAAAGTTCTCAAAAGGTCTCAAAAAGGTCTCAAAAAGGTCTCAAAAAGGTCTCAACAGATCTCAAAAAGGTCTCAAAAAGTTCTCAAAAGGTCTCAAAAAGGTCTCAAAAAAGGTCTCAAAAAGGTCTCAAAAGGTCTCAAAAAGGTCTCAAAAAGATCTCTAAAAGATCTCAAAAAGGTCTCAAAAAGTTCTCAAAAGGTCTCAAAAAGGTCTCAAAAAGGTCTCAAAAGGTCTCAAAAAGGTCTCAAAAAGGTCTCAAAAGGTCTCAAAAGGTCTCAAAAAGTTCTCAAAAAGGTCTCAAAAAGGACTGAAAAAGTTCTCAAAAAGTCTCAAAAAGGTCTCAAAAAGGTCTGAAAAGGTCTCAAAAAGGTCTCAAAAAGATCTCAAAAGGTCTCAAAAAGATCTGAAAAAGTTCTCAAAAGGTCTTAAAAAAGGTCTCAAAAGGTCTCAAAAAGGTATCAAAAGGTCTCAAAAAGGTCTCAAAAAGTTCTCAAAAGGTCTCAAAAAGGTCTCAAAAAGGTCTCAAAAGATCTCAAAAAGGTCTCAAAAAGTTCTCAAAAGGTCTCAAAAAGGTCTCAAAAAGGTCTCAAAAGGTCTCAAAAAGGTCTCAAAAATGTCTCAAAAAGGTCTCAAAAAGGTCTCAAAAGGTCTCAAAAAGTTCTCAAAAGGTCTCAAAAAGGTCTCAAAAGGTCTCAAAAAGGTCTCAAAAGGTCTCAAAAAGGTCTCAAAAAGTTCTCAAAAGGTCTCAAAAAGGTCTCAAAAAGGTCTCAAAAGGCTCAAAAGGTCTCAAAAAGGTCTCAAAAAGGTCTGAAAAAGTTCTCAAAAGATCTCTAAAAGGTCTCAACAATGTCTCAAAAAGTTCTCAAAAGGTCTCAAAACGTTCACAAAAGGTCTCAAAAAGTTGTCAAAAGGTCTCAAAAAGGTCTCAAAAAGGTCTCAAAAGGTCTCAAAAAGGTCTCAAAAAGTTCTCAAAAGGTCTCAAAAAGGTCTCAAAAAGGTCTCAAAAAGTCCTCAAAAGGTCTCAAAAAGGTCTCAAAAAGGTCTCAAAAGGTCTCAAAAGTCCCAAAAAGTTTCTCAAAAGGTCTCAAAAAGGTCTCAAAAAGGTCTGAAAAAGTTCTCAAAGATCTCTAAAAGATCTCAAAAAGGTCTCAAAAAGTTCTCAAAAGGTCTCAAAAACGTCTCAAAAAGGTCTCAAAAGGTCTCAAAAAGATCTCAAAAGGTCTCAAAAAGTCTCAAAAAGTTCTCAAAAGGTCTCAAAAAGGTCTCAAAAGGTCTCAAAAAGTCTCAAAAAGTTCTCAAAAGGTCTCAAAAACGTCTCAAAAAAGGTCTCAAAAGGTCTCAAAAAGGTCTCAAAAGGTCTCAAAAAGGTCTCAAAAAGTTCTCAAAAGGTCTCAAAAAGGTCTCAAAAAGGTCTCAAAAGGTCTCAAAAGGTCTCAAAAAGGTCTCAAAAGGTATCAAAAAGGTCTCAAAAAGTTCTCAAAAGGTCTCAAAAAGGTCTCAAAAAGGCTCAAAAGGTCTCAAAAAGGTCTCAAAAAGGTCTGAAAATTTCTCAAAAGGTCTCAAAAAGATCTCAAAAGGTCTGAAAAAGTTCTCAAAAGATCTCTAAAAGGTCTCAAAAATGTCTCAAAAAGTTCTCAAAAGGTCTCAAAACGTTCACAAAATGTCTCAAAAAGGTCTCAAAAAGTTCTCAAAAGGTCTCTCAAAAGGTCTCAAAAGGTCTCAAAAACGTCTCAAAAACGTCTCAAAAAGGTCTCAAAAAGTTCTCAAAAGGTCTCAAAAAGGTCTCAAAAGGTCTCAAAAAGGTCTCAAAAAGTTCTCAAAAGGTCTCAAAAAGGTCTCAAAAGGTCTCAAAAAAGGTCTCAAAAAGGTTTGAAAAAGTTCTCAAAAGTTCTCAAAAGGTCTCAAAAAGGTCTCAAAAAGGTCTCAAAAAGGTCTCAACAGATCTCAAAAAGGTCTCAAAAAGTTCTCAAAAGGTCTCAAAAAGGTCTCAAAAAGGTCTCAAAAAGGTCTCAAAAGGTCTCAAAAAGGTCTCAAAAGATCTCTAAAAGATCTCAAAAAGGTCTCAAAAAGTCTCAAAAGGTCTCAAAAAGGTCTCAAAAAGGTCTGAAAAAGTTCTCAAAAGGTCTCAAAAAGATCTCAAAAGGTCTCAAAAGGTCTCAAAAAGGTCTGAAAAAGTTCTCAAAAGGTCTCAAAAAGGTCTCAAAAAGGTCTCAAAAGGTCTCAAAAAGGTCTCAAAAGGTCTCAAAAAGGTCTCAAAAAGGTCTCAAAAGGTTCTCAAAAAGGTCTCAAAAAGTTCTCAAAAAAGTCCTCAAAAGGTCTCAAAAGGTCTCAAAAAGGTCTCAAAAGGTCTCAAAAAGTCCAAAAAGTTCTCAAAAGGTCTCAAAAAGGTCTCAAAAAGGTCTGAAAAAGTTCTCAAAAGATCTCTAAAAGATCTCAAAAAGGTCTCAAAAAGTTCTCAAAAGGTCTCAAAAACGTCTCAAAAGGTCTCAAAAGGTCTCAAAAAGATCTCAAAAGGTCTCAAAAAAGTCTCAAAAAGTTCTCAAAAGGTCTCAAAAAGGTCTCAAAAGGTCTCAAAAAGTCTCAAAAAGTTCTCAAAAGGTCTCAAAAACGTCCTCAAAAAGGTCTCAAAAGGTCTCAAAAAGGTCTCAAAAGGTCTCAAAAAGGTCTCAAAAAAGTTCTCAAAAGGTCTCAAAAAGGTGTCAAAAAAGGTCTCAAAAGGTCTCAAAAGGTCTCAAAAAAGGTCTCAAAAGGTATCAAAAAGGTCTCAAAAAGTTCTCAAAAGGTCTCAAAAAGGTCTCAAAAAGGTCTCAAAAAGCCTCAAAAGGTCTCAAAAAAGGTCTCAAAAAGGTCTGAAAAATTTCTCAAAAGGTCTCAAAAAGATCTCAAAAGGTCTGAAAAAGTTCTCAAAAGATCTCTAAAAGGTCTCAAAATGTCTCAAAAAGTTCTCAAAAGGTCTCAAAACGTTTCACAAAAGGTCTCAAAAAGGTCTCAAAAAGGTCTCAAAAGGTCTCAAAAAGGTCTCAAAAGGTCTCAAAAAGGTCTCAAAAACGTCTCAAAAAGGTCTCAAAAAGTTCTCAAAAGGTCTCAAAAAGGTCTCAAAAGGTCTCAAAAAGGTCTCAAAAAGTTCTCAAAAGGTCTCAAAAAGGTCTCAAAAGGTCTCAAAAAGGTCTCAAAAAGGTTTGAAAAAGTTCTCAAAAAGGTCTCAAAAAGGTCTCAAAAAGGTCTCAAAAAGGTCTCAAAAAGGTCTCAAAAGGTCTCAAAAAGTTCTCAAAAGGTCTCAAAAAGGTCTCAAAAAGGTCTCAAAGGTCTCAAAAGGTCTCAAAAAGGTCTCAAAAGATCTCTAAAAGGTCTCAAAAAGGTCTCAAAAAGTCTCAAAAGGTCTCAAAAAGGTCTCAAAAAGGTCTGAAAAAGTTCTCAAAAGGTCTCAAAAAGATCTCAAAAGGTCTCAAAAGGTCTCAAAAAGGTCTGAAAAAGTTCTCAAAAGGTCTCAAAAAGGTCTCAAAAAGGTCTCAAAAGGTCTCAAAAAGGTCTCAAAAGGTCTCAAAAAGGTCTCAAAAAGGTCTCAAAAGGTCTCAAAAAGGTCTCAAAAAGTTCTCAAAAAGTTCTCAAAAAGATCTCTAAAAGATCTCAAAAAGGTCTCAAAAAGGTCTCAAAAAGGTCTCAAAAAGGTCTCAAAAAGGTCTCAAAAAGGTCTCAAAAGGTCTCAAAAAAGGTCTCAAAAAGGACTCAAAAAGTTCTCAAAAGGTCTGAAAAGTTCTCAAAAGTCTCAAAAAGGTCTCAAAAAGGTCTCAAAAGGTCTCAAAAAGGTCTCAAAAAGGTCTCAAAAAGGTCTCAAAAGGACTCAAAAAGTTCTCAAAAGGTCTGAAAAAGTTCTCAAAAGGTCTCAAAAAGATCTGAAAAAGTTCTCAAAAGGTCTCAAAAAGGTCTCAAAAAAAGGTCTCAAAAAGGACTCAAAAAGTTCTCAAAAGGTCTGAAAAAGTTCTCAAAAGGTCTCAAAAAGATCTGAAAAAGTTCTCAAAAGGTCTCAAAAAGGTCTCAAAAAGTTCTCAAAAGGTCTCTCTCTTTTTGCAAAATTTTCATCACCCGGACCTATCGATATTTGGAAAATTTCATCACACCGAAACATGTCGATATTTTTGGATAATTTTTCAAAAAGTTCTCCGAAGGTCTCAAAAGGTTTGAAAAGTTCTCAAAAGGTCTCAAAAAGTCTCAAAAAAGGTCTCAAAAAGGTCTCAAAAAGGTCTCAAAAAGGTCTCAAAAGGTCTCAAAAAGGTCTCAAAAAGACTCAAAAAGTTCTCAAAAGGTCTGAAAAAGTTCTCAAAAGGTCTCAAAAAGATCTGAAAAAGTTCTCAAAAAGGTCTCAAAAAAGGTCTCAAAAAGGTCTCAAAAAGGACTCAAAAGTTCTCAAAAGGTCTGAAAAAGTTCTCAAAAGGTCTCAAAAAGATCTGAAAAAGTTCTCAAAAGGTCTCAAAAAGGTCTCAAAAGTCTCAAAGGTCGCTCTTTTTGGAAAATTTTCATGACCGCGGACCTGTCGATATTTTCGGAAAATTTTCATCACCCCGGACCTGTCGATATTTTTGGATAATTTTCATCACCCCGGACCTGTCGATACTTTTGGATAATTTTCATCACCCCGGACCGGTGGATATTTTTGGATAATTTTCATCACCCCGGACCTGTCGATATTTTTGGAAAATTTTCATCACCCCGGACCTGTCGATATATTTGGAAAATTTTCATCACCCCGGAGCTGTGAATATTTTTGGATAATTTTCCTGACCGCAGACCTGTCGATATTTTTGGAAAATTTTGATCACCCCGGACCTGTCGATATTTTTGGAAAATTTTCATCAACCCGGACCTGTCGATATTTTTGGAAAATTTTCATCACCCGGACCTGTGGATATTTTTGGAAAATTTTCATGACCGCGGACCTGTCGATATTTTTGGAAAATTTTGATCACCCCGGACATATCGATATGTTTGGATAATTTTCATCACCCCGGACCTGTCGAAATTTTTGGAAAATTTTTATCACCCCGGACCTGCCGATATTTTGGGATAATTTTCATCACCCCGGACCTGTCGATATATTTGGAAAATTTTCATCACCCCGGAGCTGTGAATATTTTTGGATAATTTTCCTGACCGCAGACCTGTCGATATTTTTGGAAAATTTTGATCACCCCGGACCTGTCGATATTTTTGGAAAATTTTCATCACCCCGGACCTGTCGATATTTTTGGAAAATTTTCATCACCCGGACCTGTGGATATTTTTGGAAAATTTTCATGACCGCGGACCTGTCGATATTTTTGGAAAATTTTGATCACCCCGGACATATCGATATGTTTGGATAATTTTCATCACCCCGGACCTGTCGAAATTTTTGGAAAATTTTTATCACCCCGGACCTGCCGATATTTTTGGATAATTTTCATCACCCCGGACCTGTCGATATTTTTGGAAAATTTTCATGACCGCGGACCTGTCGATGTGTTTGGAAAATTTTGATCACCCCGGACCTATCGATATGTTTGGATAATTTTCATCACCCCGGACCTGTCGATATTTTTGGAAAATTTTCATCACCCCGGACCTGTCGATATTTTAGGAAAATTTTCATGATCGCGGACCTGTCGATATTTTTGGAAAATTTTCATCACCCCGAATCTGTCGATATTTTTGGATAATTTTCATCACCCCGGACCTATCGATATTTTTGGTAGATTTTCATCACCCCGGAACTGTCGATATTTTTGGAAAATTTTCAACACCCCGGACCTGTCGATATTTTTGGAAAATTTTCATCACCCCGGACCTGTCGATATTTTTGGAAAGTTTTCATGACCCCGGACCTGTCGATATTTTTGGAAAATTTTCATCACCCCGGACCTGTCGATATTTTTGGATAATTTTCATCACCCCGGACCTGTCGATATTTTTGGATAATTTTCATCACCCCGGACCTGTGGATATTTTTGGAAAATTTTCATCACCCGGACCTGTGGATATTTTTGGAAAATTTTCATGACCGCGGACCTGTCGATATTTTTGGAAAATTTTCATCACCCCGGACCTGTCGATATTTTTGGATAATTTTCATCACCCCGGACCTGTCGATACTTTTGGATAATTTTCATCACCCCGGACCTGTGGATATTTTTGGATAATTTTCATCACCCCGGACCTGTCGATATTTTTGGATAATTTTCATCACCCCGGACCTGTGGATATTTTTGGATAATTTTCATCACCCCGGACCTGTCGATATTTTTGGAAAATTTTCATCACCCCGGACCTGTCGATATTTTTGGAAAATTTTCATCACCCCGGACCTGTCGATATTTTTGGATAATTTTCATGACCGCAGACCTGTCGATATTTTTGGATAATTTTCATCACCCCGGACCTGTCGATATTTTTGGAAAATTTTCATCACCCCGGACCTGTCGATATTTTTGGAAAATTTTCATCACCCCGGACCTGTCGATATTTTTGGAAAATTTTCATCACCCCGGACCTGTCGATATTTTTGGAAAATTTTCATGACCGCGGACCTGTCGATATTTTTGGAAAATTTTCATCACCCCGGACCTGTCGATATTTTTGGAAAATTTTCATCACCCCGGACCTGTCGATATTTTTGGATAATTTTCATCACCCCGGACCTGTGGATATTTTTGGAAAATTTTCATCACCCCGGACCTGTCGATATTTTTGGAAAATTTTCATGACCCGGACCTGTCGATATTTTTGGAAAATTTTCATCACCCCGGACCTGTCGATATTTTTGGAAAATTTTCATCACCCCGGACCTGTCGATATTTTTGGATAATTTTCATCACCCCGGACCTGTCGATATTTTTGGAAAATTTTCATCACCCCGGACCTGTCGATATTTTTGGAAAATTTTCATCACCCCGGACCTGTCGATATTTTTGGAAAATTTTCATCACCCCGGACCTGTCGATATTTTTGGAAAATTTTCATCACCCCGGACCTGTCGATATTTTTGGATAATTTTCATCACCCCGGACCTGTCGATATTTTTGGATAATTTTCATCACCCCGGACCTGTGGATATTTTTGGATAATTTTCATCACCCCGGACCTGTGGATATTTTTGGAAAATTTTCATCACCCCGGACCTGTCGATATTTTAGGAAAATTTTCATGACCGCGGACCTGTCGATATTTTTGGAAAATTTTCATCACCCCGGACCTGTCGATATTTTTGGATAATTTTCATCACCCCGGACCTGTCGATATTTTTGGAAAATTTTCATCACCCCGGACCTGTCGATATTTTTGGAAAATTTTCATCACCCCGGACCTGTGGATATTTTTGGATAATTTTCATCACCCCGGACCTGTCGATATTTTTGGAAAATTTTCATGACCGCGGACCTGTCGATATTTTTGGAAAATTTTCATCACCCCGGACCTGTCGATATTTTTGGAAAATTTTCATCACCCCGGACCTGTCGATATTTTTGGATAATTTTCATCACCCCGGACCTGTCGATATTTTTGGAAAATTTTCATCACCCCGGACCTGTCGATATTTTTGGATAATTTTCATCACCCCGGACCTGTGGATATTTTTGGAAAATTTTCATCACCCCGGACCTGTGGATATTTTGGAAAATTTTCATCACCCCGGACCTGTGGATATTTTTGGAAAATTTTCATCACCCCGGACCTGTGGATATTTTTGGATAATTTTCATCACCCCGGACCTGTGGATATTTTTGGAAAATTTTCATCACCCCGGACCTGTCGATATTTTAGGAAAATTTTCATGACCACGGACCTGTCGATATTTTTGGAAAATTTTTCATCACCCCGACCTGTCGATATTTTTGGATAATTTTCATCACCCCGGACCTGTCGATATTTTTGGAAGATTTTCATCACCCCAGACCTGTCGATATTTTTGGAAAATTTTCATCACCCCGGACCTGTCGATATTTTTGGAAAATTTTCATCACCCCGGACCTGTCGATATTTTTGGAAAGTTTTCATGACCCCGGACCTGTCGATATTTTTGGAAAATTTTCATCACCCCGGACCTGTCGATATTTTAGGAAAATTTTCATGACCGCGGACCTGTGGATATTTTTGGAAAATTTTCATCACCCCGGACCTGTCGATATTTTTGGATAATTTTCATCACCCCGGACCTGTCGATATTTTTGGATAATTTTCATCACCCCGGACCTGTGGATATTTTTGGAAAATTTTCATCACCCCGGACCTGTCGATATTTTTGGAAAATTTTCATGACCGCGGACCTGTCGATATTTTTGGAAAATTTTCATCACCCCGGACCTGTCGATATTTTTGGATAATTTTCATCACCCCGGACCTATCGATATTTTTGGAAAATTTTCATCACCCCGGACCTGTCGATATTTTTGGATAATTTTCATCACCCCGGACCTGTGGATATTTTTGGAAAATTTTCATCACCCCGGACCTGTGGATATTTTTGGAAATTTTCATCACCCCGGACCTGTGGATATTTTTGGAAAATTTTCATCACCGCGGACCTGTCGATATTTTTGGAAAATTTTCATCACCCCGGACCTGTCGATATTTTTGGAAAATTTTCATCACCCCGGACCTGTCGATATTTTTGGATAATTTTCATCACCCCGGACCTGTGGATATTTTTGGAAAATTTTCATCACCCCGGACCTGTGGATATTTTTGGAAAATTTTCATCACCGCGGACCTGTCGATATTTTTGGAAAATTTTCATCACCCCGGACCTGTCGATATTTTTGGAAAATTTTCATCACCCCGGACCTGTCGATATTTTTGGATAATTTTCATCACCCCGGACCTGTCGATATTTTTGGAAAATTTTCATCACCCCGGACCTGTGGATATTTTTGGAAAATTTTCATCACCCCGGACCTGTCGATATTTTTGGAAAATTTTCATCACCCCGGACCTGTGGATATTTTTGGAAAATTTTCATCACCCCGGACCTGTCGATATTTTTGGAAATTTTCATCACCCCGGACCTGTCGATATTTTTGGATAATTTTCATCACCCCGGACCTGTCGATATTTTTGGATAATTTTCATCACCCCGGACCTGTGGATATTTTTGGAAAATTTTCATCACCCCGGACCTGTCGATATTTTGGAAAATTTTCATGACCGCGGACCTGTCAATATTTTTGGAAAATTTTCATCACCCCGGACCTGTCGATATTTTTGGATAATTTTCATCACCCGGACCTGTCGATATTTTGGAAAATTTTCATCACCCCGGACCTGTCGATATTTTTGGGTAATTTTCATCACCCCGGACCTGTGGATATTTTTGGATAATTTTCATCACCCCGGACCTGTCGATATTTTTGGAAAATTTTCATGACCGCGGACCTGTCGATATTTTTGGAAAATTTTCATCACCCCGGACCTGTCGATATTTTTGGAAAATTTTCATCACCCCGGACCTGTCGATATTTTTGGATAATTTTCATCACCCCGGACCTGTCGATATTTTTGGAAAATTTTCATCACCCCGGACCTGTCGATATTTTTGGATAATTTTCATGACCCCGGACCTGTCGATATTTTTGGAAAATTTTCATCACCCCGGACCTGTGGATATTTTTGGAAAATTTTCATCACCCCGGACCTGTCGATATTTTTGGAAAATTTTCATCACCCCGGACCTGTGGATATTTTTGGAAAATTTTCATCACCCCGGACCTGTCGATATTTTTGGAAATTTTCATCACCCCGGACCTGCCGATATTTTTGGATAATTTTCATCACCCCGGACCTGCCGATATTTTTGGATAATTTTCATCACCCCAGACCTGTGGATATTTTTGGAAAATTTTCATCACCCCGGACCTGTCGATATTTTAGGAAAATTTTCATGACCGCGGACCTGTCGATATTTTTGGAAAATTTTCATCACCCCGGACCTGTCGATATTTTTGGATAATTTTCATCATCCCGGACCTGTCGATATTTTTGGAAAATTTTCATCACCCCGGACCTGTCGATATTTTTGGATAATTTTCATCACCCCGGACCTGTGGATATTTTTGGATAATTTTCATCACCCCGGACCTGTGGATATTTTTGGAAAATTTTCATCACCCCGGACCTGTCGATATTTTTGGAAAATTTTCATCACCCCGGACCTGTCGATATTTTTGGATAATTTTCATCACCCCGGACCTGTCGATATTTTTGGATAATTTTCATCACCCCGGACCTGTGGATATTTTTGGATAATTTTCATCACCCCGGAACTGTCGATATTTTTGGAAAATTTTCATGACCCCAGACCTGTCGATATTTTTGGAAAATTTTCATCACCGCGGACCTGTCGATATTTTGGAAAATTTTCATCACCCCGGACCTGTCGATATTTTTGGAAAATTTTCATCACCCCGGACCTGTCGATATTTTGGAAAATTTTCATCACCCCGGACCTGTCGATATTTTTGGAAAATTTTCATCACCCCGGACCTGTCGATATTTTTGGAAAATATTCATCACCCCGGACCTGTCGATATTTTTGGAAAATTTTCATCACCCCAGACCTGTCGATATTTTTGGAAAATTTTCAACACCCCGGACCTGTCAATATTTTAGGAAAATTTTCATCACCCCAGACCTGTCGATATTTTTGGAAAATTTTCATCACCCCGGACCTGTGGATATTTTTCGAAAATTTTCATCACCCTGGACCTGTCGATATTTTTGGAAAATTTTCATCACCCCGGACCTGTCGATGTTTTTGGAAAATTTTCATGACCGCGGACCTCTCAATATTTTTGGAAAATTTTCATGACCCTGGAACTGTCAATATTTTTGAATATAAAAATAAATGAGAAATTAGGTGTAATTTCCTTCATGTATACAAATTTTGAGCGCTTTTAAAAATTCAAAGTTTTTGCCTGGGCGGTTGCTTAAGAAATATGGGGGCTTGTTCTTCTTGCTTCATTGTAACTTTGATCAAAAATTTCTAAAATCTGCTGAAATGCCACCATTCTACAAACAGATCCTGGGGTGCTTTCTTGAATTGAAATGTATCTACGATATAAACGAGTATCAGGAATTGATCCTCTTCAACAATAAGGATATTCTGATTGGTGGTAAACCGGTTTTCTACTAGGACTGGTTCAAGAAAGGCATTTACTCAATTTGTGATAATTTATTATCGACTTCAATGGAAAATACTTATCCTTTGAAAGCTTTCGTCTGAAATTTCCAGTAAAGTCCAATGTTCTCGTCTATTTTCAATTTCTATTGGCGATTCCCAAATTACTTCTACAAAAGGCAAAGACCTATCCTAACACCAAACCAATTTTCACTCAGGGAGTCACCACCTTCCAATTATTGTCTTCATCCTTGTCGATCAACCTTTCTAAATTAAAGTGTTAAGACTACTATTGGCTTTTCTTGAATAAAATGAACCTTCAGCAGCGGGTCCTAGAAAATGGGAACTCGACCTTCCACAGCATATCTTTTCATGGAGCGATACTTTTAAGCGGGTTAACTCGACTTGCAAGCAAAATAAACTAAAATAATTTGTTTACAAATTAATCCACCATATTGTTGTCATGAAAAAGAACTACATATGTATGGAATTGAAGACAATAAGAGTTGCCATTACTGTGGGGACAATGACTCCTTTTTTCACTCATTTTTAGATTGTCAGATAGCAGTCGATTTTTTTCGGAAAGTGGGTTGCTGGTTTAATCAAAAGGTAAACACTTCCATAGATTTAAATACACAAGAAATACTCTTCGGAGTGGTGACAAATAAGGATAGGAAACTTAAAGAATTAAACTTTTGCCTCCTTTATGCTAAATTTTACCTACATTTTGAAAAAATCAACCTACGCGAATGTAACTGGGAAACCTTCGTCAGGAAATTAAATTTTCTGTTGAAAATAGAAGGTTTTCTCTAGTTATTCCTTTCTATTATTCTCTCTCAATTTCAATTTAGTTAGTTTTCACTTCTCAAGTGAACCTTTTGTCATCTTCGCCATTATATTCTAAGATGAAATGTAATCTATTATAATTGTGGAATTCCTTTTCTCCTTTTTTTTTGTAATTACTTTTTTGTAACCTAAATAACTTTACTACTGTATGAAAGGATTGTAACAAAATTTTGTTTTGTAACTGGACAAAATAAATAAACAGGTTAAAACAACAAAACAAAACAAAACAAAACAAAACAAAACAAAACAAACAAACAAAACAAAAAAATTGCCATACAAGAAAACTATTTTATCACATCAACCAACCAGTTTTTGACAGCAGAAAGAAGGCATGAAACAGTGGATTTAATATATATCAAGCAAGCATACAGTGAGCGTGAAAGTAAATAGGACTCAGTTTACATAAACAAAACAAATCGTCACAAAACAAGAGTTGAAACGATAACTCATCAGTCTGATGGGCTGTGAAATGTAAACAGATCGGCACGCGCACACGCACATGAAAATTAGAGTGCAAATCACCTGGAATTCCTGCAAATAAAACCTTGGAATTCTAGCTTGGGCAACTGATAGTCAAAAGACCCGTCTATTAAATACCGACTTTACCTCTGTTGTGCCAAGTTACCGTATTGCAAGGTCACTCAATTTTCAAAGCGTGAATCACTTTGGAGTTTCCTGTCAACAACGTACACCGTACTTGACTGTATAAATATTGTTGTAAATAAATAAATAATGAGTTTGACCCAACCTCTGCGTGTAAATTTTACTCGCACTTTCAGATAATTTTTGTGTACTTTTTTTACACGCATTTGTGTGTATTTTTTTACTCGCAGGTAACGCACATGCAAATGGTGTGCAATATGGCATCTTTACATGCATGAAACATACGTGTAATGCTGTAATACCCATGGCTGGTACTGTAAATCAGCAAGGTAGTTCAATTGGTCAGTTTGTCAATTAGTCCGTCAACCAATTTATTTATTAACCACTCTGTCAGTGAGTTCATCAGTGAGTTGGTCGGCCAGTCAATAGGTTTAACTGGGCAGTATGTTATTGTCTATAAATCAGTTTATTCATCAGTGAACCCCACTCAGTTTAGTTCACCAATCAATAATTATTGGAACAATACATGTAGTTCTATCAGGCATTTTGGCATTATATTAATCATAAATCCACCATTCAGTTTGTATGGTTTCAGTCTATCAGCCAGTCAATTATGCAGTTAAATTTACCAGTTTGTAAATTAGGCCCAGTTCAGACGCCGTACTTCACATGAGCCGAATCGAATTCGAATTTAGGCCGACCCAAATTAATTTAGACCGGCTGAATTGATTCAGACGCCGAGCTTAATTCAGCCAAACTTAAATTAATAGGGGAAAATTGCTGTTATACTGAAAAATACATTATAATAATTAATGCATTTGTTTCGGCTCATGTGAAGTTCGGCGTCTGAATCAAAGCCGGTCCACAGCCGTTATTCCCCGCTGAGCCAGGTGGGAAAAACGGCTGAGCCGATCCGAATTCATTCAGCCGTTCTGAATTGATTCAAACACCGTACCTCACATGAACTTAATTCATCGAATTCGATTTGGCTCATGTGAAGTACGGCATCTGAACTGGGCCTTAGTCAGTCAATCAGTTGCAATGGGTAATTATCGTCACTTGATCAGCCTGTCAGTCAGTCCATCAGTCAGCCAATCATTCCATCAGTCTGACATCAATCAATTCCAGTTCATCAGCTTGTCAGTCAGTCCATCAGTTAGCCAGGCATTAGAGTTAGTAACTGTATATACAGTACCGGTAATCATAACTATAGGATTGAACCGTAAATGGTATGATGCGCTAGGACAAATAAAAAGTTCCAAACATTTCGAAGCTACTGCCTCTTCATCAGTGGAAAAAATGCAACTGAAAAACTGCACGCGCATGTGATGCATTCATACACTGATGAAGGGCTAACCCCAAAGCGTCTGCACATCCAACAATTTTTTGGCACTTTGATCTTATTTAATTTTAAACTTAGTTAGTGATACAGTTGGTCAGTTGATCAGCCAGCAGGTCTGTTAGTCCACCATAATTTCAGCCAATCGTTAGATTTTATTTGTGTCACTGGATTTTCCCTTGAATTTACAGACTTGATTGTAAAAAAAAAATCACTTGTTTTCCAGGACATTCCAACACTTTCCAGGATATGTGCAAACCCTGTTCTCTGATTTATCGAGAGTTGTTAATCGTTTTGCTCACCTGGATAACTGTTACATGCTGCTTGTTGAAGCTTTGTTCCATTTGGTTCTTTTGTTTGCATCTCATCTGGAAAACAATATTACCCTGATTACTGATGGTCACGGAGGGTACTCCCAAAAAATACCTATACAGGTATGTGCCGCACAACGGGGACTCCTAATCTAGAACAGGGTATCCATATTCGAGACTTTTCAAAAACGGGCGATTGGAATTTACTAAATTTCTAGAATGAGGTATTAAAAATTGGCCTATTTCTAGAACGGGGTATCATTTTGAATGATTCTTTCCAAAACAGGGTCCAAATTTGGAAACCTGGGCGGCACATACCCACCCGAAACATACCCATACCCCACCCACCCCCGGGCGTTTGCAGGTCTACATGTACATCTTGGGTTCTGTCAGCTTATTTTTGTGCCACTGCTGACGCAGAAGAAACTCTAATGGCTGTACATGCTGCTTTGATGTGAATACAGTTGAAGAAGCTCTCTGAGCAGACACTCTCGTAACTAGGCGGACAGCTCTAAATTTAATATACGATCACCTTGACAAAACCCAATCTCGTACCCAGAGTCAATGGTCTCCTCGGTCAGCGGGTCGTCGCGAGGTTAGACTCTGGGGGAATGGAATAAATATCGAATTTTTTGATTGGCTGTCTCGTGTAACAAACAATGGCCGTTACACCAGATTTCTGGTATTCAAAATTCCATTCCCCCGGGAGACCGTTGACTCTGGGCACGAGATTGGACAAAACCCCGTTTGAACTCTAGCTCGTGCACAAACTCTGTCCTTTCTTTATTTCGCCCATCACAGTACAAATATTTGATTACATTAATAGGTATATAAAGGCAGGAGATCTTAGCAAGCCCTACAGGGCTTTTCAAAGAAGATCCCCAGTCAATAGTAACAACTCTGTATTTACACATTCACGTAAGCGGCCAACGCTAGTTGCGGACATTTGTCTGTTTCTCGAGGATGTCCGCTTACGGGAGCTTCGACTCTATCTAGTTCAATATAAGCTTAGTTGTAAAATTAAAGTGTAAATCTTACCTGCTTGATCGACTCATGCACGAGATAAACAAAGCTGTGGGACGTTCCATTTCTTTCTGTAATTCCTCCATATTGTGTCTCCTGGCTCCGAGCTGCAGACAAAAGTAAAGCAAGTTAGCTTATATTTCAAATAAAGTATAATATCACCGCTTCAAGCGGCTTTAAATAAAGTACAAACCTTAACAAACTCCAGTAAAAAAATTTCGCCATGTTTTTTCACACGTGCACGAACTACACTCGCAAAGATCAGTGAGGGGAGGGGAGGGGAGGGAGGGCGAGTGGGGAAAAAGTACAAAAAAGGTCCGCAAGGCGAACATACTAATTTATTGCTTGATGAGTCTTTTGCACAGATTTCCGCTTTCCAGGCGAATTTCAGTTCATCCTCGCGCAAGACCAATAAAAGAGAAATCGGGCCGAGAAATCGTAAAGTGTACGAATGTGCCAACTAATAATCGGGCCACCGGAGCGCCAAGCTCAGTTGTGAGAAGGTCAGCTATGTGATATTCCGTATTGCGTAGGAAGTAATGGCGAAAAATATAAACGTTTGTATGGGGATTTCAAAACAACAACAACAACAACAAACAAACAACAACAAACTTTATTCAATTTTTATATATAAGATTTACAAGAGTGCTTGCTCCCGCTACTAGTTACAAAACTAATCGAGGCGGGAGCAAGAGTTAAAATAAAAACAAATAAATAGTAATATGGTAAATTTCTCAATAAAATTGTCTTACCTTGCTTCCAAGCTGTTTTACTTGCTGTCTATGGGGTAGTTTTAAGTTCACAGTTCCTTGACTTCAGCATTTCAGGGAAATCTGAGAAAATGGCACGAGAGGCCATGGAAGTATGTTTGCGAGTGCTAAAAGAAAGCAACAAAAGTAGGTTCGACAGCTACAGTGTCAGGAACGTACCTTGCTGATCATATCCCAGATTACCTTTCGGATTGTCGCGTGCGCTTTTTTCCGACAACGTTTCTCGAAACAGCTGTATGTAATAGACAGTGTTTCATCAGATTTCCAAACACCGAGAAGAGCGTTGAAAATACGACGCGCAGTGATATTTTTGACGAAATTCGAAGTGTTTTGATAGCTGTACATGTCTCGAGTGTTTGATATATCTTCTCAATCGAAACAAAAACTAAGGAATAAGCAGTGAGAAATAAGATATCGTAAAAATCTGCTAATTAAGACCTGGTATTCAAGCCTCCGACACAGTTATGATTTCCTTTGTTTTAACTTGATGAATTATTTATGAGTTTGAGAAGTTGTATGTAAACCACTTCAAATTTGCCCATCTCTAGATTCTATTTCATTACCCAATCACAACTGACGTAAAAGTGTATTGGTGGTTTTCATCAACATTACAAAAACTGTTTGCTTGCATGAACAATATCAGAAAATTAACAGGTCAAATAACTGGCAGAAAGAAACGTTTTGTCCAAATTATAGCTTTGTAGCGTTTTTCATAACCGAGTTATTGCCAAACTAATTTTCAGAAAATTACAGTATTTAGTATGCCGCCGCCATGTTTGTGTCCTTCAGAGGGACACAAATATGCCCGCCATAAAATTGCACAAGAATTAGAGTAGATTCTACCGTCAATATCATTTGCTTTCACTTCAAATCTGTTTAGACATCACTTCTAAATTATTATCACGTCTGAAAATTTAAAAATGATATAAAAATACCCTTTTTTGTGACAGTTCAGAAATACATTCATCCGGGACATCATAATTTCAGATAGCTTTATTTCCAAATGGAATCACTGGATCGATACCAAACTTTGCATAGAGATTAACGATTTCCATGTCTATAAGATATAAAAAGAATAGCTTTGTGGGATTAACAGTTTAGATTTTAGAATTTTGATGACGTCAGATGAAAACAAAGAATACAATTGTGATTATAGCGAGGCAGATGATCCTATAAAGAAAGTGCATTTTGGATTCATCGACATTCAAGGGTCTATATGACGCCATGTATATCTTTTAATGATTTGTTTTAAAAACCGGTCTCCACACATGAACAAGCTATGTTAAATAACTCTTCACATATCTCGAGAAACAACGATTCTTTCGACTTTTGCCAGTTTTTCCTGAAAACTCGCGAGAACGACGTTTCAGTAGATGGAGTTCCAACCTTGTTTCTCGGCGCCATTAATGCTCTGTTTTCGCTAGTGACAGTGACGGGAAATGCTTTAATTTTAGCGGCAATATGGAGGAAGGCATCATTCAGAACTCCTTCATACATTCTCCTGGGTGGACTGGCGGCCACAGATCTTGGGACAGGTTTAATCACTCAGCCACTATATGCAGCTTATATATTCGCGCGATCGAACTGTATCGTGATCATTGCTGCCGATATTACCAGTCGATGTTTTGCTACTGTTACTATCGAGACCATCACAGTTATGGCCGTAGAAAGATGGCTGCATATGAGTCGACGGTCCCTTATAACTTCACGCCGGGCCTGTTTCATTTATGGAGTACTTGTTCTTCTCCCAGTTTCATACCTAGCTGGTCGTGTATGGCTCTTATCGATGCAATTATACCGGGAAATCTGGGAGCCTCTTCTTCTCGGAATACTCAGTGCAGCATGCTTTGTCACAACCTCCTTCTCATATTTCAAAGTTTTTCGAATAATTCGCCGTCAACAGCGACAAATTCAAGCAAATCAATCAAGTCAATGTTTTGGTCAGTCGGTCATAACCTTGAAGTACAAAAAATCTGTTGCTACTGTTTTATACATCTTGTTATTGTTCATGGTATGCTACTTGCCACATGTAATTTATATTAATGTCAACGCCTTAATGACGAGATTTGCAGCAAAATCTTCTGTTTTAGGCTGGCATGTATCAGTAACTCTCATATTAATGTCGTCATCATTAAATCCACTTCTTTATTGCTGGAGAATAAGAGAACTTCGAGATGAGGTAAAACTACTGGTGACAAAATTTATTTGCAAATGTTGAGCATGGATCAGTAACTTGTATTGTAGCTGTTACTATGGATTATGATTCGAAAATCAAGGAACTGGTATAGGTAGGTAGGTAGTATCTTTATTTATAGAGGGTAGCACGTAATAGCGAGGCTAATAAACTTGTGGCCCTCTAGATATAGATATTTGAGATTCAGGTGTTTTCCTTCATTGAAAATTCACGATCGTTTGAATAGTACTGTGAATGAAACAACAGCTGGCATGGTGGTATCAACACACTTCAAACAAACCTTTTGATGTTGAAGTGTTCAAGATGACTGATAGCATAAATATTTTGCTTTTTAAAAAGGTCTGGACAGAAGCAGACATAACATGTTAAGAAATACGGTGGTGACATAGTTGAAGTTATAACTGTTTACTGTTAACTGTTTGCAAGTGAAAAAATTACAATGTGGGGTTGAATTTATAACATTGCTGGTACAGCGATAACAAATGCAAATATTTATAAAATGAGAAATACTTTTTTTTTATAGTGATCAAATTTATTCGGAATTATTTGAATTTTAAAAGATTACCTTTAAATCATGAAGTTTGTGGCTTGATATAACTTTGTAATGTATATCTAGATAGAAATTAAAAAATAAGAATGAATGAATGCTACGTTAAATTTAAAACTCATTAATAATTCATAAAGAAAATACAAAAGAAATGAATGTTTAATGAGTGTCTGTATTTGATAAAGATACGGCTGAACTTTTAGCTCAATTTTCTCGTCTAAAACAAACTAAAATTTCAAGATAAGGAGCAGATTTAATAGATTTAGAGTGAAGTTTTTAAGTCGTTTAAAAAACTTGCAGAACGTGTTTTATCAGGTCTAAAAACACTCGGCTTCGCCTCGTGATTTAAAACCTGATAAAACAATGCTGCTCGTTTTTTAAACTATACATAAAGTCGTGAAACTGAAGAACGATATTAAATGTTTATTTAGCATTCGTATTTCTTGACTTGTCTGCATTCAGTGTGATACAGATGTACAAGATACATGCGTATTTTTGTCAATTTTAATTTACCATGCACCTTAGGTTACCCTGATTTTATATTGTTCATATATCCTTAAAATTAAACAATACAGAACCTTACCGTTGAGTTGTAAATATTAATTGTTCGGAATTTTGATTAATTTTCTTTTTGAAAACATCGATATAAAAAAAATGGGAGATGTATACTTTGATATATTTACTTTCTATTTGTTTCATGTGATGGAATAGTATCCCATCCATGCCGGGTAGTAATAATTTCCTAGCTACTTTCGGAATTAGCAGCCTTTGGGGCTAGCTTCTTTCGGGGGTTTGTTACTTTGGGGGAACAAAAATCGTTAAATAAAATTATATGGGTTTTGTTTTTACACCGCGCAACATGAAAGAACATTAATGCTTTGTTGCGTAACCGATAGCTTCCCTTGTTGTAAAGTGCCTTACTGTGATCACGTTATGACACTGCACGAAGATTACTATACTTATACATTTGACTATTGATTGGAAAAAAATCTTTATATGTATAATTAAAAAACCTTGGTCTCGCTACTTTCGGGGGGCCGCTACTTTCGAGTGGTCGTTACTTTCGGAACTTTACGGTAGCATTTTAGCACTTTATATTTTATTATTTTATAAAGCTTATTTTTGTTGTTGTTGTTGTTGTATTGCTCATTATCAAGAATCTGATACCTTAAAATTAAACAATACTGAACCTTACCATCGAGTTGTAAACTAAGCACGTTATAATTGAACCCTTTCACTCCCAAGAGTGCTAAGCTCAAAACTGAGGGAAAAAATCTTGAATTTCAGTTTGCAAAATTGTAAAAACAAACAGTACCACATGAAAGTACTGTTCAATAGCTTTCATTTGAATGGTCACACACTGGGATTTCATCTACAGACTTAAAAGTTAGAACCACCTTGTACAGCATAATAAACAGTACCACATGAAAGTACTGCTCAATAGCCTTCATTTGAATGGTCACACACTGGGATTTCATTCACAGACACAAAAGGTACAACCGCATTTATTGACTCAAGGTTTGGAGTGAAAGAGTTAATAATATGACACGCGCAGGACCTCGCGAAGCTAGGGGTGCAGTGTTATGACATATCGAAACGAAGGCAACTGTCCAGCATTAAGAAATGAAAGTTAAAGAGTCTGACAATATTTTGCAATTTATATGCAAACTGACAGAACACTGACATTTTAAATTATGTGGGTATTATACAAAAAAAACATTTGTTTTTTAATATTTTCACAAAAAGCATTCACAAGTCAACAGTTTGTCATATGAAAAACAATAAAAAGTTAATTAAGTTAAAGCTACATGGGACAGCTTTTTCGGTATAATAATCAGCAACACGAACAACACAGACTATATTTCTGTTGATATTCACCTAACCAAAACTAATATATTAAACAAACTAACATATTATATGAAAAGAAACAAAGAAAACGAGCTCAAACGCGGCTTGCGATCGATGATTTTCTTTTTAACCTCATCGTAGAAAATGTACATGTATATTGAGTTTATTGATAATTAAAAAATAACATAAATTGATCTCAAACAGCTGGCAACTGCAATTTAAAATTGTAATTATATTTTTTCTGATTGCAAATTGTGGCAGATGATTCTGACTGGGCTGGATATCATGAAAATTATGTTATTTCCTCGCAGTGAAGCTTCCTTAACCGTCTGACTGACTTGGCCGAATATTGTTTCCATCTGAAAAACAGGATGTCTACAGCTTACTGCACGGCATTGCAGCCTTGTCGATTGGCATCAGTATTGGATATAGTGGATATTTACCTCGCCGCTTCGCGCCTCAGTAAATATTCACCATTATTATACGACATAGCATTTTACTACTATACAGCTCAGACGTCTGGGGCGCATACGATAATATCAGGGGCGGATCCAGGAATTTTTGATAGAGGGGGTCCCAGGGTTTTCCCGAAAATGTGAAGTAAATTTAAGGGGAATTTTTGGCGCGGAGGGGGTGTTTGGGGGCCTCCCAGAGAAAAAAAATTGAGATTTCAGGCTCTGAAAAGTGCATTTTGGTGGATCCTGGAGATGGTTTTGCTATGGATAATAGAGAAAGGAAAAACCCTCAGGTCTGATAGGGGGGTCCGGATCCCCCCTACCCTCCCCCTGGATCCGCCACTGAATATTGAGCCCAAGAAATGGGAAAAGGACCCCATTGAAAGATTTCACACACAATTTTATAAACACTACCTCGGCTTAAACAGGAGAGCCCCGAACGTTGTTTCTCGTAGTGAAATGGGAAGACTTTCTCTTAAATCAATCATCATCTTTGTAAGAATTCGAAAACCTCCCAGAAAATATCATTGCTAAACAATGCCTCTAAATTTCAGCTGAATTAGCAGAACATAAAAAAACCCTCGTTAATGTTTCTGTTAATGAAATTATTCGGTTATATGGTGGAATTAATCGGGATAGAATACAAAATGTAAATACATTTGTAGACTATAGTGCACAGACAGTTCAAACTAACTTACCTAAAATAAAACAAAATATCACGAATGTTTTGCAAACTCATCAGTTTGACATGATACAATGTAATTGCCCGTTCCGAAGTTCAAATGGAGACTGAGGACGAGTTTTTAAATTTTGACTTAATTAAAAATTGGAGCCCATCACAACAAAGATCACATTAAAATTAGTTGGTTTACCAAGTTTGGGGTTGTTTCGTTGGATTTCAACCATGTAGAAGGCTTTCAAAAATCAGAAAAATTAGAGACTTTGTATGGATTTGGGGGACGCCATCTCTGAATTAGATACTGTAGAAGCAGAGACCGATACAACGTAGATTTTTAAGTTTTTTAAGTACTATATTTCGACTGGCCAAACCAGTCTTCTTCAGGTACAATGAGGAAATTTTACATTGATATACGTGTTATATAGTAGCTACTAACAGTTTTTGCGTAATAACGGAAATACGTCAGAGAGATAACAAAGATTGACAGTAAAACAATAGAATAAAATAATGTAGGGAAACTAAATATCTAATATCTTTCTTCGCGGAGAACCCCATGAACACTTGAACACTTGAACACTTGAACAATCTTGAACAATCTTGAACAACACTTGAACACTTGAACCCCATGGCCTTAACATCCGCGAAGAAAGATATTAGATATTTAGTTTCCCTACATTATTTTATTCTATTGTTTTACTGTCGATCTTTGTTATCTCTCTGACGTATTTCCGTTATTACGCAAAAACTGTTAGTAGCTACTATATAACACGTATATCAATGTAAAATTTCCTCATTGTACCTGAAGAAGACTGGTTTGGCCAGTCGAAATATAGTACTTAAAAAACTTAAAAATCTACGTTGTATCGGTCTCTGCTTCTACAGTATATTTTCACTTGTTTTAGCCGATTAGATCACTTGTTGATCCAACGTACACCAGCAGGATTGCCGTCCACGGTTGCTTGCTTGAAAATTTTGTCTGAATTAGAGACGTTTGTATGGAATTTGGACGACCTTTGACAGCTCACAGCCTGGTTACTATGCAATGTAACATAACCAAACTTGGTAAACTTACTAATTTTCATGCGATATTTCTGGTGATGGGATTAAATTTTTAATATGACGTAATTTGAACAATTGGTAAACTAGTGCCCAGTCCCTTTTTGAACTTCGGAACGGGCAATAGGAAATTACAATTCTATTCTTCCTTCAAAACTGATCGAAGAAATTCCCTGATTAGAGTTAATTAAAAATATGCAACACAGACAATCTTAAGCAAAATTAAGATAAGGAAATCATGATTTAAGAATTGAAACTGGTAGTCATTGTGTACCAACAATTCCAGAACATCAAAGAATATGTCAGTCAATATTGTTCATCTAATGAGGTAGAAAATGAATTTCACTTCCTTTTTACCTGCAATTTACGTAAGTGTATAAGAAAAATGTTACTTGAAGATATAAATTTGAAATACCCCAATTTTAATACTCTTAGTAATCCTGATAAAATATTATTTCTTTTCAATAACATAGATCCTTTTATTTGTAAGAAATTAGGTTATTTTATCTTTGAAGCATTCCAGAAAAGAAAACGATGATCATGATTGTAATTAATTAATTAATTAATTAATTTTGGTTATATTTTTATTTCTATTATTGTCATTTTCTCTTTTTATATATTTATATTTCTTTATTATGCAATACCATCTATGTAAATGGGAATAATGCAAATAAAATTGTTGGCGTTGTTGTTGTTGTTGTTGTTGAGTGTGAATACGCACCAAGACGAGTGCAAATATGAGACCTATTTAGCCTCCTCCGCAGGCAACTCCTGGGTCTCCGGGGTCTGGGGCAAGAAAGGGGCAAAAGAGCGGGCACTGGGGCCGAGGCGAGCGAAAGCGGGGTTGCAGGCAAATCATCCTTCCTTTTCCTCTCTTCCTGTCCCCCACCCCACTCAGTCACCTTTTTGTCCTCTGTACCAGTCTCTCACTCGTGCCTTTATGTAAGAGTTGCCTGCGGAGGAGGCTAAGACCTATTCACCTCCACCTCAGTTGGACCACATAGCAAAAGAAAATAACTGCTAAAAAAATTGCTAGTGCTTCTAAAATCTTACTAGCAAATATTTGCTAGTAGACTAAAACGTTTTAGTATAATTTTCAGAGGTAAATATGAGCATATTCACCGCGCTAGGGGGTGAATATGGGATTTCAAGGCGTGGCTGCTAAACTAAGCCACATTTCTTATACCGGCAAGTAAAGATGGCGACTCGTTTTTGAATGAAATTTTCGTGTATTCTAAAGACATCACTCCAAGTTCGGGATATTCAAAGAATTGGGAACTTAGGTAAATGACTACCAAGACGTTTGGACGGAAAATATTTTCAAGAAACGATTTTAACGCATTTAAAACTCGTAAACTTGTAAACGTTTTTGTGTGGCCAACCACAGGTCACCAAAGCGTCTTATAAGAGTTTGTATGGAGCTGAAATTCGATCGAAAATAATTTTCACTTTTCTTTCGAAAAGTTGTAAATAATGTGAAATAAAGTTTAAAAACATCCCCTGTTGTCTTTTCCTGTGTTTTTATCGCTTCTGGAAGCTGCTTTGGGCGAATTTCGACCTGCGGTCGAATCTGCCACTGTTGTGCACTAATAGAAGGGAAAGCTATTAGTACACTTCAGTGGCAGATTGGACCGTAGGTAGAAATTCGCCCAAAGCAGCTTCCAGAAGCGATAAAAACACAGGAAAAGACAACAGGTGATGTTTTTAAACTTTATTTCACATTATTTACAACTTTTCGAAAGAAAAGTGAAAATTATTTTCGATCGAATTTCAGCTCCATACAAACTCTTATAAGACGCTTTGGTGACCTGTGGGCCAACCAAGGCGGCCGTGTTCGTGTCGGATGGAGTGACAGAAATTTGCTTCTTCAGACCTAAGCTACTTATTTCAGAACGATAACTACAGCTGCTTATGAAATCAGCAACGATCAAACAATGGTACCTGATGAATAGTGTTCTTTTGTGTATTTTACTGCTTAATTTGATGTGTAAACGATGTAACTACGGTAATATGGCGAGTACTTGCGTGTGTTGTTTTCATGTTTTAGCTCGTAATTTTGTCGCCTCAGGCTCAGCTCAGTGAATATTGTGAATATTCACAGTATTCACTTCGCCTTCGGCGAATAATTGTTAAATATAGAATAGTTGAGAACATTCTAGTGATCGCTGGGCGAGGTCATAATTAACTTTAACAATAACATCACAGTGACTAAATAATCTTCGCAACGTGTGAATTAAACAAAATCCTTTGACGCAGCAGCATGTTACATAATTGTTATGTGTCATACCTGAAGCGCTCACAACATTGTACAAGACAGTTTTATCGTTTGTTAACCGGACCAGTTCTAAGGAATGAAGCTTACATGAAATGGTGCAATGCTAACAATGATGTGAATCTATCATGGCTGTCGCTATAATTGTCGCCTATTTGGTAAGAAAGAGTTTACTTTATTTAAAATTAGACACTTAAACTTCCTTCGTCTTTTAGACAACGTTTTGTTTTGGCACGCGATTTGACACTTGGGTTTTAAGGCTAAATGCTTTGAATTCAAAGAAATTTTAGCACTCTTGTATCGATCTCTACTAGGTTTTTTACTTGTAAATTATAGAAAATAACTGTTTTGATGGTATAAAGGTTACTTCAGTGTTTCAAACAAATTTTTCCTTTGGCTGCAGTTAAGGTTAAACAAATAGAAATATCATGAAGATAATACTTATTTTCAGAAAAATAACTTTTCTGCAAGTTTAAAGGATATTTTTGGAAAGATATTTATTCAAATCGAACAAAACAATATATTTAATCCATTTGAACCACTAGTGAATGTCGGTTTTCATGTTGTAGTTCTGAAATTCTGTTTATTAAGAGAAAATATCTAAGAAAAAAAACATTGAAACAAAATGAAGGTAAAGGGTGTAAATGTAATAATGATATTACAGACAGACGAAGCTCCCGTAAGCGGACACCCTCGCGCGGGAAGCGGAAAAAGTGTCCGCAACTACTGGAGCTGGCCGCTTACGGGAATGTGTAAATACAGATTTTGCATGAGTTCAAACGGGGTTTTGTCAAGGCGGCCGTAAGTACAGCTGTCCACTTACGAGAGTGTCCGCTCAGAGAGCTTCGACTGTATAGAGTTTGTATGAGCTAGAGTTCAAACGGCGTTTTGTCAAGGCGGCCGTAAGTAGAGCTGTCCGCTTACGAGAGTGTCCGCTCAGAGAGCTTCGACTGTATGAAATTTAGACGTTTTGTGGCATATTTGTTTGAGAACATTTTTATATTATTCGGAGAAAACCTTTTAATTTATTAATAAACAAACGAAATTGGTTCGACATGTTCCCTACAGTTTTGAATATCATTGTCGACAGTGAGACCAGAGTACAATAATCGAGTTACAACGTTCTGAACAGAATGACTAGTTCAATCCATAGGTTTCCAAGTTAACGCTTTGAGGGAAAAAAATCTTGAATTTCATTTTGCAAAATTGTCAAAAACAGACAACACCACATGAAAATACTGCTCAATAGCTTTCATTTGAATGGTCACACACTAGGGTTTCATCCACAGGCTCAAAAGGTAGGCAACCACATCTATTTACTCGAGGTTTGACTCTGGGAGTGAAAAAGGATTAAAGAATCACCTTTCGACGTTTACTTTCATAAAACGTTTTTAGTCACTCCATGAATGTAGGTTCGTTATTTTCAACCTTAAAATCACCAAAGATGTGAATTTTAAAAACAATAATTTAAAAAATTAATGCATCCAATTTGCTGCATTATTAATGTATAACGGGACGCAATACGTCAGAACAGCATAGGTATTGCCTAATGAATTTTCCAAAAATAAAATATGGATTTTATCCAAACATCTATGAACTTTAAAAAGTTTATTGTATATTGTTCGATAGTGTTTGGTATCTGCAGTAATTTTGCCTTTTCGGTGAATTTTTTTTTTAATTAAACTAAGACGGCCGGGATACGACTTCAAACCAAGAGTAAACAAAGAAGCATTTTATAAACTTCGAAAATGATTTATTGGACACCTTTCAACATTTTTAAGAAACATTTTGGCACTTTAACCCTTTCACTCCCTGAGTCAGACCTTGAGTCATTAAATATGGTTCTAACTTTTGAGTTTGTGGATAAAACCCTAATGTGTGACCATTCAAATGAAAGCTATTGAGCAGTACTTTCATGTGGTACTGTTTGTTTTTGACAATTTTGCAGAATAAAATTCAAGATTGTTTCCTTAGTTTTGAACTTAGCACTCTTGGGAGTGAAAGGGTTTATCAAGCACACTAGTTATACCACCTGCCGCGAGACAATTCAGTTCAGTAAATCATGTGTCGTAGAGGGTTTTGTCATGAAAATATATTATTTACAATTTTGTGAACTATTTAAATGGTACGTATCCCTCGATTTTGTGGCACAATATTTTGTGGTATTCTCTTAATTCGAATGAGATTAAATTTAGAAAAACATTTAAGGATAAAAATTATCGAGAAAAGTTTAACACAACGTTTCGATGTCGCCATGACATCATTTTCAAGTGAAAAAAATTAAAAATTATCTTAATTATTGATGATTTTCTTTATTCTCACAACCAGTCTGCTTGACTTTGCATCAGTGTTATAAGGAGAAGTTGTATGTTCAGTTGATCATTCTTGCAATGTCATTTCTATCTAACTACTGAATGTATCAGCTCTCGTCAAGTCCAACAGTATTGGCAGAACGAACAATAGAACATAGAATATCAACAATGCCCATCAGTCCTAGCAGCAAGCTTTCTACACACAGGGGGCCAATAAAATATGTAGCTTCAAGAGAAAATAAGCTTACGACGGCTGCTACACCACAACATGATCGCGTGCGTGTTACCCTTGAAAGTTATTCTCGCCGTTTTTGCCATAAAAATACCTAAAATTGTACAATGTAGCTGCCATCACTCTTCGCTCTCGTTTTCTATTAGCGATTCTTCACTCGTCTGCGCCTTGTTGACTATTCGTTTATAGTCTTATTGTTAAATATATAGCACAGTGCTTAGTAATAATTTTTTAAGGTGAAACAATTCTTAGCTGTTTTTTTACCTCGTTTCAAAATCTTATCAAAATTAAAATATTAATTTTGTTTCTTTGATATTAAATAGGTAGTCCTTTATATTTCTGCCCAAGAAAACGTAGTGGAGGCAAACGCGACTTTTGTAGGTGAGTCACTTATGCTTGTTTTCTTTGTTGGTGCCGTATACGTACGAACTAAAATGTTGTTGAACAGGTGATGTTACACGAGACGATTTTTAACGACGATTTTTTATTTTATTTTTTATTATTATTATTTTTATTTTTAAAAATCGTTATGTGTAACATGGCGCGCTGCAATGTACGATTTTTAACGACGATTTTTTATTTTATTTTTATTATTATTATTTTTTATTTTTAATAATCGTTCTGTGTAACATGGCGCGCTGCAATGTACGATTTTTAACGAAGCATTTCGTTGCGGCAACATGTTGCAGGTTTTTTAAAGCGATTCAAAAACCTGCAACATTGTTGCCCGAATTTTGTTGGAGTTTGTTCGTGTAACACCCTCGTCGCTGACTTTTAACGCAACATCGTCCCAGAAAACACCACGGCAAGCCGTAAAATGAGTCAGGTATCCAGTACATCGGCAACAAACAAAATGGCGGAGCATGACAGTCTTGACGAGCCCGCTTTGGTCAAAATTGTACCAGAAGTGCGGTAAGATGACACCGAAAGACGTAAATTTTAAGCCCCGATCAAACGGTCACAACATTTGCCTCAACATTCTCTCAACATTTGTTGAGACATGTTGACTATGACATGAGAAAATGTTGAGGCCATGCCCGGTCGAACGGCCTCGACAACCTATCAACATTTCAAATGTTGTGACCATTTGATCGGGGCTTAAAATTTACGTCTTTCGTAAAAAACGAAAAACGTAAAAACCAGGAAAGCTACCAAAACGCGACCGATCTGAATGTCTGGCATAAAATGGCAAATGAAAGAAAAGTGAACCCAAAAATTGAAGAATACGAACATAAAACGTTTATATTCGTATCTGTTCACACCAAAATTTTCAATCACTAGACCGTGTTTCATCAGATTTCCAAACACCGAGAAGAAAGTTGAAAATACGACGCGATTATTCAGTTATGATGAAATTCGAGGTGTTTGCGGATGAAACACTCGATGATATATTCTCAATCGAAGCAAAAACTAAGTTATAACCGAGAAATAAAATCGTAAAAAATCTATACTAAAAATTAAGACCAGTTATCCAAACCTCCATCACGGTTATGATTTACTTTGTTTTAACTTGATAAATGGTAAATGGTAATGGTATTTATATAGCGCATTTTCTATAATATTCAAATGCGCTTTACAATTCAACTCAGGGGTGAGATCGGACGTCAGCTTGTAAATAAATTAGAGTTTGTGATTTTCAGGGCGTGATTGTCTCGACTTATTACACAGAGGTTTCAACTCATCTGGTTTGTATAACGTCGACCCAGATGGCAATGGGGCCTTCCAAGTTCTTTGCGATCAGGAAACTAACGGGGGTGGATGGCTTGTGTTTCAAAAACGCGAAAATGGCGCTGTTGACTTTGCTAAAAACTGGCAGGAATATAAACATGGGTTTGGCAGTCTGTCTACTGAATTCTGGCTTGGAAATGAAAAGCTACATCGGCTCTCTTCAATGAATCAACAGCTCCTAGTAGAATTCGAAGACTTCAACGGAGAAAAGGCACATGCGTCCTATCAAGAGTTTTCCATTCTCTCCGAGGTGAAAAAATACAAACTTATTACAAGTGGATACTCTGGTACAGCTAAGGATGGACTTTCGATTCACAACCAGAAATTTACCACCATTGATCAAGATAATGACTTGGGTCAATCAACAATTGTGCAGTGAGGTATAATGGAGTGGGGTGGTGGTACGCAAACTGTGGGCCCGTAGAACTAAATGGTCCATATGTTCCTTCGCCTCGCATTGGTATGACGTGGGATAAATGGAAAAATAGAGAACACCGTCTGAAACGAACGACAATGAAAGTACGAACACTCAGAGGTACGTAGATGATTACTAGTCGACTCTGTAGTTTGATTTGGTTGATAATAAGAACGTTTAGAGCACAATCATGACAGCCAGTGACTTCCTTTTGACACTCAACGCCTTTTCTGATGTTTTTAGCCTTAGCCTCTCAGTTTGGATTCTATAACCTATTAAAGGAGCTATGTCGCGATATTTTAAGTCATTTTTGCGAAGTGCAAAATCGCCTTCAAATTGAAGAAAGCTTCAAAATAATAGTTTACTGAGGTAGAAAAACACCAACGAGGTGATAATAAACCAAACAGGAACAAGGATGGTTGAGGATGGAGAAGATTAAGACGGATCCCGCACGGCGAACTTGAAAAAAATGGCCAATTTTTTCAAGATGCACCATCCGTGACGTAGCTCCTGTAAATTCATCCATATCGCAATGTAGTGTCGCTATGGAATTCGCACTTTAATCGTTACGTTTAGGTGTTAGAGCATCCTTTTACTCTGGGGTGGTGGGGTGAGAGTTTTAGTTTCGCAAACTTTAAGTTCAAAAAAAAAAAAAAAAAAAAAAAAAAAACTTAAGTTCCACAGATATTATTTGCAAGCTTTCTTTACAACTTTTTTTATAAGTTTTATAGGACCGTCAAAGACCAAAGATAGTCAAGTTAACAGTTTGAAAATGTTGAAAAGCACTTTAGGATCAACTCAATCAGCGACATTAAGACGAAATCCATTACAAAATCGAGTAATATTTATGACCAGTGGACAAAAGTCCTGTACTATGACGCCATAAGCTTTCACGCTTAAACTAGACATTCATGAGCTATACCTTAACGGTATTCACCAAATAATATAACTCCACAATCCTTAATTGCTTTCCGTGAGTTTCCTCCGTGAATGGGTTGAGTCATGAGAGGTGGCAGTCATGTTTCTTCTGAAACATGGCTGCCACCTTAAGGATTGTGGAGTTATAAGCTTATGGCGTCATAGTACAGGATTTTTGGACACTGGCCAGAAATATTACTCGATTTTCTAATGGATTTCGTCTTAATACGTGTTGCAAGATTGGTTCAGCTCTCTCTGATCTCTCATTTTGATCCGTTTTTCTATAACATTGTTCAGACAACCAATTCTTATGCCCGTTTTTCTGGTCTTTGGACAAAGAACTTTCATCGGGAGCACATATATAACTGAAAGGAATCCTAGCTAAACAGATGCTATCATAAAGTAACATGTTTGCAATGTTCGTCTCTGAGCTAAAGCCCCGATCAAACGGTCTCAATGTTGAGAGATGTCGAGACCATGCCGTGTCAAACGGCTTCAACATTTCGAGAACATAATAAATGTTGAGAAGATGTTGCGGACAAAGGGGGTGTCAAACGGCCTCAACATCGGCTCTCAGAAAATTTTGAGAGAATGCAGTTGCAACTGGATACAGTTAATCTATTTACTTATGCTAATAGTCCCTTTGCATAATACGGTCACATGACCATGTCAATCATAAAAATAGGTGGTAGTACAAAATGGTTGCCAGAAATGGAAAGAGCATGATGAAATTAGTAAGGTTGCCAATTTTGATCGCTGATGCGTAAGCGTGATATTTTATGCTAGTTTGAAAATTCGAAAATTTATTGTATGGCTGGATGGCAAGCCTTGCCATCCAGCCATACAAATCCTTTAAATTTTTCAAACTTTCAAACCAGTATATAATATCACGCTTACGCATCAGCGATCTCAAAATTTGCAACCTTACTAATTTCATCATGCTCTTTCCATTTCTGGCAACCATTTTATACTACCACCTATTTTTATGATTGACAGGGTCATGTGACCGTATTATGCAAAGGGCTATTCTTTTGTTGAAACCATATTGTGCCAGTCACACAGCTGTCTTTGCAAATAGACTTCTTTATCATAAACACGAAACGATACTTTTTATCCCAAGTTCTTTCGTAACACACTGAAAGACATTTCGATGGAGACCCAAAAGGGAGAATTGTACGTCTGCGCATGCCTGCACAACTACGTCAGCGTTTTGCTGCTTTATAACTTTTCTTGTTGTTTCAGAGAGACCCTGGAACTATTATCTCAGCTTCACTGGCGCCCAGTCTCAGGATTTAGCGTCAATACCGGTCGTGTTGGACTTTGAGGCTTTAACTGTCTCGTGGTGGATGAAAGGGCCCCTGGTTCAACACTGGTCAGCAGTATTTTCCTTGGTCAACATACCACAAGGAAAAACTGTGGCATTTTCCTACAATGGAGATCGACAGTGTCAACTCACTTTAGATAATGACATAAAGTAAGTTCATAAGCGTGGGTCACGTGACAACCACGTCTTTGCTGCCGATCATGTTTACAGCGGTCAAACGCACTGCGTGCGCAGTTACCGCCAAAATTGCGGCTGCCAAACTTTTCTGAATACCGTAAAAGCTCTATTAAGCCCCCGGGAGGCTTATTTAATTTCAGGCCTCAAGAAGGGGGGGGGGGGCTTATTAGAGAGAGGGGCTTAATAGAGGGGGGTTATTTCAAATCATAAATTTCAAGAAAATTCACATTAATTTTTCAAACTTTACTATTACACCACTAACTAAAACAGAACAAGAAATGGGTTATGTATGACCGTCTTACAAAGGAAACGTCATTTATACCCTAAATCGACGATAGTTCTGGAAATTAAAGACCACGTTTCAATACAAAGTGACTGAAACGCCAGAAAATATTGCTGAAAAGTCATTTACATCAGCCTGACGGAAGGAGGGGGGGGGGGGGGCTTAATAGTGAAGGGGGGCTTATTACAAAATCTGACTTCCAAAGGGGGGCTTATTAGATAGGGGGGCTTAATAGAGCTTTTACGGTATGTATAATAATAATAATAATAATAATAATAATAATAATAATAATAATAATATGCCGAATATGCAGAGAGAACTGTTGTAGGTCAAATTGTTTATCAGGTTCATCTGTTTCCAATAATAAGTTATCACATTAAGTCGTACTTGTTGAAACTCAGATCATGTTCTCTTATCCACAGGGAAATAACTTCAAATCACAGTTTTGCCGATTCCAACTGGCATCACGTGTTATTAGCATGGGATGTTAAAAATGGTGTTTTGCGTTTTTACGTGGACGGAAAAGTTGAATTCAATGACCAGAGTACTCAGCATTCCGTACCATTCCCTGGCGGTCATCTAATCCTCGGCCAATCGCAAAACAGTTCTGGATCCATAAACGAGAGCGCAAGTTTGAATGCCGATATCAAGCATTTCAATATGTGGCAGCATATGTTTACTGAGCAAGAGGCACTCAAGATATATTCAGATTGCAATGTGCAGATAGGAACTCTAGTGCCATGGCCAGAGATGCAAGTAGCACTTCACGGTGCTGTTACAAGGACTGAATTTAATGTTAGTTGTCTTGTTAAAGGTATGTTCGTTTTTCTTCAAATAATTTATGAATCGATACGGTTTGCTTCTACTTCGGTAAATACAGTCAAACTTCCCGTAAGCGGATACCCTTGGGGCCAGAAAAAGTGTCCGGTTAATGCAGCCCTTTGTATGAAGCTGGGTACACGACTAAGTGTCCGCTTACGAGAGGTGTCCGCCTACGGAAGGTGTCCGTTAGCGGAAGTTCGACCGTATACGCTCACTTATGAAAGTATTTACTGGTTAAATCACGGTTTTCTAAGGAAAAGCTTGAAACCATGCATTTGAAGAAACAGTTATATATTATTAGGTATAAAATGAGTCTTATAAATTAATTCCACCATTATTATAGAAATTTTAGGAAGCTAAGGACAATATTTTTTTACACTAACTTTTCTTTATTTTTCATAATATTTCGAAACCACGTACGTTCCTTTCTTTTTGCGATTTTCATCGTACATATAGAAGATTTCATTGCCAATGCCTATGTCACTGACATTGACCTTGCCATTCTCAAATCCAGAAAAATACCACTGGCCACTTACGAAGCTCGTGAACAACAGAAAACTGCAGGAGCGGATTACTTCCAGAGAAGGAAGCGTTAGTAGGTGGATATTCACCAACCATGGAGTTCTCGATCGGAAAAATGCGGAGTCAGCAAATCTGGGTTCTTATTCGGGAGAGTGCTTAGGAAATCTGGACCTATGTGAAAACGGCCTTTCCTTCAGCTTTTGGATGAACTACAAAGGTGAGGAAACAACTTAAAGATGATTTCCAGTCCGTACTGCGCAGTCTCAGGGTTTGTTTTCATTTTTGTTTTGAATTCGTTGATACGTTACACTTCGGTGATAGCCAACATGAAGTTTTTTAGTCCGCCATTACGGGTCGTTATGCCCAGGAATGCTCGATGAGCTGAAACGTTGGTTTGGGATAACGTCGAGGTTCTTCTACTCGTTATTATTGTTTGGCAAGGATATCTGACGTTAATAATGAAGAAAAGGGTCCCGGAATTTTTATTTTGGCTTGTAAACATTCCTTCATATGAGACTCATGTAAACATTGCAGCCAGAGATTGCGCAGTACGGACTGTAAATCATCTTTAAATCCACATGGTTTTCTAAACACTTGTGTCACTTATCTTTAATGTAATTAACAAATAAAGAAGCCAAAACCATGTATTATACTGTTATAAAACACGACGGGAATTTGAGAACACGAGAGAAATTTAGAAAACACGAGCCGCAGGCGAGTGTTTTCTAAATTTCTCAAGTGTTCTTAAATTCCCGGAGTGTTTTATGACAGTATAATACATGGTTTTGGCTTCTTTATTTGCTTTAAAATATAGATTTAACGCGCGCGAAACGATAAAACACGGCTTTTCTATGATTTATACTCTGATAAAACATGGTTTTTAACCAATCAGAGCGCGCGCATTTTCCAGTCTATGTTTTAATTATTAATATAATACCAAATAAGTAAGGGGCGTTAAAGAACCCACATCACTGTTCGAAAGAAGAGTAGGGGACGTAGTCCTGGCCTGTTCACATGTATTCATGGGTGGGGTGGGTGGGGTGAGATCACGAATAGACTGATAGCGGCTTCCATAGGCGCCTTTACAAGCTGACGTCCGATCTCACCCCTAAGTTGAATTGTAAAGCGCTATATAAATACCATTACCATTACATTAATATATCCAGCCACGGTTGCTTTCTGATTGGCTCGTTACTTACAGATTATCAGCGATTATATTTTTATACCGAGTTTTAACAAATATGGTAAATAGATGTGTGTTATGTTTACAATTTTTTCGTTAAAAGATAGCTAATATCATGAATTATAATCCATCAAAAATTTTTCTCGCGCACGATTGGTCTAAACACGTCACGTGACGCAGCCAAATATCCGGGTGATATTCCCCAAGTGATATTCCCCAGTTTTGAAAATTTGCGTTTCACGTTCGCAGGTTCAGTTTTCGTCTCAAATAAATTGCTAAATTAAATTAAACTGATTGTTTTGAACAGACTAGAAATATTTTTGAACGCCAACAGAATTATTTTGATGTTTAACAGCTTGGCCGACCGAGATCTTCCACGGCAAACAGAGCGGCCTTGTTTGAAGGATAATAACTACAATGCCTCCATTTGGCTTCAAAAATATGCTCGGATATTTGTCCTTGGACATTATCTGTTCCTCGAAGCTCACAGTTTTCCTCGAGCTTCGCTCTATAAAAACTGTTCGCTTCTCGGAACAGATAATGTCCGCGGACAAATATCCGAGCATATTTCCTCGCCAAATCATGGAGGCTATTGTTTGATATATTTGCCAATCAAATGACAACGTTACAAAGTGCCACAATGAACTCTACTAAACAGTACACACAATTTGATGCAAAACATATCATTCACAAAATACCTTATTATAGTAAATTAACGCTCGTGTTAATTTATTAAGGTATTTGAAATTAACTTTAACGCGACTTAAATTAACGCGAATTGGAGGGAAAATTACTTCTGAATAAAGGAAATTAACGCGAAAAAGGAGGTAAAATTTCAAAATGAAGGAAATTAACGCAATTAACATAAAGAAACAAATATATTTTGGCCGAAATGTCGAGAACTACTCTTCTAAAAGCGAGGGTGAACTGGAAATATTGTTTTGTTGCTTTTATAGGCTTTTTTATGGTAAAAGATTGAAATAGGGTGTGCAGAAAAGAGAAAGCTATTGTTTCCTAAATATAAAATATGTCTGTACGGGTTCCAGAAATTTGGGTTATAATAATGAAAATTAAGGTCGCGGAAATTAACGCTACACTTAATTAATGTCGCGGAAATTAACGCCCACAAAAATTAACGCGACTTAAATTAACGCGAATTTTTAAAATTCGCGTTAATTTCATGGAGCATTAATTTCCTATAATAAGGTATGTTTTAAAAGTTTGAAGTGGTTTTTTCATCATCATCATTATTACATTTTTAAACCTTTACGATGTTTTATTTCTTCTGCAGTGTTTTTCGGCGATTCTCAAATCCTGGGACTAAGCGACAAATACCACAACGCTTTACGTGGATGGCTTGCACCTTTAATGTCAATGAATGGCCGCTGGGATCGTTGCTACAGTACTTCAGAATATGGTGGTTTTAAGGCGGAAACATTTCACCAAAAATGTAACTGTAAAATAGGAGCAACAGTGACCTTAGTTAAAGTCGGGAACTTTGTGTTTGGTGGATTTTCCGACCAGAGATTGGGAGGTAAGTGTCCGGGGGGGGGGGGGGGGGGGGGGGACTCCCATATAAAAGTGACGGGGGTGATCGCAGTACCTTTAGAGCAGGCAAGTTTAACGATTACTCCAAAGCAGGCGGTTCCCCTATTCTTTTCGAAGTTTAAGAGCCTCGTTGTCCACTTGAGGAAGAAAATAGCAGCAAGCGCGTCGCTCTCTCTCGTTAATAAGTACATCCTAGTTAGAGATACTACCTTTTAAAATTCGTGGTTTGGTACCGCTTAGGGTGTTAAAATCTAAAATGACTGCTATTAGAGTTATTCCGGTACCTTTTAGGGCATTAAGGTGACTCCCTACAGTTTTATGATCGAGCGCGCGCTGTTGACGAAAGTTTTAGTAATCTGCGCGCGCTCAAAGGAAAATCCTCGAACCGCGCGTGTTTTTCTGATTTTTATGACGTCAGCATGGCCAAAAAAGTCAATATTAACCGTGGATTTTCTCGCATTTCCTTCGGTAAATTTTTTTGAAAACTCACACAATTCAAGACAGAAACGCTACCTATCACATGACCGTTTCTTGAAGAAATTTGTCAGAGCAAGTAAGTTTTATTGTTTAAAATAACAAATGAGGTAATATTGGCAAAATCGTCTGAAAAACCACAAGGTTTTTCCCCTCCAAAATGCCAGGCAAACTCAGTTTCATAAGATGGCAAAATTTAAAGAAATTTCACCGAAGGAAACTAAAAAAAATAAGGAATAAAGATAAAATATAGCAAAAATGTGCCATTCTTTAGATGCTATGTTGCCATGGCAGCGGCCTCCACGAAAAAAGTAACAACCTATAAATAACTGTAATTATATCAGTTTCCTTACTGGTAAATATCGGGAACGAAAAATCAAAGACAAAATAACTAGAGTTTCCTTTCTAACTCATGTAAGCTGGAAAAAATATATAACAAGGATTAGTTTTGTCTTAGAATTGGTTCCTCTTAGTGGTGAAAATGAATTCGAGCCACGCCCACAAAACGAGATTTTGGTACCTTTTAGGAGTTCTTTTCAAAATTTCCGGCCATCACCCCGTCACTTTTATATGGGAGTCCCCCCCCCGGGTAAGTGTTCCGAGTAAGTGTAACCCCAGGGGTTACTCAAGGATAACACTACCGGGGATGTGGCGAAGGACTTTAAAGGAGTATAAATATTTTCCCCTGTAATTTTGGGTGAGGCTAGTTTATCTAAAAATCCTTACCAAATTTATTATAATTCACATCAAAATAGTGTGTTGCTGCGTAGCACTGTAAGGTATGTATTCGAAAAAATATATAAATGACGGATAATCAGTGCTAAAAAATGTTAATGAAAACGACGTTTCGGGAATAACCTATGTTGATTATCAACTCGACGTTGATAAAGGTAAATTAACCGCCGTAGCGAATTTCTAGAAGCTGACGTTTCGAGCGTTAGCCCTTCGTCGGAGAATAACCCCATCAGGTGAAAAAACATTATTCACATGTTTGTTTCGTCGTGGAAGTCAAAGAAAACCCAACTAAAGGTCACAACATTTGTCACAACATTCTCACAACATTTGTTGTGACATGTTGTAACCATGCCCGGTCAAAGAGCCACACCAACCTCTCAACATTTCAAGAACAAAAGAAATGTTGTGACGATGTTGAGACAAAGTTTAAAAGAATTCAAACTCATCACAACATGTCACAACACCTCACAACATTGTTGTGAGGGGTGGTCAAACGGTCTCAACATCGGCTCACAACAAATGTTGTGAGAATGTTGTGACAACTGTTGTGACCGTTTGATCAGGCCTTGAAGTAAATCTCAAAATAAACGTTTATTAAGGTAGATTCCCACCAAAAAGATGATAATAAACCAAAAAGGATGGTTAAGGATGGAGAAGATTAAGATGGATTTCAAACGACAAACTTAGAAAAAATTAGGCTAAATTTTTCAAGAGACACAAACCGTGACGTGTCTTTTTTTAATTGAATTTAGGAAATACCGCGCAGTATCTCTGGAACCGAAGATCTTTTCTGTTCAGTATTGTCAATCCTGCTGGCCTCGAACCTGTTAAACTTGATATAAGACCTGGTAAAACTGACAAGGCTTTGTGGGAGGATCCCCAGGCAGGCCCAGTGTTTGGAGAAAACGATCTCTACATTGGAGACAATGCCCTACAGTCAGCGGTATCATTCAGCGACCTCGGGCATGCGTACGAGCTTCCCAATAGTTCTTTTGGGGCAGGTACTTCGGATGCCAGAACATTTTTAGCGGGAGTTACTATTTTATTCCAGATGAAATAGAGGTGTTTCGCTATAATGGTAAGTTGAACATGATTTTGGTGTGTAGTTCAATTTAACTAGCTAATCTCGTACCTAGATCTCCTTACTCTTCAGAAGAGTTTTCTACTGAAGTGAGAAAAAAGCGGGTACGAGATTGCTAACATGGTGAATAATCAGCCAAGGTATTTGACACCAACCGAGAAAATCGCTTTTAAATTTGGACCGTTCACCAAGCTTGGCGATGTACGTTTCTTTCAGGGAGTGTGTCAACCAACTGTTATGCACAGTAGTACTCAAATGGTTGCTAATGGGAAATCATAATAGCGGTTATTGAATTTTATTGGATATTCCAAGATAATTTATTGGATATTTTAATGGGAGATTCTCGTCGACCAGCCGAGGACCAGTGAAGATTCCAAACTTGAACCGAATATTTCCTAAAATGGCCTGAAGACTTACTGTGATTGTCGAACATGACCCAAGCATTTCCTTAGGTGAACCGAAGACTTATTTCCGTTTGTCTCTCGAAGATTTCCGAAGTTCACCCGATGTATTTATCATATTAATTTTGCCCTTTGTGTTATAAACTGGTAATAGATTAATATCAGTTGTGATTTCAGAAATTTGTTAATTGCCACCTTCGGTACGACTTGAGCAATTTCTGTAAATTTCTCAAAACAAAAAATGTATGAGGAAACATACCATTTCTTGTTACAATAATTATTATTAGTAAACATCTATTAGTATACTAATGCAAATGAGATAATCTGATTGGCTGAGCTACTCGTATACTATCAGCCATTAGTGTGCAGTGGCTGGAGGTCGTCTACAAAATTGCGGTTTCTTCTCGTTTCTCCGAAGTTTCGGAGGAGGATTTTCAGCTATTACTGGACAATTGTTATGATTTTTACTAAAACAATTAGATAATTCGCTCTCAATTTCTATGATGTAATAGTTGATTCGGCCTACGGCCTCATCAACTATCACATCATAGAAATTGAGAGCTCATAATCTAATTGTTAATGAGATGGAGTCGATTCAAAACGTAGCTAATATAACTGATATAAAATGGTTCTGAGTAAGTGAATATTATTAACTGTTCCTTTTAACAATGGTTTAGTTCCTAGTCACGGTATAAATCCGAAATATTCTGCAAGTGGCACGCACCAGAATACCACCAATGCTCCTTATCGCGCTCGCCCTTCTAGCCCCGATCCATGGTGTACCATGGTGGATCGTGTTAACCAGTGGCTCGACATTGACTTGGGATCCTCACAACGTATTGATCAGATAGAGCTGAAGAAAGATGACAGCGACACCAAATACGTCCTGACCTATAAAGTCTCCCACTCCCTTAGAATCACCGGAAAATATAGGCCTTATAACAATAGCCAGGTAAGGAAGGGACCTTACATGTTTGTTGGGGAGATATGATTGTAAAATTACGTGTCACTGCTGAAATTTGCTGCTCTTCACCAAAAGGTTCAGGTTTTTGTGAATACCGTAAAAGTTCTATTTATCCCCCCTCTCTATTAAGCCCCCCCCCCCCCCCATCTAATAAGCCCCCCCTTTGGAAGTCAGATTTTGTAATAAGCCCCCCTTCTTCCGTCAGGCTGATGTAAATGACTTTTCAGCAATATTTTCTGCCGTTTCAGTCACTTTGTATTGAAACGTGGTCTTTAATCTCCAGAACTATCGTCGAGTTAGGGTATAAATGACGTTTCCTTTGTAAGACGGACATTTCTTGTTCTGTTTTAGTTAGTGGTGTAATAGTAAAGTTTGAAAAATTAATGTGAATTTTCTTGAAAAGTTATTCATTGAAATAAGCTCCCCCCTCCCTCTCTATTAAGCCCCCCTCTCTAATAAGCCCCCTCCCCCTTATTGAGGCCTGAAATTAAATAAGCGCCCCGGGAGCTTAATAGAGCTTTTACGGTAGGTGTCTCCGATCCATCCTGTGGCCAAACACAATAAGTATTCGAGCTGCTGAGAAAGACCAATGAAGAGAACACAATAACAAGTGGGGCTGGATTGGCCACACTCTCAGGAGAGGAAGTACTAACGTATCAAGGCAAACCTTAGATTACCACCCACAAGGAAAGAGAAAAATATTACAGTAGCAAAGAACCTGGTGCGCTGGAGGATACTGGTTGACGCCCTATGCCCAGCCCCCCTGGGGGTCTAAAGGAATGATGAATGATGATGCTGAAATTTGGGAACTCTGCTCAATCAACGGTTTCGTTTTTCGCTGCCGTCAATCATTTAGTAATCCATTCAAAAGTTCACGTGCGTGGATTGTGATTGGTAGATTTCTTTCACGGTCCGTTGGTTCGAGTTGGTTGTCGTCGTAATTTTATGATTGACGGCAGCGAAAAACGCAATTGTAAAGTTGGGTTTTGAACTTCAGAGTTCGCGTGTTATTGAAAGGCGCTGTAAATATACTAAAAACATATTGTTGTTATAGATTTAAGTATTCGTCTCATCAGGTGCTAGACGGACAATATCCTGCAAGTGTTAATATTTCATCTGCTAGATTCATTCGATTTCATCCCGTAACCTGGCATGAGGCCATATGTATGCGTGTTCAACTTTACAAGGAGGAGAATAGTTCACTAATAGGTACGTTGATTGATTGCTTCCTTGTATGGCAGATGTTTTAAAGTTTGAGACGCGGTGGCCTGGGTTTGATTTGTTGTGTTCTTGGACAATATACTTAACTCTCATATTAGCCTCTCTCCACCCAGGAGTAAATGGTGCAGCTAAATTGTCAGGGCAATAGACCTTTCTCCAAAATGGCCGCCGCAAATTCAAAATTATTAAAATTAAACTGAGCGGAAAATCAATACCAGCACCTGAAAGACCACCTCTTGTTTGGTAATCGTATGAAGTTTCGTTAGGTTAGGTTCTATCTGAGTCTAGAAAACGGAAGTTGAAAACTGTAATATTTAGATACATTTGTATGACTGGGGTATACGCCATACAGTCATACAAACGTCTCTAAATTTTCCAGTTTTCAACTTCCGTTTTCTAGACTCAGGTAGAACCTAGCCTAACGAAACTTCGCACGATTACCAAACAAGAGGTGGTCTTTCAGGTGCTGGTATTGATTTTCCGCTCAGTTTTTAATAATTTTGAATTTGCGGCGGCCATTTTGGAGAAAGGTCTATATGCTGTGGGTTATCTGCGATAGAGGGATAGTCCTAGTTGTTTCATGCTATGGAAACTGCCGTGAGTTAAAGGGACACTGTCCTGATTTTAGCATGATTTTGGGAAGCTCAGAAACATATCTAGATCATAGGAAGTTGATCAATAATGGTTTGATTCTGTAAAATAACACTCGACAAATGACAGGAACCCATTAGGAAGTGAGGATGACGAACGACAGCGAGGATGGAAATGGATTGCAATATGGATTTTTGAAAAAACGTCAGGATGTCAGTTTTTCAAAGTTTCAAATTTGGCTCGGAAATCTTTGAAATATTGCAAAAAATTTGTTGCAGTATGGAATATCTTGAAGAAATTGCTTTTTATCATTTAGTTAGTTTATTAAGTTCTCATTTCAAAAAAAATAATAATAATAAAAATAAATAAATAATAAAAAAGTTCTTATTTCATAGATTTAGGGACCATTTCATGCATTTATAACAGTTAAATACGCCGGGACAGTGTCCCTTTAAGTGCCTTCCTGGTCAGCTATTAGGCTTGTAGACAGACTTAAACCTTTTTATATTAACGGCAAATATCAGAGGACCAAGAACTAACCCAGATTTCAAATTGGAAAAAGTTCTAAATTTTATTCGGCAAGATATCGCAAACCAAACAACACCACGAGAAGGTACTGTTATAACAATAGAGTTGATGTTCGCGGGCGTAAATATGTTTTTGGCCCGCTGAATTCTCCATTTTAGCCCGCAAAATACGCCACAATGCCCGATGAAGTTATTATAATAGACCATTTGCACCGGTATCACTAAGACAATACTAATCATCATCAGCCATTGCGCTTTGGCAATGTCGTGAATCGATGTTCCTATTGTAGACATAAATTTTGAATTTAATTTATTTTTTTAAGAAAAATTCCATTTGAACTTGAGAATCCATTTGAACCGGCTCCAGACAAAATGCATTTGAACTCGAACAGAATCCATTTTAACTAGGACAAAGTCCATTTTAACTCGAAAAATTCATTTTGATTCGAACAAAGTCGTTTTTAACTCGGAAAAAATCCATTTGAATTCGAACAAAATCTATTTTAACCCGGAAAAAATCAACTTACTCATACAAAATCCATTTTAACTGAAAAAGGAGATGTAAGATCGTGTATGGGTTTAAATCCTAGGCTTCCTTTACATTAGTATGTTCTGGTTTTCTTAGATCTTGGTGTCGACAATTCCTCAGTCATTCCAGATAGCAGCTTTAAAGCTACATCTTGGCAATGTATGTCCACACCTTATTTGGCAAAGGACGGAACAAATCGCAAATGCTACGGAGCGTGGTGTGGAAATGGCCCTTCAAAATGGCTTCAAATCGATATAGGAAATGGGAAAGAACTGACGAAAATCTCAACTAAAGGGCCTAACTATGGAAACCCTGTACCATCGTATTACTTGGAATATAGCCTCGATGGAACAACGTGGCACAATTACACCCAAGGGGGATAAGAGAGGTGAGCTGTGTCCAAGTTACATGATTGTTTTTGTATTTGTTCGAAGACTAAAAGATCATCGCCATCATATTTATTTATTCATTGCAGAAAATGCAGGGAAACTGGGATGCAACCTGGGTGTGGAACTTCTTCTTTCCACCTTTTAAAACTCGGTATCTCAGAATTATACCACAAGAATGTGACTTCTGTTGTATGAAAGTACATTTGCACTCTCAATATATAGGTAGGTTTTCTTTAAGTTGTTCAAATTGTTGAATAGTTTCATACTAAATCTTTGTTGTTGTTGTTGTTGTCTCAACATTTCAAGAACAAAAGAAATGTTGAGAGATGTTGAGAGCATGCCTGGTCAAACGACCTCAACAACCTCTCATCATTTCAAGAACAAAAGAAATGTTGTGACGATGTTGAGACAACATTTAATGGATTCAAACCCGTCTCAACATGTCACAGCACCTCTCAACATTGTTGAGAGGGGCTGTCAAACGGTCTCAACATCGGCTCTAAACAAATGTTGAGAGAATGTTGAGACAAGCCTTCATTAGTTTAAGAAAAACTGTTGTTACATGTGATTTGAAAACGTAGCGCGAGGTTTATGCACATGACCAAAAGGAATTAGACAAAACGTCTTTAGCTCAACAACAACAATAACAGCAACACAAAAAGAGTGAGTGTCAAACCTATTTAACAATTTGAACATGTCAACTCCTGACTACACCTACTCCATTTCTTTAAATAGACCTTTCTCCAAAATGGCCGCTGAAAATTCATATTAAACTGAGCGGAAAATCAATACCAGCACCTAAAAGACCACCTCTTGTTTGGTAATCGTACGAAGTTTCGTTAGGTTAGGCTCTACTTGAGTCGAGAAAACGGAAGTTGAAAACTGGAAAATTTAGAGACGTTTGTATGACTAAGTGTTCCAGTTTTCAACTTCCGTTTTCTCGACTCAGGTAGAACCTAACCTAACGAAACTTCGTACGATCACTAAAGAAGAGGTGGTCTTTCAGGTGTTGGTATTGATTTTCCGCTCAATTTAATTTTAATCATTTTGAATTTGCGACGGCCATTTTGGAGAAAGGTCTATTGATGAAACCATGCAAATAATTCAAATGTTTCAAATTTGAATCGTGTATCTGCTGATTGGTTGAAAGTCAGGGCAGACAAACAGGTTAATAATTACTTAGAATCAGGTGAAGGTAATCTATGTGAATAATTTATCAATGGCCTTCAAAATCGAGGAAAGCCTTCAAAAATTTAGAACATCGAATGAATGTGAGTGAAATTCGCGATTTCTGGGCGCGAGTGATAATGTTGAAAGTTCTCAAAATTGCAAAAGCAATTTGAGAACTCAAATTCTGCGGAAAACAGTTCGAAGTATATGTGAACTTCAACTTTTATTATTTATTTGAACGCAAACGCTTTATGTTCATATTGTTCAGTTTTATGTTCGCTTTTCTTTCCTTTGCCCTTTCCGCCAGACATTCATCCACGTTTTTGTGCAGCTTTCCGTTTTTCAAGCTGTTCAGCAACATTTTGGTTCGAAAAAGCAAACCGACTGGCAGCCATTTACAGTAAAGATGACGCTACCGTTGCCACTCGACAAAGTTCTTGATTAATTTTTGACATCTTTTTGACAACTTTTTTACGACTTTCGGATGGGTTCCGTTTGACTTGACCAATCAAAATCCAAGGAGTGTTGGAGGCGGAGTCGTGAAATTTGAATGGTTTTAGTTTGGAGTCTAGTTCAAATGTGGCGCCACAAAACGGAACCCATCAAAGTTGTCAAAAAGATGTCAAAAATTAATCAAAAACTTCAGTTGTCGAGTGGCAACAGTAGCGTCATCTTCACTGTAACCGCCTTAGTAGTATATTAGTAGTTGTAGTAGTAGTAGTAGTAGTAGTAGTAGTAGTAGTAGTAGTAGTAGTAGTAGTAGTGTGCACTCCAATTCAGGTTTAAAGAAGGTATAATTTAGACCACAATTTTCTGATTCAACCTTATTTCGTTCTTACAGCTCTGACGAACTACATTATAGCATCAGGAGGAGAGCATGCAAAAAGAGAAGGTTTTGCCTTGCATTACACTTATAACATCCCACAGAACAAGTCTTCATATCACCTGACGTTTGCAACATCCACAAAGAGATGGTCCATGGAGCTTCATCGTATTCCTGATATTCCTATTGGCTGGCTCCACGTGACCATCACGTGGAGCGCGGTCTGGGGACTAAAGTATTACGAGGATGGGAGACTTGTCAAAGAGAAAGTGAACTTTGAGCTCACCGGAAGTAGCAACGAGTTTGATAGAGTACAAATTGGCAAAGCTCCTTCTGTTAAGTCTAACACGTATACACTTCGTTTTCAAATGAGTGATCTCGTTTTTTGGTATGACTTTTTGTCACAAGCTGTTGTGAAGCAGGGGCTCGATCTATCAGGTGCGTTTTATAACATTATTGATTTAAAGATGATTTACAGTCCGTACTGCGCAATCTCCGCCTGCTATGTTTATGAGTCGCATACGAAGGAATGTATATACTAGCGAAAATATAAATTGTTGTACAAACTTACATTTTTCTTCATTATTAACGCCAGATATCCTTGCCAAACAATAATAACGAGTAGAAGAACCTCGGCGTTATCCCAAACCGACGTTTCAGCTCATGGAGCTTTCAGTAACTCAGCGACACGTAATGGCGGACTCACACTTTGGTGATAGCGTACATGAAGTTGTAATAAAGTTTTTAACGTATCAACAAATTCAAAACAAAAATGTAAATAAACCCTGAGCTTGCGCAGTACGGACTGTAAATCATCTATAAATAATATCTAATTAATTACAATAGGTGCAAATTACAGTGCTTATCACAATACCAATATATATATAGACCCTATTCCAAAATGGCTGCCAATTTAAAATTATTTTGTATGTATTTAAATTTGCCTCGCTAACCTCGTTCTAGAGTAAAAATTATTTTGAATTATCAACCCAAAAACGAGGTTAGTGAGGTTAATTATTTAAATTTAAATACATACAAAATAATTTTAAATTGACAGCCATTTTGGAATAGGGTGTAAAGGTACTTATCAGTGCATTTATAATTATAGTAGCCGTAGATGGAAGTTTCGCTACGTTTGTCAACGTTAAGATTTTGTAGTCTAACAAGAGCTCGGTTAGGTTACTACGATTTGTGGAAAGAAATGATGGTATATTTTAAGCTTGGTAGAAATATGAGAGAGAATAACAAAATAATATCTCTCTCTTACTACGATTTGTTTTACGAAAGTACAGTACCAATACTGTAATGTCCTAGTATCATCGCCGGCTCAAAGCTTAGTAACCACTCAACTACTATTGTTGCTATTTTTAGACGCAAACAGAATCTGGTCGCACGAGCAACGGACGATGAATTTTGATTGGACGTCACAAACAAACTGCACTCCTACTGATGGTACAGGACCTTGTTACGGAGGTACGTCCGGTCTAAATCTCCTTACAGATACCGTAAAAGCTCTATTAAGCCCCAGGGGACTTATTTAATTTTAAGCCTCAAGAAGGGGGGGTGGGGCTTAATAGAGAGGGAGGCTTATTTCAAATCACAAATTTTCGAGAAAATTCACATTAATTTTTCAAACATTACTATTACACCACAAACGAAAACAGAACAAGAAATGGGTTAAGTATCACCGTCTTACAAATGCAACGTCATTTATACCCTAACTCAACGATAGTTCTGAAATTAATTACAGACCATGTTTCAAAGTGACTGAAACGCAAGAAAATATTGCCTGACGGAAGGGGGGGGGCTTATTGCAAAATCTGACTTCCAAAGGGGGGGCTTATTAGAGAGGGGGCTAAATAGAGCTTTTACGGTAACCATACTTTTCTTTCATTGTTAGTTCGGAGAATCTGTTGGTAAATCAAGATAAATGCATGTTTATCACTCTTTAAAATTATATTTAACAAAGAAAGAAGCCAAAGCCATAAATTATACGACTTATACTGTCAAAGAACGCCACGAGAATTTGTGAACACCAGATAAATTTAGAAGTGTTCTATGACGTGGTGTTATATCATTTTTTAATGAATTCTGCGCACGCTCCGATTTGTTTAAAAAAAACATGTTTTATAGAGTGGTTATTCAGCGGAAAGTTGTATATATTACGGCTGGGTATTTGTACGAGTCATCTGTATTTTTTCTCGACTTTCCAGCACATTCTTTCGTGATTCCTCACTGTTTTGACTATGCTATAACGTCATACCATTGTCTTTATGAGTACATAGAATGGCTAACTATCAGATGTTTGTTTAACAAAATATGTGTGATTATCTTTAAACATTCTTTCAGAGACGGAGAAGTTTATGTACATCGAGTCTTCGTTCCCGCGTGCGAAAGGTGATAAGGCTCGTCTGGAAAGCCGTCTCACAGTCCCTGTCAGAAACTGTTTGACATTTTGGTACCACATGCACGGTAACACCACAGGACGACTAAACGTGTATTTACGTAGTCACAGTAGTAACGCAGAAATACTCACTTGGAGACTTGCTGGTTCCCATGGCAATGTATGGAGGAAAGGAGAGATTCCTATTAATCATATATATGCGTATCAGGTATAGTATGTTGTTTGATACATGTCAGTTACTGCATGTGTTTCTATCATGGAAACGCTGCTTTTAACCAGGCAAGGTTTTCAGTGTCTTGTAAATGGCTCATGTCACGAGAATGAAGCCTGATAATCCCAGGAAGAATAACGTCTTCGCTTAAAATCAACTGTTTCTAGCCCGAGAATTGTGTGCACGATAGATGACAACAGATAAAAAGATATGTATTTTCAGAAGCTTTCAAATTACCGTAAAAGCTCTATTAAGCCCCCGGGGTCTTCTTTAATTTCAGGCCTCAAGAAGGGGGGGGGGGGGGGGGGGGCTTAATAGAGAAGGGGGGCTTATTTCAAATCATAAATTTTCAAGAAAATTCACATTAAGTTTTCAAACTTTACTATTACACCACTAACAAGAAATGGGTTATGTATGAAATGACTATCCACCACTATTTGACACTTTTTCTCTATTTTTAATCTTTTTTTACGTTTTATTAGTTATTTTTGAATTGAAGTATTCATTCAAGTGTCACGCATCATCCGGGAGAACAACTTCTGTTCAACCAACAACAATTAATGGGTTATGTATGACCATCTTACAAAGGAAACGTCATTTATACCCTAACTCGACGATAGTTCTGGAAATTAAAGACCACGTTTCAATACAAAGTGACTGTAACGCCAGAAAATATTGCTGAAAAGTCATTTACATCAGCCTGACGGAAGGAGGGGGGCTTATTACAAAATCTGACTTCCAAAGGGGGGGCTTATTAGATAGGGGGGGGCTTAATAGAGAGGGGGCTAAATAGAGCTAGAGTAATTTAGTGGTCTTTACTTGTTGATAAATACCTCCAGGAGATCCAGTCTCCCAAACATTGGTATTGCCCGTTAAATCGTGCCTGTTTCTCTTATTCAGGTTATAATGGAAGGAGTGGTTGGTGGTTACCTTGGAGACATTGCAATTAGTGGTGTTGTGTTAAGTGTGAATGGCAATTGTTCCTTTACGCCTGAGGAGGCTCGAGTTCGTATAGCCCGTAAGTGTTTGTAGTCCACAGTACGGAAAAAGATGGCGACTGGTGCATTTACCCATAATTCTTAGCGCACGAAAACCCTAAAAACGCTCATAAAAAACGCACAGAAAAGTTCTAAAAACTTCAAACCTAGCATACACAATATTGTTAGTACAGGGACGAATTTCTCAAAAAAATATGGCCTTCTATGTGCCTATTGGCTGTGTTAGGTTTGCAAGGTATTGTGGTAAAATGTACAGCCGCCATCTTTTTTCCGTACGGTGTAATTAGGACATTTCCGAGTTGCCTTCTGCCTCGGATTCATAACGAGGTCTGGTGCAAACCTTTCACATGAAAATGATTTTGATTTACATGAAAATTAACCATGGAGTAAAACATATTTACATATGAGAGTTTTTTCTACCAGGCTTCAGTGTGACACAGAGACAAAAGGCAACTTGGGAATGGGTTGCAAGCTATATTAAATTAGTAAAACTCTACTGGTATACTAATGCAAATGAGACAATCTGATTGGCTGAGCTACTCGTACACTATTTGTTAAATAGAAAATAAAGTATGTTTAGAACGGACGAATGAAAATAGAGTTTCCATTGACATACTGCGAACATGACCTATTATTTCATATGATCTGTATATATTGCCGGGATTGGGTGGGGACGCAGTGAAGACTCATCCCTCGCAAGATGACATAAAAACTGAAAGAGAATGTATTTAAAAAAAAGTATGTATTGTGAATTTGAAGTTGAATTTTTTTGGGGGGGAGGGCATGTTTTTAACTTTCGTTTCACATGTCTTTGCTTTCCCGTTAAAATGACTGCGAAGGTCTATTCTGTCTTCAGTTTCATGATGGGACGTTCAACTCCATAATTAGTCAAAAAATGCAGTGCAAATTGCAAATTGTGATGAGAATGTAAAGTACCCTTCCAGTGCTGTGCTAAAACCATATAATGCAGATACGTGACCGTCGGGAGCCGTTAGGGGTCTTCGTACTAACTTCGGAAATCTTCGGAAAATGTAATTTGCACTGGTGTTACACTTTTTGCACTGGTGTTACACTTGAACTGCACTGCTCTTAGCCAATCAGAATGAAGTAATTTTTTCAAGTGTATTATTATTATTATTATTTTTTTTTTTTTCATTACTTTTTGTACTGCCCAAGTTTTGCTGCTCAAGTGTATTATTAACGTTGTATTTGTATCGATCCGCTTAAAAGCTTCCGCATGTCAGTCAGCTCTTGGCATGGCCAGCGGTACAATCACTGATGGACAAATCAGAGCTTCTTCAGAATGGGATGCCGCCCGTACCGCCATCTTGGCCAGACTACACCTCCCAGCAAGTGAAGGCAAACTTGGATGGTTAGCTGCCGAAAATGATACCAATCCGTGGCTTGAGATTGACCTTGGAAGTTATTACACAAGAGTGACACGTGTCGCTACACAAGGGAGGAATGGCAATTTTGCCCACTGGGTAAAAACGTACAAACTGCAGTTCAGTAACAATGCAGTGAACTTCCACTACTACAGGGAACAACGCCAAACTACAGACAAGGTACAATATACTAATCCATAGAAACGCATTCTCGTTCCCAGATCCTCTGTTTCTTTTGGTCACGTGGTTGGCGAAACGGATGCTCTGGTCTCAGTCGTTACCGGATGTCCTTGCGACCAGGGCTACTCGTTTCCGGCGCAAATTAAAAAAACGAGGAGCTCTGGGAACGAGGATGATAGAAACGTTAATTGAAAATGTTACTTTCTTGCTCTGGAATTATAATAAACAAATAAAAGATTTTCGGAACTCGCAGCGTACTAAAAGTTTTCTTTAAGAAACTTTTTAAACAAAAATTAAAAATTAAAACGTTTCTAAAAGCAGGCTGGGAATATTTCGTTTGGATCAACCGAATGTTAGATTAGAATTTATAAAGACTCTATAAACAAGGCCGCTTGGGGTTTTGAGTAAAAAATTATCGGCAAATCAAATCATTATCCCGTCCGTTTTCGAACCCGAATTTCAATAGCTTCCTTAACATGACGTTTTAAAGTGTAATTTAGCATTATTCATTGGGCCGATGAAGTTGTTGTTGTTGTTGTTGTTGTTGTTGTTGTTGTTAGTTAGGTTGTTCCGAACGAAATATTCCCTAGGCTCTTAGGATCTTTGTCAATTGTTAATTTTTAAGTTTCCAGTTAAAGAAATTCAGTTTACTGATTTTGAAAGTGAGTATATTTTAAAGTTGTAGATCCCTAACAATTTGTCATCTTACTGATTCAGGTTTTTGCTGGAAACACAGACCAGGATACTGTTGTGTCACATGACCTGAACCCACCAATCATATCGCGTTATATTCGTTTTCGACCAATCACATGGGAGGGCCGGGTGTCAATGAGAGTAGAGCTGTATGGATGCCAAGGTACTGGAAGATGTTTTTCATTTCGACAACTCTCTGCTTTTAATTGTATTTTAGCCATATTCAAGTTTGATGAATTTCGCTAATAGACGTGAAAATACCTTCCGGAACTCTTTCTTTTTTTAATACGTCTAAGAACCTTCCTTTTTTAAAGGAGCTATGTCACAATATATTTTAAGCCATTTTTGCGAAGTCCAAAATCACCTTCAAATTGAAGAAAGCCTCAAAATAACAGTTTACTAAGGTAGAAAACACCAAAGAGGTGATAACAAACCAAACAGGAACAAGGATGGTTGAGGATGGAGAAGATTGAGACGGATTGCGAATGGCTAACTTGAAAAAAAATGGGCCAATTTTTTCAAGATGCACAAACCATGACGTAGCTCCTTTAAAACACATACTTTTATTTACTGTAGGTAGATTTTCGTTTGTTACCTTTTAAGTGCATTGTTTAATTTTCTGTCCACAGAAGGAATCAAAATGTCTGAAATGTACTCCGAGCGCATTCGTTTGCAAACGACTCAAACGCGACCGCAAGACGAGTTTATAGTACAGTGGAACCCACACAGCGGTCAAACGCAAAAATTGCGCGCCACTTCCGGTTTCCGCGGCCTTGACTTTTCCATGAGTTTGAAGCGTAATGGCCGCGAAGTTTGTAAGGAAACGTTATAGAACATGCAGTGGTAAACCAAAATACGAGCTGAGACACTTTTTGGATAACAATTATTACATTATCTATGCATACTCCGACATTTGACTGCAAAGTTTTGGCGGGAACTGCGCGCGCGCAGTACGTTTGACCGCTGTGTGAGTGGAACCCGGTTAATACGGACACCAAAGGGACATGAAAAAGTGCCCGTATTATGCGGGCTGATATAAGAGAAAATAAGTGTCGTCGGGACGAACAAAACTGTTCGTAATAAGCGGGTGTCCGTATTAACGAGTGTCCGTAAAGCGGGGTTGCACTGTACCGAATTCAGGTTTCAATCTAGAAACGAAAACCGATCACCTTATTTTACTTGAAATTTAAATTTCTCCTGGCAGTAATAACGGAAACCTGTTATAAGATCTGAACATCAGTGGCTATATTGGACCGAATCAAGAATGACAACGTTTTACATTTTCCATACGCGATTTATGCGGCTTATACCCAAATCAATCAATCAATCAATCAATCAATAACTTTATAATATCTACGTGTCGGGTCTACTAGCTGTCCACAAGTGGACTACTAATTGGGGACACTTTTTAGCAAATCTTAAAATTACGATAAGAATGATGGATATATACAAAGACCAATATTTTCCCAATGTCGACCTCATGGTAGTACAATAACATATATATATCAATTCCATGAAACCTTTAGAATGCCAAGAACTCCAAGAAGCTCTTGGCATGGCAAGTGGTGCAATCTCTGACGAACAAATCAGTGCCTCTTCACAACATGATGACAACCATGCCGCCACACAGGGAAGGCTACACTTTCAACAAACTGGAATGAAACAAGGAGCTTGGTCAGCTCGCAAAAATGATGAAAATCAATGGCTTCAGATTGATCTTAGAAGTTATTACACTAGAATAACACGTGTAGCTACACAAGGAAGGAATAGCTCTTTTGCCAACCAGTGGGTAACCAAGTACAAGCTGCAGTACAGCAATAATGGAGAAAACTTCCGGTTTTACAGGGAACAGGGACAAACTACAGACAAGGTGAAATAGATTTAGTCAGTCAGTGTAACGTTAGTGGTATAGTGAGTGGGTATAGGAAGTAACCAATCAGAGAGCCGTATTTAGGTCACATGACCAAAATGGACCAATCAGAAGACGTTATTAGTCAGTCAGTGTAACGGGAGACACGGTGGCGTAATGTGGATCGAGAGGTCCTGGGTCTGGCTAGGGTCATTGTGTAAGACACCTTACTCGGCAGTGCCTCTCTCTACCAGGGCCCGGTTGTTCGAAAGCCGATTAACGCTAATCCTGGATTAAAAGTCAATCGAGGTTTTAATTTCTCTTGTATAAAAGTGTTTTTCACTGCTAATGTTTTGTAGACGTTGAGACTACTCAACGTTAAAAAACCTCACTTAAAAGTTACAAAACTGAAATCAATATTCACGCTAATCCTGGATTAGCTTGATCGTCCTTTGAACAACCCAGCCCTGCAGAAGTATAAATGGATACAGATGAAGTGCCCAAATGAAGTGCCTAAATGTTGGAGGGAGCTGATTCTAAGGAGTATCATCCTATCCATGGGGAGCAACAATATTCCAAGTAGTGTTTCATGCGCTGAAACCAGAGATAAACGCCAGCACTGATCACGTGATCAGCCACCTGGCTCCACCAATTCCTAGGGTTGAAACAACTTTACCATACCTTACCTAAAATTCGTGAAACAATTAAAAAGCCCGCAAGCCAATTAATGGCAGGTAGCTATATCTGGGGCCTGACCAAGATTTTGGAATAGTTTGGAAAATGCTAAATGTAGAATAAAATGTCATGATCTCTAATAATTTTTCATCTTATTCATTTAGGAGTTTGCTGGAAACACAGACCGGGACACTGTTGTGTCACATGACCTAAACCCACCAATCACGTCGCGTTATATCCGCTTTCGACCGCTGCATTGGATTGTCCACATATCAATGAGGGTGGAGCTGTATGGATGTCGATGTCAAGGTGTTCATTTTTTGTTTAATTTTCAAATTGTTTTGTTTCGTGTAATTCGTTACAGCAGTGAAATTGAATCCACAATTGAATGAAAAATACTTTTTCTGTCCATAGAAAGTATCCAAATTTCTCTTTCGTTTTCGAACGCGATGAAAATCAATTTCCCTATTTTACTTTAAATTAAAGAGCTTTCGATGGAAAAAAAACTACATCGCAGTTCTTTTCTAGCTAATGGCCGCAATTTCTGTGCCAAAAAATTTGTTAAGGTTAGTGCCTCCACAGAGGAGAGAAATAGTTAATTACAACAATTTATGATATATAACTACACTGTACATGTAATAAGTGACAACAACAACAAACGTCAACAACAACAACAACAAGAACAACAAGCGTCGATACATATTAGTGTTAGACGCAGGTTATCTATACACGACAGTTAAAACGTCGACAATATTTTTTTTTCTGGGAGAGTTTGGTAACTAGCGTTACTGTGTGTCTCTGTTCATCAAAATGGCGGCTTCCACGACGGCTAAAAGGAATGTAAAACGACGCGAGAATTGATTAAGTAACAGCAAAAAAACCCGATTTCACCAGACATCATATGCCGGTCAAAATAGCGACAAAGTTGGCGATTGACTGAGAGATTTGGGGCCAACATTGGTGAAACTACTGTCTACTGCAAAGGTGTTCAGATGACAACACTCACCGAAGTAGTTGTCGATAGCAATATTGCAAACATCTAGTCGTCGACATGTAACGAGTTATTATTTTCAAAAGGAAAACTGTGTTAGTTGTCGATAACCAGTTGTAGACCCTTTAAAACATGACTATGGGAGTCGTTTTGATGCGTATACAAACAGGTTAAAAGCCATAGTGTTTGTTTGGAAGTCCAGTTTCAAATACTTCCACCAGAATACAATTTCTTCATGACATATGTAATAATCAAACGCGAGAGGCCGTGTTTCATCCGATTTCCAAACACGGAAAAAATACGACGTGCAGCGGAGTATTTTTGACGAAATTCGAGGTCTTTGGAAATCGGATGAAACACTGTCTCGATTGTTTGACATATCTTCTAAATCAAAATAAAAACTAAGGAGTAAGTGGAGAAATAAAATCGTAAAAATCTTTGCTAATTAAGATAAGATAACGGTTGTGATTTCCATTGTTTTAACTGATGAATTATGAATGAGTTTGAGAAATACATCTCGGGAGCTCTGGAATGTTAGCGCGCTGGTGTAAATGCAACCAATCGCAACGCAAGGTACCATATATGGTCATGTATTAAAACGTTGTATTTGTATCAATTCCGTAAAAACTTTAGAGTGTCAGTCATCCCTTGGCATGGAGAGCGGTGCGATCTCTGACGGACAAATCAGTGCCTCTTCAGAACACAATGAACTTTCTGCCGCCAACCGGGGCAGATTACATTTACAAAGACCTCCGAGCGGCATAGGAGGATCTTGGATAGCTAAACACGCAAATGCCAATCAGTGGCTTCAGATTGATTTGGGAATTCAGTTCACCATAGTGACACGTGTAGCCACACAGGGAAGGAATGGTTACATTCGTTGGGTGAAAATGTACAGACTGCAGTACAGTAACGATGGAGTGACCTTCTACTACTACAAGCAACTTTATCACTCCGTAGTCAAGGTCAATACACTTAATCCATCAAAACTCTGTTAAACCTGATGATACACCTGTCCCAGCAAAATTAACGCTCATATAATATAAACTCTGTTAAAGGGACACCTCTAGTAAGAGGACAATTCTTCTTTCCCCGAGAGTGTCCCGAGAGTGTCCCGAGGGTGTCCCGAGAGTGTCCCGAGAGTGTCCCGAGAGTGTCCCGAGGGTGTCCCTAGAGTGTCCCCAGGGTGTCCCGAGAGTGTCCCGAGGGTGTCCCTAGAGTGTCCCCAGGGTGTCCCGAGAGTGTCCCGAGGGTGTCCCTAGAGTGTCCCCAGGGTGTCCCCAGGGTGTCCCCTTAGATTCTACTGTATTTGTATTATCAGTTTTAAATAATATGCCGATTCATTGATGGGTAAACGGTGGTGAGCTTTTCCTATCAATTATGGTCTGGCCCCATTTATTCCAAGGGTGGATAGGTAACCTTTATGTTGTTGGCACCAGTCTGTCTCGAGAGACAAAGGAGTACTGCGCATGCGCCATGGGTCAGTCTGTTGTTGAGTTACATCTCCTGATTCGACTGAAAGGACCAATAGACCTTTCTCCAAAATTGCTGCCGCAAATTCATATGAAACTGAGCGGGAAATCAATACCAGCACCTGAAAGACCACCTCTTGTTTGGTAATCGTACAAAGTAACGTTAGGTTAGGTTCTACTTGAGTCGAGAAAACGGAACTTGAAAACTAGAAAATTTAGAGACGTTTGTATGACTGTGGTATGGCGTATACCCCCAGTCATACAAACGTCTCTAAATTAAATTTTCCAGTTTTCAAGTTAACGAAACTTTGTACGGTTACCAAACAAGAGGTGGTCTTTCAGGTGCTGGTATTGATTTTCCGCTCAGTTTAAGCGGTAAGACTTACTGCATTGTGGATTTACCCATTGGATAAATCCTTATATCCTGGGATACAATGGCAATATCCATCATAAAGGTTCGGTTATACCGTAAAATTCCGAAAATAAGCCTCGGGGCTTGTATTTTTCAAAGGACTTTTTTGAGGGGCTTAGTATAAAAAGGTGACAGACCTCCGACTCCTACAGTTCGTGACATTTTCCGTTCTGTATTAAATTCTGTCTTTCGACCTATTTTGCTTCGCATATGTTTCTTGAGGGTACTGTATGCTTCAAATTTCGGGGGCTTATATTTGGAGGGGCTTATATACGGAGGAAGTGATTAGTTTCTAATGAAACTAATGAAACTTATATACGGAGGGGCTTATTTTTGGAATTTTACGGTAGTTTGATATTGGAAGTTTGATAACTCTTGAAATAACTGTGTCCCAAACATAGCGTTGACCTGAAGCACTCGTGATTTTGAAAAGGTTTTGAACTGCGGTATTTCCCTAACAATTTATCTTCTTACTTATTTAGGCCTTTGTGGGAAACACAGACCAGGACACTGTTGTGTCACATGACCTAAACCCACCAATCACAGCACGTTTCGTACGTTTTCGACCAAAGCTTTGGAACAAGCCTCTGATATCAATGAGGGTGGAGTTGTATGGATATCAAGGTACTGGGGCGGGGGGGAGGGGGGGGGGGGATACTGACAGACGTTTTTCATTTGAAAAACAAGTGAAAACACACATACAAGAAATCACATATGGCAAAACAAGTACCAACACGTACATAAATAAACAATAGCCTCCATTTGGCGAGGAAATATGCTCGGATATTTGTCCGCGAACATTATCTGTTCCGAGAAGCGAACAGTTTTCCGAGAGCGAAGCTCGAGGAAAACTGTGAGCTTCGAGGAACAGATAATGTCCAAGGACAAATATCCGAGCATATTTTTGAAGCCAAATGGAGGCTATTGTAGTTATTATCCTTCAAATATTTTTTCACAAGGCCGCTCTGTTTGCCGTGGAAGATCTCGGTCGGCCAAGCTGTTAAACATCAACATAATTCTGTTGGCGTTCAAAAATATTTCTAGTCTGTTCAAAACAATCAGTTTTATTTAATTTAGCAATTTATTTGAGACGAAAACTGAACCTGCGAACGTCAAACGCAAATTTTCAAAACTGGGGAATATCACTTGGGGAATATCACTCAGATATTCCCCAGTTTTGGCTGCGTCACGTGACGTGTTTAGACCAATCGCGCGTGCGAAAATATTTTGATGGATTATAACGTTCATTATCATATACTAGCTATATAGGAACTTTCAAGCAATTTGAATGGTTCCTTACTTATGGTCTCAGGGAGTATACTCTCTCTACCTTATTTGGAAATACGGCGAAGTTCAATTTTTTTTTTGTCTCGGGAAAAAAGTGGCGGTACATTTTCGTCTTTTTTCTTTTTTCCTCGGTGAAATTTGACATTTTCCCTGTAATTTGTAAAACAAATATTATATGGCTAGGTAATTGTGTGAGCTGCGAGTCCATAACTTCTGGTACGGACCGCAAAATGAACAATCATAGCGCGCGAAATTGTTTAGCCACATAACAAAGTCAATAAACATCTCATTAACCACAGGGAGCCCAGACAAACTGTTCAGACTGTGTGCTATTTTGCATTTTTAAAGTGAATGTATGGGATTTACTGAATGGTCCGTAGAATTGTGAATAGTCACGAAAACTATGAAGAAATACCTGCTGAATAAACGTATATTTACCTTTCCTGTTGTGGAATTAATGCTAGCATTACCCCTCTTGATACGCAAGGCTTTTTGTGATAACTCTTTCATGTAATTGTGATGTGCGTTATTCTGTAGATATGGTATGCGAGTCTCCATGTCTGCCAGGGCAATATTGTGATGAGGTTACAGGACAATGCGTTTGTTACACAAGCCTACGAGACGAGGAATGGTGCAGGGAAAAACAAAGTAATTACTTCTTCCTTATTCTTCACTTTTAAGCCCCGATTTGATACGCTCGTCGCAGCGAATTTGATCGCCAGCGAATTTCGTCGCTGCGTGCTGCGGCACACTTGGCGATTTTTCTATGACGATTCGGTCCCAAGGCATTGTCGGAAATCGCGAGATCTGCTTGGTTGAATTGTTGCCGATAGACGATTTCATTTGCAGGAGCAGGCATACTTGGCGATTGCCGGCGAATTTTATCGCCGATATCTGACATGCCAGATATCGACGATTTTGATCGCAGGTCGCGGCGATCAAAATCGCTGGCGAAATTCGCCGTCGCAGAAGCGGGCACACTTGGCGATTTTCGTCGATCGCCGCGACGAGACTATAAAATCACCTAGTGTGTCGGGGGCTTTAGTCCTTCAATTTTCCAAGCTCAAGAAACTATAAAACTCAAAATTTTTCAACGTACATGAATTAATTGTGGAATGCATGGTGCAGGCCTAGAATGTCTCACCACGTGCGATACTTCGTTTATAACGAAGTCAAACTATCCACAGGGCACTACTACATTAGTGCCAGCCCCTTATTGTGCGAATGATTGGACCACAAGAAAAATAGTCAGGAAACTCAAATTTACACTTTGTTTTTTAACAAAAGCTTTGCGAAAATAGCAATAAAACAAATACAGGAAAAATATATTTTTGGAAAAGGAAAATCCAAGCATTAAATCAGTGTTCACGCTATTCTGATTCGCACTGTATTTGCAGTTCCCGGCCGTGCCGTAGAAATATCATTTTCCGTCTAATTTGTTAACTGATATACGTCGACTTTTGTCATCGCGCTATCAATCGTAAATCTCGAATTAAGAACTCAAAGTTCTCGATCTTTTGTTAGTTGTCGAACTATCGAAAGTACATGCATAGTTACCCAAGGTTGTATTTTCAACCGTCCCCTCCCCACTTTCAAGATATTGTATGGACTCAGTTTTACAACATTGCCTTTCAGGAGGTTCTCCTCTAGCGATACACACGTTGCTTGAATCTGCTGCTTTTTATTGGACAATGGATGACAATAAGAAGATCTATAACAAGATTGGTTATGACTCGGGTGTTGCACCAAGCGGTGCCAACACGATCAAAGGAATCAAGGGTAAAGCTGTGTACATTGAAAGCGGAGCCAGTGGGGCGTTTACTCTAAACGAGGGACTTCCACACAGCGAATGCCTCTTTAATACATCTCAGTGTAACGAGGGATTCACATTGATGCTTTGGTTGTGGTACAAGCATAAAGATGCAGGACAAGTCTTCCTCGCAACTAGCGGAGATAACTACAGAGGTCACAGAATATTCCAGACCAACACTAACACTCCTCAGGTAGGAGAAATATATTATTCTATCAGTGACACAAAATTCCGAGTTTCCCCAACAGGAGTTGGTGCATGAACCTATGACCTTCCGCACACCGGTCGGACGCTCAACCACTGAACTACAGCAGACTCGTGGGAGCTATATTTAACAATGAGCTAAAAGTCCATCATATTTGCCTCCAAGTTCTAGCCAAGCTTGAACAGCCGATTTAAAATTCGTATTAATTGATCTATATTGAATTTCCTTCGGAATATTTCCAGTTTGATGAAACGTTTTCTCTGTTTTGAGACGGCGATGCGAAGGATTTGTTGGAGCAGGGCGCCCGCGCGTGTTTTCCCGCCATTCGTCCGTCTGTACTCTCCAATAGATGACAGTTCTAAACCAACCACGACGCGAGTTTTACACAGCAAATGATATAAAAAGCCATATAACTAGGTTCAAGTGTGACAAACAAACAAACTGAATATACCATCATTTCTTTCCACTCCTCAGGTAGCTTATCAAATTACTAGCTCCACCAAGAAATGTATCGTTGTATTTTCGACACCAAAAGAAGTATGGACACACTATACACTAACGTACAGATCTCTTGATGCTCCTGACGGTATAGAAGTATTTGTGAACGGAGAGGAAGTTACAGACTTTGTTTTTAAAAAATGTAGCGATGGTAGTTTTGCTGTTAATAATATGACACGATTGTCCATCGGAGAACACGAAGGCGAACTTCCTGAAGCGACATTTGACGAGATGATCATTTGGTACAGAAAACTGACCAGTGAGGATGTACTCACAGCTTATAATTACTACAAAGGTAAAATGTTAATCTAAAAAGATAGTTATACTGTCAATAAACCCCTCGTGTTATATGGGAATCAAAGACTCTCTAATGAATAACAAGGAAGCCATGCATGATCTTCACTGTGCAACTGCTGAATTATTCAGATTAATTAGGCTTCACGGGGAACCAAAATCCATTTCAGATGATCTCTTTTATCGTATTCCCAAAGAAGGAAATAACTATCATTTTCGGGACTGGGAAATAAGCACTGCGCTCAATACGACATGATTTTATAACGTTTCTTCGTAACATCTTTTCGTAGGAGGTCCCAATTTACAACTGCACGTTAACGTGGATTTCACGGGTACTTCCTGGAATGCAAGGCTGTTGGATCACGAAACAGACGCTTTTAAGACTTGGACACAACCATTAACAAATAACGTAAGCAAAAACACGAGAGAACTGGTGTACACTTGTTTCTAACGCTTAGGTAGTCAGAGGCTCCAATGCCGGGTAGATTTATGTCCAGCCTCTCCCTTGTTTTACATATTCGTGCATTCACAAGCACACTGGTGATAGAAAGCGTTTCCTTGTTTCAATAATTATGTGACTAATTTATAAAATGTTGTTCATGTAAATGCAAGTCAAACGTGATTATAAACGTGATTATAAACTTGAAGTCCTACGTTGTCACGTTTGTCTATATTGTAATCCATTTATATCCTGGCCATCGTTAGTCATCCTTACTTCCTAATGGATTCCTATCATTTGTCAAGTACTGTTCTACAAATTCAAACCATTACTGTTGGGTTTCCTGTGATCGACTACAACGGCAGACACGTTAGTTGGGACAGTTTTTGTCTCCCCTTCCCGGTTTAATACAGGATTGGATAACAAAATAGCAATAATTAGATTGAGAGGGAGAAAGGACAACGGGAAAGGAAATATCAGCATTATATAAAGTGTCCCGACTAACCTTGTCTCAGATTGTAGGTACGCACTATAAAACCATTACATGAAGTATCGTGTACTATATACTCAAAGCTTTTCCTTTACATTATGTCTGCCTTCCTTCCTTTTCACGCAGATTCAATCATTGTATAATAACACAAGAGGCGATGTTGGTGTAGTTGTGCACAAATATTGGTAAGTCGTACCTTTTTGGTCCAGCCTGTTTTACGCTATATCCGGGCGCTATATATACAGTTGTTTCGAGAAAGGGTGACAAAAAAGCATAAAAGCATAAGTGACAATGCAAAGCAATATATCTGCAAATATTTTTAAAACGGTTATAATCGGATAATAGAATGACATTCCTGCCTATAGCTTGGAGAATTGTTTTGTGTTTGAGATCACGGTGTTTCCTTGGTGGGTTGATTTTCGGAATTATCTTTATCCAGTTGAAAAAGCTCGTATGTACTGAATAGTGCATTCCGTAACCATCAAAGAACGCGAAAAACGTCTCTATGGCTTACCCAATTGGTTAGTTTGTACTTCATTATGGCTTACGGGAAGTATCCCCGGTTCACTTTTACAGGAATGCATCAGGTGCCGTGGGGTGCGAGTTAACGATGAAATTTACCGACACCGGATACAGTGCACTTGAACCTGTTATAAACTGGCTCTCAGCTAGCGCATACCAGATTAACTCGCTTGAAGCAAATGACAGTAAGTGTCTTCTTATGTATTTGTTCTTGCCCGTTTGCGCTAAATGCCAGCATGGCATAGATAAAGTTTTGAATAACAATAAATTTATTTTATCTAACAATGATCGATTGCGCAAGGATCAATCCTTTTTATTATATCCATCGCAAGCCAATTTTGTTTTCCTTTTAAAACTAAACAATCTATTCAACCTATATCTTTTGTCTAGCCCTGTGCTAGTAGATGAGGACTGAAATTATCTTTTAGAATTTGTTTACAGAAGCAAGATATATTTGAAGAGATGCGATAAGTTCAGCGTTCTTAGTTATTATTATTTATTTGACATGTCATGGAATTGGATTTGAGAAAAACGACCATTAAAAGTGCGTTTTCGTATGAAATCAATTTACTTAGTCATGGAACGTTTGAAGTTTGGAATGATAAATATCGGTTACTATAGAGACCTCCATGCAACACTAGGAACGGCTTGATAAAAATGTTAAAGGATCTGCGTCACGGTTTGCCCAAAGTTTTCCCTTAACTATGCTTAGCTTGTTCCTGTTTGGTTTATTATTACCTCTTTGGTATTTTTCTACCTTAGCAAACTATTATTTTTAGGTTTCATTTAGTTTGAAAGTAATTTTGTGCATCGCATTTTAATAACTTAAAATATCGTGACATAGTTCCTTTAATTGCTTCATCCAAGGAATTAGCTCTCTGTACTCATTGCGTGCCTATGTTCTTTCTTTTCCCAGTATTCATAACAGCAGTTAGCCTTCAAGCTCTGAACGCGTCTAAAGAACGGTCCATTGACCTGTCTATCACTTGGAACGGTCCAACAGAATTATCTCATGGAATATTTCAAGGTTACGAGATTTTCTATCTTGATACTAAACTTGGTAAAGAATTTAATGTGAGTCTGAGGACGAGTGATACGTTTTACGTGATACAGAATCTGTTGCCTTACACGAAGTATATGATCACTGCTCGGAGTTTCACTTTGGAAGGCGAAGGAAAAATGAGCGAGCCTATCATTATATGGACAGCTGAGACAGGTAACGTTAAATTATACCTGTCACCGTCACCATCATCATCATTTGTATCACCAACCATCATCATTAAAGGAGCTACGTCACGGATGGCGCATCTTGAAAAAATTGGCCAATTTTTTCAAGTTCGCCATTCGCAATCCGTTTTAATCTTCTCCATCATCAACCATCCTTTTTTTTTTTTTTTTTAAACAATATTTATTCTCAACATTCGCTCTAAGAGCAGATGCTCATCTAGAGAGCTTACGTTGTTTCACAATTACAATAACACACGATCAGAAAAAGACAAATATAACAAAAGAAAAAAGAATTAAAAGGACAGGTACAAGCAAAATCACACAAAAATGGAAAAAAATTAAGAAAAGCGGTTTGATTGGGAGATAAAGGACTGAACAGATTTGAACAAATTTACATTAACTTGAAAGTCGATAGCAGGCACACCATTTAAAAGCCAATCAATTTTTTTCTTGTCAGATGCTAACAGCCACCCATCTCCCAACCAGTGTGCAGCGGAGGCAAACAAAATAACGCGCAGAGCAGCAAAACTTGGGCAGTACAAAAAGTAATGTTTAGCATCTTCGATAGGTGCATCGCAAAATGTGCATATTGTTGAAACAGAGCAATTTTTCTGAAAAAGATCATAATTTAAGGCACTAAAATTGAGCCTTAAGGTAATTCCATCGAAATAGAAGTTACACTGGGAAGTTTCTGAAACTTTCCCTAGTTGAACATTGTGATGTAATGATTCAAAATATAGAATAAAAAGAATAGGTCACCAGCCCCGCGAAAGAGATATAATCGACTAAAATACCTCCTAATTCCTTACAAAATCAACCAAAAACACGTATTTTTTCACGTTTTCAGTGATTATTAATTTTCCTGCACTGAGAATTGGTCTATACTCCTTGTATAGAAAGAAGATGATTACTAGACTTAAATATGCGAAAAAAATGATAGGTCACCACGCTCGTTTACGAGAAAACAATCATTTACCTCTCTGACGAGCATAGCCACAATGAAAAAGCCGCCATGTTTTTAATGTGCGCGCGCTAATTACGCGCGAAATTATGCGCAGAAAGGATGCGCAGTGCAATACTAAGGAATGACCTTAAGCGAGTGTGAAAGATCAACCATCCTTGTTCCTGTTTGGTTTATTATCACCTCTTTGGTGTTTTTCTACCTTAGTAAACTATTATTTTGAGGCTTTCTTCAATCTGAAGGTGATTTTGCACTTTGCAAAAATGACTTAAAATATCGTGACATAGCTCCTTTAACTGATCACCATCATCACAACAACCACCACCATCATCATCATAATCGATCATCATCGTCGTCATCATCACCAACCATTATCATCATCACCCACTGCACGAATAGTTCGCTTTGTCTCATCTTTGATTCGCGTCAAAGGTGAGACAAAGATGGCCGACTATCTATGACACAGTGGGGCTGGGCAAGTTTTATGTTACAGAAACCGCCCACTACGTCGACGATTCGTCACGTTTTTTATTCATATATAACTACAATGCACAACAAATAAAATACAAAGTAAACCAACGCAATACAGGAACGCATTTAAGGTAGTACAACTGGCTAAAATGCTCCAAAAAAGGACCCTTTTTGAGAACTGTTTCAAATCCATTTCAAATTCCATAGAAGAAGTTGTTAAGTCATTTTTATCAGAGAAACAGATTCTGAAATCGACATTTTCATTTTCGTAACGGGAATGTGTGAAATTGATTACCTCGCAAGCGGTGTAAAAATCAGTTTTTTCTAATTTTTAGGTTTATGTTTTAATTAGTAGTCATAATTTTTGTTTTATAAACAGTTATGAAGAAAATACATGAAATATGAGTTAGCCGCAGTGAAACAGCAAATTCTGTGTTAATTATTAACAGGCATTAAAATCAAGGACATGACTCCCTTAATTTTATTCAAATTGAATGTTTTTTTGCGGCTAAATGCAGGAAGATTACTTAACATGTGGACAAAGGCTGTGAAAAATTTCGTCAGCATTGAGTTTTTCCTAGTGGCAATTTGTTAAATTTTATCACATGCAAGTAAAAAAGACGCCGAATTCGACAAATTCAGCCAGTTTTTCATCGCGATTTCTCTGCAAATTGATCCGCCATCTTGAGCCTTGTACTTACCAGCCTGATCAACATGAGCACACACGAAAAATAATCTGGAATGTTGTGCGAGACTCCCGTGAACAAAATACCAGAGCGCATGTCCTAAGCTTCCACCGTTCGATACTTACGTCTGCAAATCCAAGATGGCATCTTAAAATGGCGCCTCAGACAACGAAATTCAATCTCCGCTTTCTCCAAAACCCGCAAACGGTGGACTCTTATCTTTTGGTATTGATCATAATAATGTTTTATCTACCAGCTGGCTGTAAACGAAGGCAACTTTATATTTTACGACTCACCCAATTGTACTACCTTAAGTACACAATTAACCATGAATATAAGGATTTCTGAAATATCTACAATGATATTTATTACAGGGAAGACTTTGAAATTAGCACTTGAATTATTCATTCAGGCACTTCGTTTCATTTTTTATATTGTCTTTGTCTTCGTTAAGTTACTTTGTTTCTTTCAAAGCTCCGTCGCACCCTCCTACGAACATCACCGCATTCTACAAAAACGCCACTAGTCTTCAAGTCACGTGGGCCACTATTCCTACTGATCATGAAGAAGTTAGTGGAGTGATCAACGGATACATCGTCTTATTCTTTGCTGTCAAAGATGGAAATAGCACTGCAAAAAATGTCAGCGTGGAGTCTGGAAACCTGAACGAAACGATTCTTGTCGATCTTCAATTTTTACAAACTACAGCATTCAAGTTCTGGGTTTTACAGAGAAGGACAAGTTAGGTCCGCTGAGTGATCCAATCTTTGCGATGACAGACCAAGATTGTAAGAACAAATATCTGTGAGACCATAATGAAAAAATTCAAGCAGTGTTCGCTGATGATCTGTCATTGGTTTAGGCTCTTTGAATTTAAGAATACTTTCGCGTTTGCAGCTTGAGCTGATAAACTAGGTTTAAACATATAAAGTCATCTCCCGTATTTTCGTATGCTTTTGTCTAACTTTTACCGTGGACGTTAAAAACAAATATGTAGAAAACGTATATACTGGCATGGCGTAGTATAAGAAACTGAGCAATTTATCGACCCAAGGTTAAGGTGTGGAGCGGAAAGAGATGTACATGGAATCAGGGTGGTGCATGAAAATTTAATAATTGTTTGATGGAGGATCGGATTTTATAACTTAGTGTCATCAAAATCCTCTGATCCACCACAGACAATAAAATAATAATAACTGGTCCCTTAATAATAATTTTTTGTACCAGTCAAAATGGTGGGTCATGCAATTTTGAACCCTCGATCAGGAGTGGGTAAGTCAGTTATGAGCCAAAACAAGAAAGGCTTATCTAAAAATAACCAACTTGTGAAAACGCCGTTTCACAGACGCAGTATGAAAGATGCGCTCTCCGGGTAATGAACTCCTGGCGAAAAAGAAGGGTTGGGCTACATATTTCCAGCCGGCACTTTTACAAATGCTTCGGTCCACCCCCGGTACTTAGTCCCTTATTAACACAATACATTTGTTTTGCTAGTTCCCAGTCTTGGTCCGTCCAATGTAACAGCGCAAACAATCAATTCCAGCAGCATCCTTGTTCGCTGGGGTCCAGTCCCCAGTGAAGGTAGACACGGTATTATTATCGACTATGGCGTGTACTACATAAAGAAGGATGCGCCTCTTCCTTTGAAAAGGCAATCTTGTGACAACATGTACTGGTGTGAAATAACTGATCTTGATATGTATACTCGATATCAAATCGTACTCAGGGGCTTCACGATCAAAGGGTACGGACCTAATACCTCGGTAGAGGCTCTTACGGAAAAGGGTGGTAAGTCAATATCTAATTAGAACGGTTTACAGTTGAGTGTAATAAAAATCTGGCCAATCACAACAGACTAACCAACACAAAGAACCAATCAGAACTCGAAGAAAATACATGTACATGTAACCGGCACCAAGCGCGGGAAAACGCGTGCGACCAAATCTCGATTGGTTTTAGTTTGGCATCTCATTGGTTAAGAAAGTGGCGCGAGTTTTTCAAACCAATCAGCGAGCGTTGTAAAGCAAAACTAAAGCAAACACATGTTACTATCGACACTCAATTGAAAACCGCTCTATACCGGCTCCAACTACTAAAATAATTACTCAACGAGATAGAGTTAAACCTTTACTATGTGTCCTGACCCAATGTTTTTAAGAAATTCATCCCCAGGACATCAAATATATCCACATACTTCTTGTGCATTTGTTTGGCGTATATCCAGTTGTCACCGTGCACCTCAATATGCCCAACAAAAATACGTCTAAAATGGGGCGAGAAACATCATCGATCCCGGTCTGGCGGGGACTGTGGGTCACCCCCTGCATGCTCTTTACTTGGGGCTGGGAGCGTACAAGAATTTTGTGTATACCAGCTGCACTTTACTGACATCAAGTTTTTGTACACGTCCGGCCGGGCTCAGTAACTATGCTTTTTAAAAGTGTCGATATTCCCCTGGGAGGCTCGGCGGGCGACGCCCGCCAGTAGGTTCCCCATTTCTCCCTACTCTTTCCTTTCGGGTGTCAGTTATTACGATTCTGATTTCTGTTACTAACACTCACGACTAACGACAACAATAATTCCTTCAGTTAACCAGCCACCAGCTAACCTTACAGCCCACAACACAAGCTCTACAAGTCTCCTGATAACGTGGGATTTAGCTCCTTGGGATGAAGCATATGAAACTACATTAGCGTATGAAGTGACCATTCTACGCGCATATAATTCCAGTGAGAAGAAGACCTTGGCCATACTAGGAGCTTGTGTAAACGCTAGTAATATGTCCTTGCACCAAACCAACCTGCTCAAGTACACGCCGTATAGAATCAGTGTAGCTGGTGTGACTCGGAAAGGAATTGGGAAATCTAGTGACGAGATCATTGTTCTAACAGATGAGGATAGTAAGTATAACATGGAATGGTGTTCGTATGCATGTTTTATTCGCCAGTGGATGGAAGAAACATTAACGCTCCTTATCCACTTACGCGCGCGCCACGTTTTCAAATGTGGACCATAAAATACATCTGCAAACTCGCTTCGTTTAGCGCTCTGAAGTGCAGTGTACAGAAACAAAGAGACAGCTTTGAAAATAAAGGATATACGCATACTTTAACCTTAAAACTATTCGATTCGCACAAATAGAAGAGCCATTCTTTAAACCTGCGCTATAATAACTGGTCCCTTAATAATGATTTTTTGTACCAGTCAAAATGGTGGGTCATGCAATTTGGAACCCTCGATCAGGAGTGGGTTAGTCAGTTATGAGCCAAAACAAGAAAGGCTTATCTAAAAATAACCCAACTTTTGAAAACGCCGTTTCACAGACGCAGTATGAAAGATGCCCTTTCCGGGTAATGGACTCCTGGGGAAGGGGTGGGCTACATATTTCCAGCCGCCACTTTTACAAATGCTTCGGTCCACCCCCGGTACTTAGTCCCTTATTAACACAATACATTTGTTTTGCTAGTTCCCAGTCTTGGTCCGTCCAATGTAACCGCGCAAACAATCAATTCCAGCAGCATCCTTGTTCGCTGGGGTCCAGTCCCCAGTGAAGGTAGACACGGTATTATTATCGACTATGGCGTGTACTACATAAAGAAGGATGCGCCTCTTCCTTTGAAAAGGCAATCTTGTGACAACATGTACTGGTGTGAAATAACTGATCTTGATATGTATACTCGATATCAAATCGTACTCAGGGGCTTCACGATCAAAGGGTACGGACCTAATACCTCGGTAGAGGCTCTTACGGAAAAGGGTGGTAAGTCAATATCTAATTAGAACGGTTTACAGTTGAGTGTAATAAAAATCTGGCCAATCACAACAGACTAACCAACACAAAGAACCAATCAGAACTCGAAGAAAATACATGTACATGTAACCGGCACCAAGCGCGGGAAAACGCGTGCGACCAAATCTCGATTGGTTTTAGTTTGGCATCTCATTGGTTAAGAAAGTGGCGCGAGTTTTTCAAACCAATCAGCGAGCGTTGTAAAGCAAAACTAAAGCAAACACATGTTACTATCGACACTCAATTGAAAACCGCTCTATACCGGCTCCAACTACTAAAATAATTACTCAACGAGATAGAGTTAAACCTTTACTATGTGTCCTGACCCAATGTTTTTAAGAAATTCATCCCCAGGACATCAAATATATCCACATACTTCTTGTGCATTTGTTTGGCGTATATCCAGTTGTCACCGTGCACCTCAATATGCCCAACAAAAATACGTCTAAAATGGGGCGAGAAACATCATCGATCCCGGTCTGGCGGGGACTGTGGGTCACCCCCTGCATGCTCTTTACTTGGGGCTGGGAGCGTACAAGAATTTTGTGTATACCAGCTGCACTTTACTGACATCAAGTTTTTGTACACGTCCGGCCGGGCTCAGTAACTATGCTTTTTAAAAGTGTCGATATTCCCCTGGGAGGCTCGACGGGGCCGGCGACGCCCGCCAGTAGGTTCCCCATTTCTCCCTACTCTTTCCTTTCGGGTGTCAGTTATTACGTTTCTGATTTCTGTTACTAACACTCACGACTAACGACAACAATAATTCCTTCAGTTAACCAGCCACCAGCTAACCTTACAGCTCACAACACAAGCTCTACAAGTCTCCTAATAACGTGGGATTTAGCTCCTTGGGATGAAGCATATGAAACTACATTAGCGTATGAAGTGACCATTCTACGCGCATATAATTCCAGTGAGAAGAAGACCTTGGCCATACTAGGAGCTTGTGTAAACGCTAGTAATATGTCCTTGCACCAAACCAACCTGCTCAAGTACACGCCGTATAGAATCAGTGTAGCTGGTGTGACTCGGAAAGGAATTGGGAAATCTAGTGACGAGATCATTGTTCTAACAGATGAGGATAGTAAGTATAACATGGAATGGTGTTCGTATGTCTGTTTTATTCGTCAGTGGATGGAAGAAACATTAACGCTCCTTATCCACTTACGCTTGCCACGTTTTCAAATGTGGAACATAAAATAAAATACATCAGCGTCTCTCCCCAGTTCCACTCTCCGTTTTCACACTCGCTCCAGACCTTTCGTTCAAAGACCGCGCGCGTTTGTTTTACAGGCAACGCAAAAAATACGACTGCTTTGCAATCTACTTCGTCTTCTATGCAACGCATAGCGTAGATAACTGAAAAACTTAATCAATAGCATGTTAGTAAATGTGAGTAAAGCAGCCAAATTGATTGCTTTTAGAGATTCTACAGTAAAAGTCCCAAGAGCAATATGGGTGCGACTCCTCGTCGAGTTGAATAAAATTCTCATTACAATTGTTTTATGTTTTATCCCTGAAATTATTTATTTTTAATTACTGAGATTTAGTTAGTGATTGAAAGTAAAAGAAATTAGCTTAGAATTTAATATGGTACTTTAAAGTTAATATTATACTCAAACAATTTATTTAAAAAAAAAACAAAAAAAACAGCATTAAAAACTCTCCAAACGTTTCCCCCTTGAGTATTTTAGTATAGTGCATCGACAAAACTAAGTATTTAAGTAACCAGTCTAATCTTTCTTTGTAGCTCCTGAAGGAAGCCCGCAAAATATTACTCCAGCGGCTACATCTGCTACAAGTCTTACGCTTGCCTGGAAACCGCTGACCAAGGACTTCGCAAATGGACTTATTTTAGGATACCACATTTTATTGTTTGACAAACTGAGAAACAAGACTCAGAATCTAACCGTGCAGTCTTTGGATCAGGCAAATATTGAAAACCTTTTCCCTTACACTGAGTATGAAGCACGTATTGTGCCATTCAACAGCAAGGGACTGGGTAACGCCAGTGACGTCATTTCTGTCAGAACCAAGGAGGCTGGTAAGTATTGTCAACATACATTAAAGGGGCACTGTCATATATTTTCAACATGATTTCGAGAAGCTCAGAAACACACCTAGGCCACAGGACGCCTAACAATAATGGTTTAATTTGGAATAAGAACTTAACAGTACTCCATGTAGGAAGGACATGTAATTACTTCTACTATATACAGTTAGAAGTGTATTGCTTCCTGCGGGTTGTAGATTAAAGGGGGCGGTGCTAGCCTTTGAGTAAAATGGGCAGAAAACTCAAACCCGCAATATGTCTAATTGAATACTATGTTTATGTGAATAAAAGTTAATCATATAAGCAAACTGCCGAGGAACAAATGTGTAGAAGAACCGAACGGAGGAACTTATTGGCGGTTTCATCTTCAATTGAAGAAAAACAGAGGAAATGAAGAACTTGGATTCTTTTTTTCTTTAAGACATAAAAAGGAAAAGAACAAGTAGATTCAATGAAAATTCCCTCCTCATTCTTTCAGCTCCAAGCCGCCCTCCATCAAATTTTACAGGCCAGGTTCCAAGTTCAACTGCACTGACACTGGACTGGAAACCAGTCGACGCGTTGCACATAAATGGCGTACTACGCGCCTACGTCATTGTTTACTTTATCACGCATTCACCGCATGTCACGCGTCACAACATCTCGGTACCAGTGACAAGTGGTCGAAAACGACGGGCTATAAGTGATCCTTCTACACCGGGATATGAGTTGAGTGGATTACGAAAGTATACGACTTACACTATTCGGGTGATGGCTTATACTGTTGATTATGGAGTACCAAGCCTTGAAATCAACATGACTACAGCGCAAGATGGTAACTACGTAATATATCAAACACGAGAGACATTGTTTCATCCGATTTCCAAGCACTGAGAAGAGCGTTCAAAATGGGACGCGTAGCTGGAGGTTTTGACGAAAATCGAGGTGTTTGGAAATCGGATGAAACACTGTCTCTCGTGTTTGATATATCTTCAAAATCGAAACCAAGCCAAAGAAGTAAACAGAGAAATAAAATCGTAAAAATCTATGGTATCCAAACCTCGGTCACGCCTATGATTTCCTTAATTTGTTATGATTTTATGAATTAGAATAAAAGTTTTATAAAATGATACAAAATGTACTGCACGTTCGTATTGGCTTTTTTGTGTTTGTTGCATCATGATGTCAAAAACCCTTATGTTAAGAGTCAAGTTGTCAAGTCTCTCGCGTTCATCTTCTGTCAGCTAAGTGACGGACAACTTTTGCCCTTTGTTTAATATTTCTTAGCCACTACGAAAGGTCCCTCACATAACCTTTTTCTGAACACGTTGCGGAAGGTGACGAGATAATGGTCCAAAGTCAGGTCATGTGTCTGCATTTTGATGAAACCACACCCAGAAATACTTGTAATGACTCAAGCAAAAGCTGATATGAACATTTTTTCTCAATGGCTAGATCGTGTTCTCTCGTACCTCAAAATGACAATGTAGTTTTCCTTCCTTCGACAAGTTGTGAGAAGTGACGGAACAATCCATTTATTACCGTATGATTTTAATTGAAATTTAATTCGAATAGATTTTATCTCTACGTGCCGCAAGTTCTCTGTGACGTCATGTGTAAATAGCTCACATTATTTTTATCTTGTGAAATTAAAGGCAAAATAACCTTTTCATTTCGTTTAGTTCCAAGCCACCCGCCGATAAATGTGTCCGCGTTCAACACCAGCTCCACAAGCATAAATGTCACGTGGCGACTGGTACCTGATGATTATTTGAATGGCATACTTCATGGATATCGCATTCTCTACAGACAGGCAGACAAGCCGATTGAAAACTTCAGTAATCTCACAGTAAACTCAAGTTTCCTTGATACAGAAATAAAGGACCTGGAGTTCTTTACAAAGTACGAATTACGAGTCTCGGCATTTACCATGGTTGGAGATGGAAATATTTCAGAGCCTGTGTTCTGCGTGACAGATGAGAGCGGTAACGTTTTGCATTCATTGCTTTTATTTCGATATTCCTTTTACATTCGGAACATAATGTAGAGATGTTAGACACACTCTGTCACATATTTTCTGATATTAGATGCATGTAAAATTTGAAAAAAAGAGCTCCAACTGTTTATAAAAGCTCCTACTCGTCTTTACGTATCAAGTCATAACCCCGATACTTGACATGATCAACTACAGCAAACGTTAGCCTCTCACAGAGACCATAAAACCTTAAAAATGATAGAATGACACTCCTCTCTTTCCGCTCTTTTAACTGAACAATGAGGTATACATATCGGTGTCTTCGACCAATCACGAACACATATATTTGTTGCAATTGCCTCTAAGGAGGCAACCCGAGTCATGGTGCAGGCCACACTCGAACAATACATTTGCGCACACCTCTCATAAAGGGACTCTGAGTCATTGTCCCGCCACAAACTAACATATTATATAACCTCCAGTTAGGGAACAACACATCCCATAAAGGGACACTGAGTCATGTTGGAGAAATCGCGTAGACAGGGTACCAAATGTCTTTATGGGTCTGTACTGAGTCTTACGTCCTACTATGTTCATATTTTTAACAGTCCCAGAAGGTGCTCCTATAAATGTGTCAACACTTCCCGCCAATACAACAGCTTTAACAGTTAACTGGCTTCCAGTCCTGGAAGAACACAGAAAGGGCTTTATATTGGGTTACTGGATCGCTCTTAGCAACAGTACGGGCGAATGTATGAGGAATGTCAGCGTTCTTGGCTCTGAGGTTTTGACTATCACACTAGGAGGATTGGAAATCTGGACAAATTATAGCGTGCAGATTCGTGCGTTCAATGTAAAAGGAAACGGGCCTTGGAGTGGAATCGTCCGGGGAAATACTGATGAAGAAGGTAAATAACTTAAACTTAACAAAATTATTGAAATTCCCAAAAATGATAGATGCAAATTTCCTTATAAAGCTGCCTTCAATTGATAATCGAGTTATTTTCTTTGGTTTTTGTGTTTGCTGAAAAAATTGGTTCAAAGAGCTCGTGCATCATGTTTGAGCCAATCAGAGAACATCATTATAGTTTTTCAGCCAATGGAAGGCTATGAACCAAAACCAATAGTGACTTGGTCCTGCGCGTTTTCTCGCGCTTGGTAAGTTTTTACTCTGATTGGTTCATTGCGTCACTTGCACTCGACGTGATTGGCCAGTGTTATTACTTTGGTTCAGTTTTGTTTTACAATAGTCATTACAAAATCGCTCTATCGACATTTATTATCTCAGATTCACAGCGTAGCTTCATGCACAACGAACGTTTTAGAGTTACAAATAAATGCAAATCAGCGTCAGTATAATAAAAGCTCCTCTTATCATTGTAGCTCCGCGCGTTGCTCCAGAAAACATTACCGCGTTCAACACAAGTTCAACAAGTCTTCGTGTCACATGGCAGCCAATCAGCACACAGGATCTGAGAGGCATTTTAAGGGCTTACCGCGTGTACTACATTGAACAGGAGACCTACTTCACACGCTCACTCAGGAATGTGACTGTGGACTCCTCCACGCTAGAAGTGGAGCTAGTCGACCTGTACAAGTTCACCATCTACTCTGTGTATGTCGTGGCAAGGACAAACAAAGATGGAGTGAGCAGCGAAAAAGTGAACATTTCCACGGACGAAGACAGTAAGTACACTCAAGAGAGGATGATCTAAGAGAAGGATTCTCCGTGCCCCATGATAATTTTTTTCAATCTATTAATAGTTTCACGCCATGTTGTGTTATTTTTATTTCCTTCTGATGGAGGCTCCGACATCACGTTACTCGAACTGACCAATCAGGTAGCGCACTTAAATAGCTCAGTTAATTATGGACTGAAAATTAAAAATAGATTTCAAAAAATTATCATTGGAATAGACCCATGTATGGCGGAGTGCTTCTCTTAGACCATCCTCTCTTCGTACACTTGATTCTTCATTAGACGCTTTCCGAAAATGCGTTTAGATAATTAGAGCTAGAGTACAATGAGAATACGAAACTCGTCTAGTAATACAGAAAGATGGTAAACTCGTCTGTTCTTCCCCCCTTTGAGATGAGACGTCTAAGATTCGAAAAATTTCATACTGGTGACGTAGCTCTACATAGATCCGTGGAGTGTCTCTGATTGGTTGCTGCTCGTTTTTGAATTTTCGCGCGGAAGTGTCAACCAATCAGAGACACTACACGGATCTCTGTAGAGCTACGTCATCAGTATGGATTTTTTGGGTCGGATGATCTCAGACGCCTCTCAAGAATTGAACGCGGGAATATAGCCATAGCACGGAAATAGAGCCGCAAAGACATCTGATTACTCAAACTAAATTCGAACTTATTGATAGGTTTACTTACATACTTTCTAATGTTGTAGTTACATATTTTTCATTTTCTTTTTTTGAATTGAAAAGAGCCCAACCGAGCACCAGCTGACGTTGTGGTCTGGACACCACATTCAACGGCTCTTCGTGTAAGCTGGAATGAGGTGCCCAACGGTTACAAAAATGGAATCATTAGAGGGTACAAAGTCCAATACACAGAAATGAAGGAAAACGGTTTGGCCACGACCGAGGACATACAGCCCTGGAAACGATCGCTGAGCATCACGGGATTAAAGAAATTTACGCTGTATAACATAACTGTTTTGGCGTACACAAGTAAAGGAGATGGAGAATCGTATAGTAAAGTTATCATGACAGATCAAGACGGTACGTTTGCTAAAGGCCCGGCCGGGCACACGAGGCAGCACTGTGTGCAATGTTGCCCACAATGTCTGAATTACACCTTGTGACCACTAATGGTGGTTGCGCGCATCACTGCGCGTAATGTTGTAGACCATTATCTGCAACATTACGCGTAATATCAGCCGTTTTCTGCCGTATGGCTATCTGGGCTCGATTGTCATATAGCTGGATTAAGCTAATCCAGGATTAGTGTCAATTTGAATTCAGTTTTATAAGTTATCACTAATCAATTCTCTCGGATGTTTTTGTTCAACATTTTTAACTTTGAACAATGTCAAACTGTAACATAAAATTACCAGTGAAAAACACTTTGAAATGACAGAAATACTTTTAATCACGGATTATCGAACAACCCGGACTAGATCTTCAACTCAAACACAACGATTTGTTTCTCTTAACGTCTTTTTCTGGGAGCAAAAGTACTAAACAGCGTATTCTATCAGTTGAATTATGTAACTTCTGATGTCATCATATGAAGTGATGTGATTTATTTCCGTATTCTTCACAGTTCCTGACACTCCACCACTCAATATAAGAGCTGAAAGCACATGGACGACACACACACCATTCCACTCAGATGGTCGCACATCCCTTCCTATTTACTGAACGGAATACTCACCGGCTACAGGATACGATATCAAGCTATAGAAATGGGGGAATACCCGTATGAAGGAAAGCCCAGGGAAGTGATCCTCCCCCCAGAAAATGCATCGACTGTTCTAAGAGAGTTGGAGAGTTTTGCTGTGTATCGTATCGAGGTGATAGGACTCACGATTAAAGGCGATGGTCCCAGTCAAGTAGTTTTTGCAGGTAATCAAACCTGAAATTAAAGGGAGTGTTTCACGGTTCGGCGCATGTTCAGGCTTATCAGCTTTGTCCCTTTAAAAAAGCCCACTCGCATGTACTTCTCGATACTTCAGTAATCACATACTTAATTAGCCTAAGCAAAACGACGAATGAACAAAATTTACAACACATTTCAACGGATTACACCGAGAATTGTCGACATTGAATATCAGAATAAATTACCAGAATAAAGTGTTGGCCCGACGGCTTTATTCTGGTAATTTATTCTGGTATTCAAATCTTGACATTTCTCGGTGTAATCCGTTGAAATGTTTTGTGAATTTTAGTCATTAGTCATAGTATGTGATTACTGAAGTATCGAGAAGTACATATGAGTGGGATTTCTAAAACGGATAAAGTTAATAAGCCGGCACATGCGCCGAACCGTGAAACACTCCCTTTAAGTAAAATTATAATGGTGATGTATTCCGACCATACATGATTACAAGATACCAGACATTAGTACACTTATAGAGCACAGTTCGCGGTGTTTGATAAGGATGGAAACATGGACCGAAAAACAGTGTTTTCCATGGGTTGTAAATTTTTAAATACCTGGTAAAAGATTCACGGATCAAATTTCAGCGAGTGATGTGAGTAATGTAAAAATGCTGAAAAGCGTACAGTCACGTTTTCCAGGCATTTGTCTGTAAGACCGAAGTATTAAGTAAAGTGACGTGAAGTGAAGTAACGTAAAGTGTGACATTTCAATACAATGACACCACGTATTTTTTGGTTTTAACCACCATTTAGGACCAAGCAGCTGACGTTTCTAGCATCATCCTATCCTCAGAGCAAATCTTCGGAAAAAATCGTCCGTGTATAGATATGATTTTGACTGATGTACTGAATTATTATATCTCTCTCTTCTCAGAAACATGCCGATGTGTGAAGCGTTTAACAACAAACTGGATGATCCTCGACCCTTATGTTTCTAAGGATAACTCAACAAAACATGGACTCGGGGGTCTGATGCCGTCCTTTGTAGACGACATGGCTGTGACATGCTGTCAGTCATGTAAGACACACGGAGTGTCCTACGTCGACTTTGATTGGAACGGTAAAGGTAAACCTTCCATTCAACCAACAGGAGAAGCATTACGTCTGAACATACACCACGCTACAGACTTCAGCTTCCCTGTGTACGGCTACAAGCTACAGGACAGGTTCAGACACGAGTATGGATACACAGGAATGATTGAATCACCAGGCATTGCGTACATCATAAACACGAAGTTCGGTAACCAGATTTCCACATCTGTGGTACATTCCATTTTCGCGTGCTGGCCTTTAGCTCTAATCAGTATCCTGCTTGCCTACATATCAGGATTTGCTATCTGGGCTATGGTAGGTCATACATTTATCTTTACGAATTCTTACTGACATCTTGTTGAAGTGGGTCTTTACGGGATCATGCGTCAAACCAATCCTTGTTCCCAGAGCTCCTCGGTTTTTTTTCTTTGCGCCGGAAACGAGTAGCCCTGCGGGTCGCAAGGAAAAAAATCGTTTTTTTCATTGGCTGATAAAAAATGAATGCGCAACACGAATTAATGAATGGATGTCCGGAATTTTCGGATATCCGGTAACGGCTGAGACCAGAGCCTCCGTTTCGCCAACCACGTGACCAAAAGAAACAGAGGATCTGGGAACGAGAATGGCGTCAAACCAGATTCGGAACGTTTTTCATTTCTTGCGCTGGCGCTTTAGCGGAGCCTGTGTCACATCCGTCATATGCATCTCCCCCTCCTTCCCAAGGGGGAGGGGAGGAGGTGGATGTACACAGGCTATTGCGCTTGAATTCAGTTTGCGTTTGCGCTAAGCCACACGTATTTGCATTTTCGACCAGGCTTAAAATGAAATATTGAAATGCATTTTTCTAATCACCAGACCTGTTCAGCTATAAATGGTTGGAAATCAGTAAACCGCAAATCGACAAAAAACGTAACCTCCAACAATCAATTTAAGCCACTCTCAATGCACCCTCAATACAGATAAGTCGAACGACTGAAGACGCCGGCAAGCATACAATTTACCCCTCAGATCGATTTCCGCACCATCAGACTCTATATCTTACTGGTCTCTGACCTAAAAAGGTGCCAGATCCTTCGAATGGACTTTTCCTGGATTAGATAGATACCTTTATTTAACCAGGGTTTCTCTTTCAGTATTTACAAAGTAAAAAAACTTTAATCACTAGAGGCCCTTAAATTAGCTGTGAATTCTGTTTGTGTCATGCTAGTGTGAATATTATGATAATCTTCTTAACTTTTAGGACCAAGCCGAGAATTCTGATCACTTTCCTCGCTCGTTCTTTCCCGGAATGTGGGAAGGATTTTGGTGGGCGTTCGTTTCCATGACAACGGTAGGGTAAGTACGATTTGGTTGGATTGTTAATATCACGAGATCTTTACTTCAAATCGTTGAAAAGTGTAAAGAAAATACTATCCTAGAGAAAGAGTAGAATCCTCTTTTGACTGTGATGTTATTTATTATTTATTCTGAATTAGAGATATTCGAATGAGATTAAATTTAGAAAAACATTTAAGGATAAAAATTAGCGAGAAAAGTTTAACACAACGTTTCGATAGTCCTTTAAATCAAGGTATCATTAACTGCCATGCCTCTCACCGTTTGTTTCAGTATTAAACATCACGATGGCAAAAATCCCGAGTTTGCTGTCTTCCATATCTACGCTAGAATGAATAGTTTCGCGTTTGCGTGAGAATCGTTTCTATTTTCCGTTTATTTAATACTTTGAGGAAACAAATCTGAACAGATGGTGGGCGTGGTGCTCTTAAAAATATCTCTAATATTACATTCGCTAAATGTAGTCATCCGGAGGGGGGGGGGGGGGGGTACTCCCTTATATGGCCTATACGGGGACGTGCCGCTGGACAGGGTATGGTTTTTGGCCTCTCTGCCCTGAACAGGGTATATAATTTCATGCGAGTCTGCCCTAAACAGGGTGTCTAAAATAAACCTGCCCTAAACAGGGTGTCTAAAATAAACCTGTCCTAAACAGGGTATTGTTCCGGGGTATTGTTGCACGGAGACGTTTGCCGGTTTTTAGCAGCTCATCAGTCAACATCACATCATTTTCAAGACAAGATAAATGCTATTGTTGTCGGTATCCTTTAATTCCACCCAATTAGCATTATAACATAAGTGCATGTTGACAGAAGGTTAGTTTGTTTAGAACAAGAGAGTGTCTATTTTGTCGTTTGCCCTAAACAGGGTCCTAAAATAGAGGGTGTTGCCCTACACAGGGTGAGTATTTTAGGTTTTTTTTGCCCTAAACAGGGTCAGGGTTTCAAACCCTCAGCGGCACCCCTATACCCAAACATGGGTCAAGTACCCCCCCCCCCCCCCCGGGTGTAGTCACAAGTGGACATAATTTATATGTTATCTACTACAAGTGGGTGGACATAGTTTATTTGCTGGACACAATTTATTTGCTATCTACCACAAGTGGACATAATTTATTTGCTATCTACCACAAGTGGACATAATTTATTTACTATCTACCACAAGTGGACATAATTTATTTGCTATCTACCACAAGTGGACATAATTTATTTACTATCTACCACAAGTGGACATAATTTATTTGCTATCTACCACAAGTGGACATAATTTATTTGCTATCTACCACAAGTGGACATAATTTATTTACTATCTACCACAAGTGGACATAATTTATTTGCTATCTACCACAAGTGGACATAATTTATTTGCTATCTACCACAAGTGGACATAATTTATTTACTATCTACCACAAGTGGACATAATTTATTTACTATCTACCTGCCGTTAGGAGTAAACCAGTTCATATATATCGAAATTAAGGTTGAAGTAAAGTGCGGTGTTTATATTGTAGGTATGGTGACCGCACACCCTTGTCAAATGCCGCTAGGGTAATAGCTATGGTGTGGACACTGACTGGCGTTATTCTCATTGGTATATTGGTTGGTTTTATCGCTGTGTCGCTTACAAGTGTGGCAGTTGGTGTGGATTACAAACTTTACGGAGCAAAGGTAAGTTTTTGCTTCCTGCGTGCAATCTTGTTGCAAATTGAACCGAAACGTTTTGAGAATCCCAACTGGTGGGAGGCTGACCATGCAATGGCTATTTACAGAGCTAGTTGAGGCCTTGTTGTTTGATGGTTATGTAAGTTATTAAATGATCCACTTATGAAGAAATCGACCTTACTAACTTAAGTCGCCAGAGCCTTGTTAACCAACATTCCTCACTTTTTCGCCTCGAAAGAGTAGACGCAGGGTTTGAAGCTAAGAAGTGTTTGATAGTTACTTTACCGGAACGTAAACTATTGATTTTTAAATCAAAAGAACAAAGAGAGAATCAGTACAAAATGGGTCCTGGTACAAGGCATATTGGTTCACTTCATATACTAAAAGCACGGTTTACTGATCTAGAGTGTTCGGTTTATTTCAGATTGCCGCTATCTCCGGCTCCGCAGAGTACAACATGGGCTTGAGAAAGAACGCTAAATTTGACAAAGGTACCTATAGCTTCAGTCACAAAGCCCATATTTTTATATAATTGAAATACCTTTATGGAGAATTCCATTTAATAAAGATTGAGAAACAGAAAGAGAGTGTCAAAGTCAATGGCATGAAATCTGTCAGTTCCAGTTAATTGCCCGTTCCGAAGTTCAAATGGAGACTGGGACGAGTTTTTAAATTTAAATTCAATTAAAAATTGGAGCCTGTCACAAGAAAGATCACATTAAAATTAGTCCGTTTACCAAGTTTGAGGTTGTTTCGTTAGATTGCAACCACGTGGAAGGCTTTCAAAAATCAGAAAAATTAGAGACTTTGTATGGATTTGGGGGACGCCATCTCTGAATTAGAGACGTTTGTATGGAATTTGGGCGACCTTTTGACAGCTCACAGCCTGGTTACTATGTAATGTAACATAACCAAACTTAGTGAACTTACTCATTTCCATGCGATCTTTCTGGTGATGGGATTAATTTTTTAATATGACGTAATTTGAACAATAGGTAAACTAGTGCCCAGTCCCTTTTTGAACTTCGGACGGGCAATTACTAGCCTGCGCCCTCGCGCTCCGCGCGCTCGCTGTCTGGATGCACGCCTTCAGTCGAGCTAAATTGGCCACCCTGTTGAAATGAAATTTTACTTGACTACTTTATTTTATGGCATTATTTTTTCAGGTCAGATACACCGAAATTTCGAGGAAATCTACGAGCTACTTTCATCGAACAAAATCGTCGGAGTTCTCGTCGATGGCTACATGGTGGGAAGCAAAAAGCATCTCTTCGAGAAACCATTCCTTAGGATATACAGAGTCTATGATTACTCTGCGGTTTATGGAGTAGCCACCGGAGGAGATTCAAGAAAACTCGGCAAATGTTTCCACAATTATATACAAAAGAATATCGCCAGAATTTTCCAACATGTAGCGGAGAATGTAGAAGCTATACAGGTAACGTCGGTATATTACTCGACTTTTTTAAGCTGGACAGCAAAGCTGTTCATATTTTTACGAGAGAGAGTGGTGGTTTATTAACCATTTACAAGAAAATTTCAGAAAATTCGTTAGTATTGTAAATGGGAAATTTGGTTGGCCGGTTCATATGGTCCAGGTGCTCCGAGTAAATTCTGGTAAATTATTGGAAAACGCCAAATCTCCAACAACATTTCCGTTCCGAGTTTTTCCTACCATTTCCACAACTTTGCCGCGCACCACCTATTTTCCCCAATAACCAAAAATAATTGAAATCTTTACACTTTTAACACACGTAGCTAAATTGAGATGACACTACAAGTCAGAAAACAACCCAACGAAGTGCGCAAGTGTTATATCAGTTGTAGCCATGCAGGATCGTTGACCTTATCCTGTATAACTGCTGCTTGCAAGATGTTACTAGAGTTCCCGTAGCCTGCGAGCAAGCTCTCTTGGCGTTTTTTGGGGGAAAAGAAAAAACCCCGGAGAGCTTGCTCGCAGGCTAGAGTTCCCGGATATCACATGATATCACATGTGAGCCCGCGTTTCTTGTCCCACGCCACGTCGTTCGTAAAAGGAGGATGGTCCACCGCGGTCAAACATCAAACAAAAATAAACTACGCCGACAAACTTTTTTGGTAAACGTCAGAAAACTGAAAAAGGTAAATCAACAGAATGCTGGAAATATAATGAACTTTGTGTTTGAAAAGTCTAAGCATTTCCTTTTACCTAATTTTGTTTCCTTTCGCAAATTAATATTACTATCAAGGTTTTGATTTCGGGTTGTTGCAATAGTTTTCCTTGGGTTTTCCTTCACTTCACTATGCCTTTGCGCATGCTCGAGCGTTTGACCGCGGTGAAGGAGCATGGTGACAACCGTACTCCCAAAACGTTACATTGTCTCATCAGTCTTTTCTCCTTTGCAGGAGTCGCCAGAGCCGTTAGAAGTGGAACGCTCCACCGGTTTGTTTGACACCGACAGCCAGTTATTCAAGCAAAACCTGATGATAATGACTGGAATGCTGTGTTGCTTTTTCCTGGCAGGGGTGGTGTGGGAAGTTGTGTATCGCGTGCGGCAAAAGATGAAAATACAACCCCAAGGTAAAAGTTTATATTGCAGTATAAAAATAACAGTAAAAAATACCTCAAGCCGCAAGGTTATGGGGGCTTATATCTGAGCATATGTAACAAACGAAAGACGAAAGCTAAAACGATAAACGAACTGCTTCGCTCGAAGAACACGTTACTTCGACCTGGGCAACCAGGCCGACTTGGTAACCTCGCCGACTAGATTCCAGTCCTACACATACTACTACTCCTTCGCCTGCCAGACAGCTCTCTCCTCCATTAGAGTAGCTACCTCGCTCGTATAGTCTCTGCCCTGGGCAACGTCTTCCATCAATATCTTAACCATAGTTTTAGCTGGTCGCCCTTGGCCCATCCCACCATGAGTGGGCTCCCAGAGGATGACCTTGTTGGCAGGGAGCGTAATGAACATCATAATGCGTTGAAGAAGACCAGACATCCATAACCAGAAGTATATGTATTACATGTAATGGTCGTACAGTGAACTCTCTCTAAGACGGACACCATCGGGACCGGCACAAACTGTCCGTCTTAGAGAGGTGTCCGCTTATAAAGAGTTTAGATACAGTAACATGACTGAAAAATGGCGCGTAGGGACCAACACCAAGTGTCCGTCTTTACAGAGGTGTCCGTCTGTTAGAGGTGTACGTTAAGAGAGAGTTGACTGTATCACCTTCTGTGTTGTAAGATACGCTTGCTGGTTGAGTGGTTATTTTATAGGGCGCAGCCGACTTAGCGTACGGACGTTCTTGTATTTTTTTTCGGTTAGAAATGGAAGGGTTTACATATATGACGTAAAAATAGAACCTGTCAGTTCATGGACAAAGTGATTAGTTTCTTAAAGGAGCTATGTCACGATATTTTAAGTCATTTTTTCAAAGTGCAAAATCACCTTCGAATTGAAGAAAGCCTCAAAATAATAGTTTACCAAGGTAGAAAAACACCAAAGAGGTGATAATAAACCAAACAGGAACAAGGATGGTTGAGGATGGAGAAGATTAAGACGGATTGTAAATGGCGAACTTGAAAAAATTGGCCAATTTTTTCAAGATGCAGAAAACGTGACGTGGCTCCTTTAAGAAACTGTTGTGCTGCGTCTGCGGGCAAGTGTTTAACCGCCGTAGCGAATTTGAAAAGCTGAAGTTTCGAGCGTTAACTCCAACGAAGGGCTAACGCTCGAAACGTCAGCTTTTCGAATTCGCTATGGCGGTTTGATAATAAACTAAGTTCATGGACACTCTAACATTGCCTACTCCTTGCATTTTAGATGACAAACCTGTAACTCTGCCGTGTTTCGAGATGAGGAAAATGCTAGAAGATTGTAAAACTCAGATGTATAACTTAATACAGGAACTGAAAGAAAAGCACCGACTACAAAGACGATACGTATTGACTGCGATGAAAAGCGATCGCAAATTTCTATACGAACAACAACGAACAGTGTCAAGGAATTCTCGAAGGACGAGCTGTGAAGACGAAGACTTAACTGCTGGAATAGTCGTGGCGCCACAAATGTTCAAAAAAGTTATAAATGAGGAGGAAGACCTCGAACAAGAGAGCTCTGGTCACAAGTTCGTGAGAGTTTCCTTTCATATTCCTACAGAAACAGATGAGAACTGAGGTGCAAGTAAAGCATAAAGAAGTGGCTGTTCAAGCAACTACTAGATGGGGCACCTGAGAACACAAGTGCTGTTGTGCCGGAGACTTTTGAAGCAAATGAATTCTCCTACTGTGTTGAACAAAAACTACTAGCTCTTGTTTCTAGTTTAAAAGATGTCGGCTAAGGGTTACGTCAGCAGAAGCCTTGCGGGAGCTACCAAATGACAGTAACAATATTACTTTACTTATATACTGTTACATAATTTGCGTACATGTTGTATGAAAGACAGGTCTGTTAATTAAGCCTAGTGGCTTATCAGTATCGGCATTGCATTCCAATATCCGTATCATGAAGCAGCTAGATGTATTGCTCCACTGTACGCCAGGGGATGACCAGCCCTCCGCTTGTAGTTGTGCTTATAATATACTCAACAAAATATGCAGCTTCTGTTGGTCAATGACGAATGCATAAATAGGTTATAGAGTGCAATACGGAATTGTGATAAACGGTACCGGACAAGTAGAGACGTTTTTGCCGCTTAATGGCATTGAAATAAGCTTTCAAGTTAATGGTTAAATATGTTCTAAACTATAGTACTGTAATTCTTTCAAAAAGTTCACGCTTGTTTTGCCTGCGCGTTCAAATAAAACATGTGAGCACTCTGGAAACTAGTGAAGCGTTTCGTGTGCAGAGTAGCGTGATGGCCGCAGCAAAATTTTGTTGATAATATTATAAACAAAACATCGTAATGAACTGCTCGTGCAATTAGTGATTTATGGGCACGAGTGATGTTTTGAAAGTTCTCAAAATTGCACGAGCCTTTGAATTGCACGAGCAGTTCATACGATTTCCTATACTTATTGACCTTCAAGTATAAATGAGGCCTTTTTATCGTTACTCTCCCACGGATGCAGCTTGGTGGAGAGAGGCACTGTGAGAGTAAACTTGTGTCCTGCACAAGACTGACACAATACAATGCCTGGTGAGACACTGTTGATTATCAACTCAGAGTTGATAAAGGTAAATTAACCGCCGTAGCGAATTTCTAAAAGCTGACGTTTCGAGCGTTAGCCCTTCGTCGGAGCAAAGTGGTGACTCGACTAAACTATCGACGATTAGATCTCTAGCAAGGGAGTACCACACCTCCTACCATTTTAAAAACACGATATGTTTCCTTTAGAAAAGCGTTCGTCTTTTAAGTCTTCTACTGGATTTCACATTTGTATGACCATTTTGAACAGAGGTGTTTGCCAGAATATGCATGTGTCACCTTGTTTGGCTGAATATCAGGACATCATGTTGTGGTCTGAGAGATTTAGTTAGACCGCTGGTCAAGGGAAATGCGTGCTCCACTGAGTGCGAAATTTGATGAAAAGCCATGCATGCGCAAACCTGTCTGGTGCGAATAAATTGAAAGCGGAGATGGCCCTGGGACGCGGTTGAGTACTCAGAGTGTCTCCTTCAGTATGAAGTTTTACCTGCGGTATGATCAGTTGAAACAAGTGACCCAGATTTAGCTGAGCTATAACGTGGGCAGCAGTACCTTGTATTGTAAAGCAACAACAACAACATAAATAAACCACATAGCAGTATAACTTGTTATGCGCAACACAAGAGGATTTGAGCATAGCATCATGCAATTAAAAACCGAGACAAATTTAACACATTCATCAGAAATACTGGAAACAAAAGTATCGGTACAAAAGTTATCTTATAGCGTTCATTATGCGTTACGAGCAAATTATTAAGCTTGAAAAAGCCTTACATTGCCGTTATCGATTGCAAATAGATGTGTGGGATAAATTATACAGTAGAATCCCGATTTCTCGAACCCTTGATTTCTCAAAAACCCCGATAACTCGAACCAAATGTCGTTTCCCTTGGATTTGTTTCATTGTAATTTTACCCCCGATTTCTCGAACCACAATTTCCTTGGAGATTCGAGAAATCGTGATTCCATTGTATGTTGTTTACAAAGATGTCAGGACTGGTAACAGTTTCAAAATGAACCAATCAGCTTGCTTGTTTTGTATTTGTGTTACTGGTGGTTCCTCGCCAGTACTTGCCCGCGGTATAACTGATGTAGACTATACAAACACTGACACAAGGTATAAATGCTGTACAAATCCCTTGTTTTTCTTTACACCTCTTCTAAATTTACACTTTGGGTCGTCTACCTCGTGGTGAGCTCTACAGCGTGCATAATGGCATGGATTTTTAACACGCTATTTCGATATTCATTTTATGGTTCTACTGCGACCGGGATTCAGTCTAAAGATACAGGTATGATAAAACTGAAGCACTTTGCTAGGTTCCGGTATTAGCACTGAACTAGAACTGGCTTATTTTTCATTGGATATTATTATTATATGTAAAGCCGCTATTAAAATCCGTTAGCATCATAGTTTGTTATAAATATCTGTTACATGTTATTATGTATATTATTAAGCGACTGATTATTTTTAGTGCAGGGTGCAAAGATGCTTTTGATGCAGTAGTCGCTTGCATCAATAAACTGTGGACAATCCAAGGAGTTCATTCGTGGAACTCAACCTAGCTTAAACGTATTATGCATAGAGTTCAGTACATTTACAGCTTATAAATGTACTGTATATTTATTTGCTACTCGATCATTTTTTTTCTGCCGTAAAGTACAGAACACCAATCAACGAAGCCTTTTGTATGATTTCTAAACCTGAATATTATAAGGAATCTCAGTGTCGGTCCATGCACTGCCGGGTGAAATCAGGATGTTGTTTTACCGCAACGGAGATGACAATCATTCTTGCACGTTTTAAAAGCTTGGTTACTCTAGTCCAGGGTTCTTTTGCGCATTAAACAGACTGTCATTTTATTTTAAATAAAAAGATCGTAATTGGGAGCTATTGCTGTACATTAATTTCGAAAGGTGTCTGTGTACCTAAATCAACAATCACTGATGCATCTTGCGTTACTGTTTACTGTATGATGGGCCCGAATCAAGGCAAATTTCCTTTCGGAAAAAACAGTTTTTAGAAAGAAAGAACCGCCAAAGTGGTCAAATACGACAAACGTTAGGTATACTGATATCTGGGTTGAACTCAATATCCATCGACATCCATTTTCTCCCAAGGTGACTGTGGGATTTTGCTTTGAAATCTGAGAGAAAACACGAACTCATGTCTTCCTTAGACGAAGATCTACAGTCTTAAACTATAGCCGTTTCTCTAAACACAGTTATGCTAGTGCAGATTTATGGACATGATCAATCCAGATCGGATTTTCTTTTGTCGATTTCTCGGCGACAAGTGTATTTATCAGCAGGATGTCCTCAAGGAATGCATTCGCTAACTATGATGTGGTGGAAGCTCTAGTGAGACAGAGCATAAAGCGGTCTTCAATACTGAATGATCTGAGAATCGAAACAAAAGTATACAGAGATCTATACAGCTGCGAAAAAATCAAACGTTTTAAGTCATTTTATTTACTACAATTTGATGGCATATAAAGAATACACAATTATATAAAAAAATCCATCCATATAATTTTCTTCTAGATCATATATCATCATCATATATCATCCATATAATGTTTGTCCATAAAAAGGTCGCAGACCCCATACGATGACAGACCACTCGACCGACTTACTAACTATATACAACAAGGCTATTCTGCGCGCATGATCCGTTTAAAAAGTTTGACGCACCAATCTTGAAGGAGTCCCTGCATTCGGCGACCACAACACCTCTTGTGGCAGGTGGTTCCACTGATTTCAACTCTATTCAAATAGCAGAACGTTAGTTAACAAGAACCCCCTACAATTTCTCTACGAGGCGAGACAATTGTCCATTTATTCTGACTGTTCTCTACTTAAACCAACAAAACCTCTCCCATTCGATGCAAAGAGTACCCTTACAGAGGTGACCATTGTTTTTATCGAAGTGTTTACATTTTAAGAGACAATGCGCTTGTAAACCGATTTCCGGCCATTTTCTGCCGAAACAAGAACCCCCCTGGCCTGCAATTGGCACATGCCGTACGTCAGTCGAAACAAATTCAGTTTAGACAGTATTGTCGAAAAACAATAAACTGATCGAGCTTATTTACATTTTTGAGTGTAAGGTGTAAATATAGTTAACCCTTCCAAGCGATACATGTTACTTATCGCCTCGTTGGTCAATTGTGGTGTTTGTTTTTATCTGTAAAACAGGAATCGAAAACGGTCGATCGCATTCGATTCCTAGGCCTGTTTAGCGATTAGCACGATTTCGAAAATGATTAAAAAAAAAACAACGGAAAAATGGTCGAAATGAAATAATTCAAGCGTTATTTACTTCCGTCACTTTACCGTAATATACATTTGTTTACAAACTCTACTTTTATACTCTGTTAATTTACGCGGTAAATATTCCACGTGGGGCTTATATTGACTCCTTATTATCAAAACAATCAGTTACATGACGTCACAACAAGAACGGTCCTTTCAAAATAATTCTGGTCAATTTTTGCCTCGCTTTGTCGCATGAATATCCATTGTCAAAAACACATTTAACGTCGACGCGTCAAAACTGCATGTGATCGACGACAGCAAAATGGCTGATTACAAACGCTGGTCGTATTCTAGAAATGTCCGCTTCAACGGTAAGCGAGTTCAATTGTTTTCTTTGTGAAAAGTTAAGGTGAAAAATCAAGGGATTGATATCCCACAGAGCCGGAGGGAGAGAGAGGGAGAGTTTCTTAATATCGGAAGTTTGAATTGAATGAACGCTGCGCGACATGTAAAACACGTACCTACGGTTAATATTGCGCGAATACAGTGGGCTATAGGACTGATTAGTGAAAATAAAATCAATTTACATTGTTAACATATTGACAAAAAGGCTTGTTATTCTAGAACATATCGTTGACTTCAATGGCACAGAGGAAAAAATAGCAATCCGCTATATTTGCAAGGTAGTCGCGAAGGTTCTTGAAATTAAAACAAACCACCATGATGTTAAATATTTATTCCGTACACCATTCATCTGGCTTGATAGTATTAATGTTAAAGGATACAGAAATTAATTTACAAAAGTTTAGCCAAAAAAACAGTCATGATTATCAATAATTTTTTTTTCACTAAAGAAATATATAATGATAATATTTTTGCCTGAGGGTCAAACTCGATATGGAAATTCACCTGTTACATATCAGACTTCCCAGTGAATAAATTTGAGTATCATTATTCGAATGTTATTTCAACCAAATGATCAGAATGGAAAACAACGGGCTGAGGTAAATAGTACAATATACGAATGAGGACAGAGTTACACCGGGAAATACGGGTAAAGAACATTATTGACGGTTGCTTCGATATAAGACTTAAAATTTCCGCCCCTGAACATTTAGACAGCTTATAATAATATTCTACTTTATGAGAAATTAGGAGTAATTAATTCTTACGCTGCAGTTATTTCCAGTAGTAACATCACCCCGGACTATCACCCGTAAATTCATGCCACTATAGATCTCAAATTAATATATTTTTTAAAATATTTCTATAACAACAGCCAATTCAACCAAGAAAGGCGAATTTCTCTTGCCGTAACTTAATGCTCTGCTATTTTGGCTGCTATAGAATAATTTTATTCAGTAACAATTACTCTTGCTTGGTGTAATTGAACATAATTGTTATTTAGATATTTCTTCACTTTTATTAATTTAGTTAATTTCACTTGCCGGCTGCTAAACGTCATAGGCGGTGGTATATAAATTGACTGGAAGAAAATGCTACAAACTCGTTTGCTTTTCTGCATAGAAAATTACCTTAAAAACAAAATTAAATTAAAGTGAAAAATATGTTAGTTTGTCGATCTCTATCTTACAGGAAGATTTTCTAACGAAAAGGGCTTGGGTGACTTATTAGTCTATTTTGTGGTGCGTGACAAACAATGAAGAAGTCACGCAAGCCACCAATGGTAAAAAATGTATTGCATTTCAGTTTTTCTATTGTAAACGTCGCTGAACCAAGTGCAAAATGGACGACTTCTAAATTCAAACCAGAAGCTTCTGATTCAAACTATGTGAGCGAAAATTTAAGGCAATTTTTCCGCTCAAAATTATCAAATACTGATCCTGTTGCACGCTGGGTAGCTGTCCAGACAACTTGTCACGTGACTATTTAGCGTATTCCTCGCTCGAGCGAGAGCAGTGCACGTAAACAGAGTCGAACAACTGTTGCCTCGCCCACTTTATGCCGTAAATTTTGTGCTTTTCTTGGCAGAACCTTTGCTGCAATCACGGCCCACGAGTATGGCAGAGCCTCCTGAATCTTCCTTGCCGCCTCCAGTGCTTGAAAAACTGCGAGAGTTGAACGCCGAGCTTGCCGAAGGTGAGTCATCTCATACACGACTGACTTTGGAATGAACTCACGGGAAGTACTAACCCAGTTGTTGAAATTTACGAAGTTTTTGGCATATTTTGTTGGATCCTTATTTAAAACGTTGACAAGAGCTCTTAGATTTGTCGTTATTTTTTGGGGATCGTGAAATCTGGAGTGAGATGCCGTTGTGACAAGTTGTGTCGAAATCGCGCGAGAGATCAAGGAAATCGACATCGGTGATCATTGCAGCATTTGCCTTAAATTTATGAAGTCATGAATATATAAATAGGTCTGATTCTTGTATGATCATGGCTTGCTGAAGCACTTTGTCAACATCATATTTTAAAAGGAACAGACGGACAGGCCTTAATGACTGACATAGCAGCAAAATAAATTATTGCGAAAGTACATCAGGCCGGTAGTTTATTTCGTTGAGAAACTTATTATGCATGCATTCTCTTGTTTTGAAATTTCCAAATATTCAGTGTTTCACGTTGCGTTCTCTGCATGGCTGGTATTTTGAAAGATCACTAGAGAGAAGACTTTAAGTTTCACAAGTTAACACAAATCTATTACCACCGATGTAACTTTGACAACTTCAAAATGTCGACCTTTGTTTTCGGATGGGAAGGCGTTACAAGGGATGTGGAAACCATTCTTGACTAAAACATGATAAGCTTTCAATGTTATCGTGAATCATAAGGCATTTTGCGACCAAAACAATCTTGAACTCGCGAATTAATCATTTATTTCAATCTTTTGTTGTTTATGGTAATATTTGTTGTAGGATTTGTTTTTATTTGCTTGTGATAGTTTGAAATTTGTTCATAATCACGAAACACGAGCTTGTACACTGTTGAAGATTTGTTCAGTTCAAAATGACACAGTTCCCTTCACTTGCCCCGAGCTAAGTGTTGATGGAATATGGTAATTGTGACGTTAATTTTACGAGTGATTAAAGAAGGCTGTGCCTGTTTTAATTTTCAACACCATCTTGTATATAAATATTTTTAATCTACAAGTTTACTGAAAAATGTACGACCTTGATGCATGTACGACCTTGATGCAATCAATATGGTTGCCAGCAACCATTTCTGGTTGCCAGCAACCATTTCTGCAGAGAAACAAATCTTGGAATTGTGGTACAGGTTTGAATACTATTGTTTGCTCCGATATAAACTGCTGAAAATTATTTGCATAAAGTTGACATAGTTTTTGTTAATTAGACATTTGCAAGTTTTTTACATTCATCAAATTTTTTGTCATGTCATTGTTATCTAAGTTTTAAAAACTTTCAACTGAGCAATACAGCTTCCAAATTATGGCTAAATAAATTGTATAACACCCTGCAACTTATTTGCATGTCATTGAATAAGAATGGATCCTTTTGTTTGTATATGCCTCGTTCTACAAACATTCAGCCAATATGTAAATAAGTTGCCAGATATTCTAAAATCACTCCCAAATTATTTCCAAATATTGCCAAAGATTATTTCACTGATGGATCTATTAAATATGTATGCAAAATATTTTTTAAAAATAAATGCACTATAGAAATCCTATCACTAAGCGAAGCAGCGAAAGCGAAGCAGCGAAAGTGAAGCAGTGAAAGTGAAGCAGGGAAAGCAAGTAGTGGAATGGTGCACTGGCACGTTTCAACTCACTTCGATCAAATTCAGTAGACCCTGGGACCAGAGTATTTCCCTTGGGAATCACTTATTTAGCTAGTGAATATTCCCAGGGATGGGAGGGTGCGATAAGGTCATGGTGTACTATGCTGACATGTGTAATCTCTTGCAGGGGACATCACTCAGAAGGGATATGAAAAGAAAAGGGCCAAACTGCTTGGTCCTTACCTGTCAAGAGGTGAGAACAGCTGTTAACATACATGTACAAATTCTCCCAACTGATCTCCATACATTTCGTATAGTATCAGTTTGGAGAATTTGTTCAGTCATCAACTGAAGGCAGTTTTCACTGTGGTGATCACTTCCTTATATGCTTGGTAATGGAACAATTCGATACTGGTCTTCCTTGTCCAGGCTTAATGGTTTTAAAGCCGCTACTATTGGCTAGTGCCTTTTACTTTCAATAGCAATAAATTAATCATTAATTTTCAAGTTTAGAATTTCCACAAGCTATTGCAGGATCGATCATGAAAATGTTCATGACAATGTTCATGTCCAAAAAGAAAATGGAAAACATGATTAAGAATTTGTCATAACACAACACATGCAAGCTTAGCAACCTAGTCTGAGCTTGTGGACAGGGAGTCTGGGACTGATCAGTCATAAACAATAATATTATTGAGGTGCAATATAGTTGAAACTCCACGAAATTCTTTCATTTCAATAATGTTCTTTTGTAGCTTGTTAGAAATAAATTTATCTCAGTGGTATTAATCTACATATACGTGTGGACAGTGTACCTTATAGTGGACTATTTCAAAATATATTTAACAGTGCATTTTCCAAGTTACATAACACAGCTCCCTTTTACAAGTTAATTTAAGTACAATCATACATTTTGAATATGTACTACAAATGACTGATCAAGAAGACACAGAAGCATTAAGTTGTAAATTACCATGCAATGTTTACATGTCTTTATATAGGATGTGAAACAAAATGGAATAATATTATTAAACAATATTTAACATTGGGCACTGCAAAATATTTAGTATTTTTACATACCCGTTGGTATCTAATTAAGAAAAATCTGATATGCTGGCATATTTGATTTCATAATTTGTGACATTCAAGTATACTCACTATATGAGCTCCTAGCTTGTCTGAAGTAAGATTCACTTCATAAGATTGGCGTGAGGGTGATTTTGCCACACACACGATCAGACGGGTATTTTGACAGAAAGTCATGACAAGGTGTTGTCTTTAACCCGCAGCCGAACTGAACAACCTGATCTGTGATTCAAATGTGGATATGATATTGTAAACTAGAGTTTTGGCCAATCATCTTGCAGATGAATTCATTTGGTATTGCTTCCCAAAAATTCAGTGAAACAATACTAACCATTTAAAAAAATTCAGGAAACAATATATTAGACAGTGATATTGCTGTTTTCATAAGGTCAATGCAAAAAGCGGCTGTTATTAGTACAGTAAGTCAGAAAGAAAAGCAGTCAGTTGATTAATGTAGTTTCATTTCATTTTAAAACTACTTAAATTAAAACTAGTTTGATAATAATATTGACCAGTTAGAAGAGTGTTTTCGTTGTTCTGCAATGCATGCCACTGTTAATATCCCCCCCCTCAACCAGAATACAATATACGGTCATTGTATTATTTACCTAGTATCTTCCTCTGTGGTTACAACTATTTTGGTTAATATTAACTGTCTTTTGTAGATTCAAATGTTGCCTCACCTAACAGTCCGAACATGAATGATCATTATAGTGCTGGTAAGTCAGGTTACACGTCATGAAAACATGGGAAATGTACAGCCGTACGGTGTAGAGGTTATTAATCTTGAAGAGGAGGTTGAGCGATACCATGACAGGCATTTATGTTAGTATATATTCACTGCTTGTAGTCTATGATGATATATTACGGGGCATTAGTGTCGCTGCTGTACGTTTTTAATGCTAGTCATGTGATGTTTTTGTGTCTTGCGCGTCAATTCAGATGACAGCAGATTTGTGACAGTGTGATGTTGCCTGAACATTGCATGCCACATTTCTAGTGTTTTGCTACTGTTTTACACCACTTTTGAGGCACAATGGTGCTTAATTTTCCTTGTTCATCTACGTACATGATTGTGTATTTGAATCTTGTAAGGGCTGATATTGGTATGTCGAGAGGAAGGAATATGACATGGCAGCGTAACTGTTTGAAATAGAGCTGAGGATTATTTTGGGAATTAATTAATTTATTATTATTTTATAACTGTTTCAATCTCAAGATCAGAAATATGTACACAACAAACACATTCTTCTTACTAAATTATAATATAATTTAAGTATTAATAATTATCCTATAGTTTTCCAGTTGGAAGAATCTTGTATACAACTGACTGGCAACTATTAATAATTAAATTTCTAACTTCTTGTAACCTCTAATAACAAATTTGGTTAGGTACAGTGTATGTAGGTCATGAAGTGAAAGTGTTGATTTTCTTGGGAAAAACAGCTTAGTTCAGAGCATTGTAGAACATGGTCTACAATGGTCAAAGATCTTTAGCTAAATATGTTTTTCTTTTAAATTTGAATTGTATGCTGTCACTTAGCATGTTTAACAGCTGTATCTTACAGAGATTTTTCATGTATGCATGCATTGTTTTGTGCATTGTACGTAACCTTTCTGTTGTTACATTTATGTCTGCGTAGTTCAAAGGTCAGAGGCCCTACAGGCAGCCTTGGCAAAAAGACTCAATGCACAAGACCCTGACATGCCTGCACCATTCAAAAGACAGTCACTTATGAAACGTAAACCTGTTGAGAATGGTACACAGCCACAGCTACATGGAGGTATTGTTAACCTTTTTTTTCTTTTTTTTCTTTTCTTTTTTGGTATTGTTAACCTTGACAACATACAGTTTGCATTTAGGGGAGAATTGTCAATGACATGCTCCAACATAATTTGTTGTTGGCGCAGCTGATTTGTAGTGATTAATGCATCAGAGTATGTAGGGTTCAAGCCATTCGCCACTTTAGAAACGAGAAGCCATCTGGGGTATCGCATCATGCAGTCGCTTGTGGGACTATTACTGGGGACAAAATGGCGGCCAGCTTGATGACGCGTCCCCAGTAACGGTCCCACAAGCGACTGCTAGATGCAACTCACCCCAGATTGTTTAGACTCGTTTCTAAAGCGGTGAATAGCCATTACCCTTCCTTTGCATACACCTATTTCAATTAACGTTGTCGGATAAAAATCGGATAAAAGCCTACAAGACAAGGCCAAATGGTAGTCTGGGTATTCATTAGAATTTGCATATCGCTGGAAAAGAAATCTACACGTTTTTATTTCGCACGTGATGTATTTGGTTTTCCCCGAATTATATAATTTGTTTTTCCATGTTTTTTTCGCTAGCTTATTCTGCTAAAATTTAGTTTGGCTAAAAGTAGCTTACTTCTACAGGTTTAAGACAAAAAGGAAACGTTATAAATAATGTTTTACATGTTACTTCTCATTAGTATTCGGTGCGTGCCGCAGTTTTCTACTTTTACCCATGCTACCTTTCGGTCTTGTCTTGCGGGCTTTTAAAAACATTTCTATCCGACAACGTTAATTGAAATAGGTGTATGGGCAAGACACACTAGTATAACCTGTGAATGACTTGAATTCTCTGTTGGGGGAGCAGTAATCTACTTATTCAGGTAGTAGCTTCAGAAACCAGACTGATTAATCAGCCTTGTGGATCTTGTTAATTTTGCTTGATTCTAATACTAAGCATACAGTCAAGTGTTGTATACATACATGAACTAACATCTGGTTATTATCAAAAATATTAAATTATTTAACAAATAAAGAAGCCAAAACCATGTATTATACTGTCATAAAACACGATGGGAATTTGAGAACACAAGATAAATTTAGAAAACACGAGCCGCAGGCGAGTGTTTTCTAAATTTCTCAAGTGTTCTCAAATTCCCGGAGTGTTTTATGACAGTATAATACATGGTTTTGGCTTCTTTATGTGCTTTAAAATATAGATTTACGTGCGCGAAATGATAAAACACGCTTTTCTATGTTATATACTCTGATAAAACATGGTTTTTAACCAATCAGAGCGCGCCCAGTTTTCAGTCTATATTTTAATGTAAGTTAAATATACTAACAGTTAAAGCTCCCATAAGCAGACACCCTCGGGAAGCAGGAAAAGTGACAGTTTGCAACTGGAGCTGGCCGCTTACGGGAATGTGTAAATACGGAGTTTGTATGAGCTAGAGTTCAAACTGGGTTTTGTCAAGGTAGCCGTAAGTAGAGCTGTCCACTAACGAGAGTGTCCGCTCAGAGAGCTTTGACTGTATTAATTTACCATCAGTGCAGTGATACATGTGTATGTATTGACACACTTACATTTTGATAGTGATCAACAGTGGAATACTTATAATCTGCCAAATTTTCCACTTTTTAGGGTCTGTCTCCTCACAAGACTCAATAGGAAACGTGCCTCCAAGTGACTACACACCACCTGGTTCACTTAGTTCACATACCTCCATTCATCGAACAGGCTCTGAGGAATTCCCCGCCCCTCCCTCTGAAGTGTTTTTCCAACATAGGCATAGCTCTGGCAGTTTCCCCCCGGTCACCCCTCCCCCAGACTTGACAAGACAATCTCCGGCAGATAAGTTTACTGATACCAAAGGAAGTCGAGTGATGCATCTGTCGTCAGTGCGGACAATTGAGGAAGATGACGGACAAGAATCAGGTGAGGTAACATTATACAGGGGGGACAGGGGGTGGGAAACTGGGAAGTATGCGGGAAGTACAATGTACATGGGAAACAGGACAAGAGAGGGCGAGAAGTAGGATTCCCAAGATGGCAAACCAGGAGACGGGGAATTTTTTTTGCAAAATTGCACAATATTTTGCAATAGAAAAAGCACGAGGCGGGAATCACAGCGGGAAGAGGCGGGAACCGGGATTACTGTAAAGGTACAGGAAATGGAAAGTTCAAATTCTCCCCTGTCCCCTCCCCCCTAAACAGCGTTTGATATCTTCATTATCCTAGTAATCCAGTGTCAGACTAGTGAATATTTAGGGCTTATAGCTGCAGTGTACATGTAAGTATTAAACAATAAATTGTTCAAAGTCAAGGTTCTTACTGTTCTGGCAATAAGGTAAAGAGTTGTGGTCATAAAATAATGTTGTCTGCTCTATTTGTTGTAGTGGCAAGCAGTCGAGTATCAAGCAAAATTCAACAACTTCTCAACACACTGAAGGTAAATTGATGTTAAAGGGACACTGTCCTGATTTTAGCATGATTTTAGAAAGCTCAGAAACATATCTAGATAATAATAATAATAATAATAATAATAATAATAATAATAATAATAATAATAATAATAATAATAATAATAATAATAATAATAAAAGCTTCATTTAACCTGGAAAAAAATCTATCAGCATTTATAAAAAGATCATAGGAAGTTGATCAATAATGGTTTGATTCTGTAGAATAACACTCGACAAATGACAGGAACCATTAGCAAGTAAGGATGACAAACGACAGCGAGGATGGAAATGGATTGCAATATGGATTTTTGAAAAAAACGTCAGGATGTCAGTTTTTCAAAGTTTCAAATTTGGCTCGGAAATCTTTGAAATTTTGCAAAAATTTTGTTGCAGTATGGAATTTCTTGAAGAAATTGCTTTTTATCATTTAGTTAGAGTTTATTAAGTTGTTATTTCATAGATTTAGGGACCATTTCATGCATTTATAACAGTTTTGAGCAAATACGCCGGGACAGTGTCCCTTTAATGTTGAACTGTGATAGAATATGCCAGCCGTAAGTGTACATTTAGCCACAATGTATTTTGTACTTGCAAATTCCGAGACCTTGATGTTCATACCTGGCAGAAAATAGATTATCATTTGGTTTAATTAATTTTACATTTCAATGTATTGAAGTCATGTGTACTATTCATGAACTTACAGAGACCCAAAAGAAAACCCTTAGAACAGTTTTACACAGAGGATGATGATGAACTTGTCGAAGGTAACAATAATAGCATTCTTTAGTTAATACTTTCAGCAAATTTTGTCCAGTGTGTTTACATTTAGCTGCCACTGTGGTGACAGTGTTCTCCCTGTTGCTGGCCCCTCCCCACAGCTTTCACAGGGGTGACGCCCCTCCTCTTCAGGGGCATACCCCTGTCCTCCATAGGGGAACACCTCTCCTCCACAGGGGCGATGCTTCTCCTTCATAGGGGTGACCCCCTCCTCCACAGGGGTGACGCCTGTCCTCCATAGGGGAACACCTCTCCTCCACAGGGGCGACACCTCTCCTCCATAGGGGAACACCTCTCCTCCACTGGGGCGATGCCTCACCTCCACAGGGGCGACACCTCTCCTCCACAGGGGTGACGCCTGTCCTCCATAGGGGAACACCTCTCCTCCACAGGGGCGATGCTTCTCCTTCATAGGGGTGACCCCCTCCTCCACAGGGGTGACGCCTGTCCTCCATAGGGGAACACCTCTCCTCCACAGGGGCGATGCTTCTCCTTCATAGGGGTGACCCCCTCCTCCACAGGGGTGACGCCTGTCCTCCATAGGGGAACACCTCTCCTCCACTGGGGCGACACCTCTCCTCCACAGGGGTGACCCCCTCCTCCACAGGGATGATACCTGTCCTCCATAGGGGTGACACCCCTCCTACACTACCCCTCCTCCACAGGGGCATCACCCCTCCTCCACAAGGGTGACAAACTTGTCAGGGGTCCCTGAGTTTCTTGTAGCCAGAGGCTCAAAGTCAGAATGGATTTTGAGTGATGCATGTATCATTAAACCTTTCAGGAAATGTTCGCTTGATTTAATATGGGAGAGTATTGCAACAACGTGTGTTTCACTCCTCAACTACTAACTGTGATAATTATGTCAACTGATTTTCACTTTGTAATATTAATAAAATAATATGTATTTTATTTATTTTATTGTAGCAACTAAACCTGATCCAAATGCTCCGCGGCCAGAAGGGCAAACACTAAGACCTGTCACTGGTGAATCCTTAGAGGTACTGAGTTGATATCATTATAGTCAGTGTCTAAGATGAGAGCAGACCAAGTCTTGTAGTTGGTTGATGACATTATCTGATTACTTTGAAGGAAAACACCATGCTAAGTTTCATTTTCATCATTGTTAACAGGTCGCAGAGGAGCTGCCCAAAAATTTAGAGGAATCCGTGAGCAAGTTTGCTTCAAAATCACCAAAGGTCTCCTGCTTCTCTGTTGTGGACAGTCATGGCAAAAGTAATGTCACTCTTACATATGGTAAGTTAGACCTAAAATTGGATATCTGTTTTAAGCTTCCCCAGTCATAGCCATATGCATCCTTGCACCTTTATGGCTGGCTTCCACTAGCTACATACAAGTACTTCCATTGATATTTCTAATTTTGATTCTGTAGGTAAACTTCTGTCCAGATCAATGAAGCTGGCATATGCTTTACTAAACAAGGTCGGCAGCCATAAAGAGGGAACATCAATCATGACTGGAGACAGGGTGAGCTGTTACAACTTAAAGTAGACATTTGCAGAGTACCTGAACATGCAGTTGTTTGCTTTTCAGTTAGCAGATATTTTTTGATGAATATCAATGGAGAGCTTGTACAAGGATTAATTTTTTTCTGAATTTTTGCTGTCAGTATTTCATGACATGTTCTTTCTGTTTTTTTACAGGTTGCCTTGGTGTATCAAGTTGATGATCCTATCAATTTTATAACAAGTTTTTATGGTTGTCTTATTGCTGGAATCATACCGGTTCCTATAGAACCACCTGCAAGTAAAGATGTAAGTACATTCAAACCTCCACAATGGCCAGGATATTTAATCCTGACTGTGCACCAATCCATATACTATTGAAACCTCCCTACAACGGCCACCTCTCTACAATGGTCAGGATTTTTTTGTCCCGACTGTGTGCCAATCCATACACTTTCCCAAAAATGGCCACCTCTCTACAACGGCCAGTTAATTCTGCCCCAGTGAGGTTGTACTGTAGAGAGGTTGGATTGTAATATTTATTATTAATCTACATGTAGCAATATTAATTTACTGTGCAAATATTAATACAAGACAGACTCTAACAAGTAAAGTTCAACTATTTACATTTACAGTACCCCGGCTGTCAGCAAATTGGCTTTCTCCTTGGTAGTTGTGGAGTATCCTGGGCCCTTACATCTGAAACATGTCTAAAAAGCTTACCCAAGGATGATACAGGACATGTCAGTACATTTAAAGGTAATTAAAAAATTACATTTTATTCTTACAATGTACATGTATCTATAACAATACATGTACATGTACGTACATGAGAAATATGTTAATCAGACAGTGATACGTCAAGCTGCTCGGGGGGGGGGGGGGGGGGGGAGTTCTGTCTGCATGTAAGTTAATTGCAGACAATTACTGGTTAATTATTCCAACAGATTTTTGATAAAATTGTTCATTTATTGCCTCTGTCTAGGTTGGCCCAAACTGCAATGGTTTGTCACAGCAAATCTCAACAGACATCCAAAAGATTGGCAACCACCGTCAAATCTGGACAGAAGTTCACCCGCTTATATTGAGGTTTGTGATCACTGAGCACTACATGTATCAACGTAGATATGCACACTTTTGATTGCGACCTAGCCTCTTGTGCTGCAGTTTTAATTTAAAAAAATAATTAGAATTATTTTTGTTAATAGTCCACAGTAGGTAAGGACGGTGCAGTAATGGGCGTCACGGTAACACGGATGAGTATGAACCTTCATACCCAGGTCCTGAGTCAAGCGTGTTCTTACACTGAAGGTAAGATATTTACAGTAACTCACTGTGGCTTTTAGGTTTTATTATTAAAATTACTAGCTGGCTAGTTGAAGCCATAATGTTATTGTTTCATGAATTTTGATATTTTTCTTTTCTTAGGTGAAATAATGATCAGCGTTCTTGATCCAAAGAGGGAAGTAGGATTGTGGCATTCTGTTTTAACAGTAAGTACATGTACAACCTTGAAATTGCTAAAACATATACTGTAATAATAATTTATTGATAGTGAAAGAGGATTTGTTTGTACAATATTATTGTCCATTAATTTGAATTTTTATTTTCAGAATGTGATGAATGGAATGCATGTTATTTACGTACCACCATCAGTTTTAAAGAATTCGCCAGCCATGTGGCTGCAGATGGTAACAAAACACAGAGGTACGAGAGTCTGTGCACGTGGCCTGTACAAATAACAAGGCAAAAATAAATAACAACTTTAGAGTTGTTTTGATAGTGACCAATGTACATTGTATGTGAGATTCAGAGTAAATTTAAAATAGCAGTGGTATTGTTCTTCAATTTCTAAGTTTTAGCAATCAAAATTCTTGGACTTACCAATATACAATGTGTTATTTAGTCATCCGAATGTGAGTGATGCAATGGTCTAAGTGTTACTACATTGGACTCCAAAAGCTGGCCAATGTTGTGTTGTGTTCTTGAATAAGACACTCTCACAGTGCCAAGAGCTCTCCAAGCAAGTTTATAAGATGGGCGTGACCTGGCAAAATGACCACGCTAGGGGGTTACTATGTGTATGATTGACTTGCATTCCATCCCGGGGGAGTAGCAGTACTTAGTAATGTCATGCTACAGAAACTGGAGTTAAGCACCAGCTGTGTGGGTGACGTTTTCTTTTCTTGTTTTATTTCATCAGCTACTTGTGCACTGGTGAGTTCCAGAGATCTCCACTGGTCGCTGCATGCCAGCAAAGATGTTAAAGATATCAACCTTGGTACCATTAGAATGTTATTACTGGCTGACCGAGCTAATCCATGTGAGTTGACTGCTCTGATGAACCAGTGTCTTGACATGCCAATGCATGCTCTTGACAGCTTTATGTGACATACAGTACTGCTCGGAAATAAGCAAACCATCTAATGCGTTTTAACTCAGAGTTAACTAGTTTGCGTTTAGAACTCAATGTGTTATAACGTGTTAGCATTTGTGTTGAGAGGCAAACACCAATGCGAAGGCAGAGAAGACATAAGCTGCCACTATCAGTCCATGAACTGCCTGACAACCTGTTGTACAATATGTACAACTTATTTGTCAGCAAATTATTTTCTAACAACCCTTATCTATAATCTTCTTGGTTATGTGCGTGACATTTAAAATACTAACAGTAGTGTTTCTGCAGACAATGTATTTTATATTCACTCGTTTTATTATTTTACAATTATTTTTTCCAGGGTCTTTGTCAGCCTGTGACTCTTTTCTAAATGCATTTGAGGCTAAAGGCTTAAAACCCGAGGCTCTTTGTCCTTGTGCAAGTTCAACAGAAACAATGACGGTTGGCTTAAGAAGGTAATCAATTCACCTTATCTAGGCATTGTTTGTTCAGCTTGTCTCACTATTATTATTTTTGCTGTAACAAGTTGCATAAGAAATTGAATTCTGTAACATACAGTTGTACATGTGCCTAAAAAATTAATAGTCAACTTACAAAAACTGTTAAGTTTACCCCATTCCCTTAATTTAACTTGTCTCAGGACCCAGTTGGTGTTTGAGGAAGCTTATCAGTTTTTAATCCAACAATATTATAATGAAGGGTCAAGTCGAAAACTATGCTAAGTGGAAAATTTCCATAAAAAAATAATTTTTTCAAAAGTGCCTGAATTTTTGCATGTGGCCTCCAATTAAATAGAAAAACATTGCCCTGTATTTTTTTCACCGGTTTGCTCTTCGCTTTCGAAAAAAAACCCGTTTGCGTTTGTATTCACTTAGACCAGGCAAGCCAGGAACAACTGCCACTGGCCGTGGAGTGCTGTCGTTATCTGGTCTGAGTCATGGAGTGGTGCGAGTTGACAAGGAAGGATCTCTAACGTCACTGACCCTGCAGGATTGTGGGACAGTGTTACCAGGAGGTACAGTTAAACCACACCCATGTGAATGGGGTGCTTCCTCTACAGGTTTATTATGAACTCACAATATGACCAGCTCCCAGTTGGCTTGATAGCTCAGTTGGTAGAGCACTGCTTTCCTTTGGCAACAGCTTTAGTTGCACGTGCATATACACTGCGATGGTCTTTCATATTAAATGTCAAATTTGTGGTTATAAGATTACCAGGAACAACTTCTCTTGTGTACATTTTGTTGCATCTGGGTGGATTTAAGTGTACAGTCTATTTTAAGATTTGGATTAATGAATTTGCTTTATCAGATAACTTTTTCCAAGTGTATGAAAAATTCTAGTGAATCTCTTTTTTTTAAACTTATAGCCAAGATAGCAGTGGTAAAGCTTGAAGGTTCTCCATACTTGTGTAAGAGCGATGAGGTTGGTGAGCTGTGCATATCAAGTGGAGCCACAGGGAGTGCATACTGGGGACTAGCTGGAAAAACTAATCACACATTCAAGGTAATAAAATATGACTTTATCACCTTTTTTATAGCCTTCCTTAGTAACCAGGGGAGGGGAGGGGGCCAAGTGGGGTCGGGGGGGGGGTGAACTTAAATCTTAAAGTTACTGTCAACCAGGATATCCCCTGGCTTTCTGAAAATCCCTAGGAGAACACTGATTTGAAGTTACCCTGAGCACTAAACAAAGTGAATTTTCCCAGAACCTTATTATGTTCCTTGATCATCTAGCATCATAGGCATGCAATGTGTGCAGAAAGCTATCTTCGCACACATTGTGTGCCTATATAACAGTAGATAAATTATTGTCTATTACAGAGTAATGGCTAGGATACATGTATGTACCATGGTGTAACTGCAAAGCAAGAGTCGACTCAGCTATCTGATAATAATTTGTTTCTTGTTTAGGTTCAACCTACTTTAGATGACGGAGCACCATTTGAACAGTATCCACTCAGTGACTTTGTTAGAACTGGATTGCTTGGATTCTTAGGACCAGTAAGGCAATCTTTTGTTACTGTTGTTGTTACTGTTGTTGTTTTCTCTGTGGCATCTTTACATCATTTGACTCAGAATGTGGCTTACTCCCCAGGGTGGATTAGTTTTTGTGTGCGGCACAGCTGATGGTATAATCAAAGTCAGTGGAAGAAGACACAACTGTGATGACCTGAAGGCCACAATCCTAGCTGTTGATCCAATTAAATTTGTCTATAGAGGCAGGTTAGTGACTTAAGGCTTATTATAATACATGGCATTGTGTTGACATTAGACAAGTGTGCTTCTGTTGATCATGGACTAAAAAAATGTCATCCTCATCACATTCACCAAGCCGAACATTTGCAGTTACTTTCTATCTTTCTCAGTCTATACTTTTTGATGATATACTAATTATTTAGACTTGTTATTTTGTTGTTGTAGGATTGCTATATTCTCCATAACTGTTCTCAAGGATGACAGAATCGTAGTTGTAGCTGAGCAAAGACCACAGTGTACAGAAGAGGAGGTCAGTACATGTATATTAAAATGATACATGTGTTTTCTTTCTTGAGATCTTTTTGTGTAGAATGAATGGTCTTCAAACTTGATTTATTCTACAAATTAAAGCACAACTAATCTGGACAGTGTTACATTCTACTAGTATTTGTCTGATATTTCCCACTATTATAAAGGAAACTAATTTATTTATAATTTTACTTTTCTATCCAGAGCTTCCAATGGATGAGTCATGTGTTACCTGCAGTTGACAGTATTCATAATGTACGTATTGACAGTGGTGTACACTCTGACCTGGTCTGCCCCCCGGGGGTACTCCCTTATGGGGACTCCCATATACGTGGACGTGCCGCTGAACAGGGTATATAATTTCATGCGAGTCTGTCCTAAACAGGTATATTGTTCTGGGCTATTGTTGCACGGAGAAGTTTGCCGGTCTTTAGCAGCTCATCACTCAACATCACATCATTTTCAAGACAAGATAAATGCTATTGTTGTCGGTATCCTACACTTGTTTTAGAACAAGAGTGTCTATTTTGTTTTGCCCTAAACAGGGTCCTAAAATGGAGGGTGTTGCCCTACACAGGGTGGGTATTTTAGTTTTTTTTTGCCCTAAACAGGGTCAGGGTTTCAGGTTTCAAACCCTCAGCGGCACCCCTATACCCAAACATGGGCCAAGTACCCCCCCCGGGGGGGGGGGGGGGTCTGCCCAAAGGGGCATCTTCAGGTACTCCATATGTTGGTAAAGCATACACTGTAGAGCATCCACTCTGTGTATCAGTATGGGTCCAACAGCAAAGATAACGGGACGACTATTGTTGAAGGGCCCCAAATGAGGGCATTCCATGCTTTAGTGAAAATTGGGGTTGGTGGGGAAGGGGGAGGGGGGAATCTGCATTGGGCATTCACTTCAATTCTAGGACAACAGTAATAAATGGTTGGCTTTGACTTGTGTCATAATATGCTCTGCACTGTAGTTTATCAAGCTTTGTCTTAGCATTGTAATAAAATGTAACTTGTTTCCCCCACAGGTCGGTATTTATTGCTTATGTCTTGTCGCACCTGGTGGATTACCAAAGGTATGTTCTTCTATTGTTTCAAAACATTGTACATGTAAATTCATACATACATTTAGCCTGTGTAGCAAGCTCTCTGGGGGTGGGGAGTAGGGAGAGGAAGATAGGGAAAGAGCTTTCTGTCTCTTCCTCTCCCTACCCCGCACCCCCAGAGAGCTTGCTACGCAGGCTAACATACATTTGACCAAAAAATACTACAAAGTTGCAAAGTAACAGATGCTTTGGTTTACAGTTGAACCTCTTTACAACGGCCACACTGACGAGGAATTAACTGGCCATTGTAGAGAGGGGATCGTTGTCGGGATGTTTCAATAAGAGTGAAGTGTCTGGAGTGGTGCCCAGTCGGGACAAAAAATCCTGGCCATTATAGAGAGGTGGCCGTTATGTGATTGACTCAACACAGTATTTGATTACTTGTCAATAGCTTAAACTGTGACTTATAGTTGAATGTAAGTTGTGTGTTTGTTCCTGTAGACAAGTAGTGGAGCTGTACATATTCACGAGACAAGACAGAAGTTCATGGAAGGTTCACTGCACCCAGCTAACATTCTGATGTGTCCTCACACGTGTGTGACAAACCTTCCTCAACCAAGACAAAAACACCCAGGTGAGAAATTGTCGTGTCTTGCTTTAAATGGATTCACTTCTATGCCCCTTGAGTTCCCGTCGGCGGACACCCCCGGGAAGTAGAAAAACTGTCCACAATTGGAGCTGGCCACTTACGGGAATGTGTAAATACAGAGTTTGTGTGAGCTAGAGTTCAAACAGGGTTTTGTCAAGGTGGCCGTAAGTAGAGCTGTCCGCTTACGAGAGTGTCCGCTCAGAGAGCTTTTGTATCACTCATTTTTCAGACTGAAAATTGACTCGTTTCTGTTGACTCATTCGTTCTTTCCAGGAAAGATATATTGTGCGATGAGCGGAAATATGCATTGTAGCTAGCCAATAATATTAGGCCTCCTTGAACATAACAATGAGTTAGAACCAGTTCCAGTTAGAACCAGTTCCAGTTAGAACCAGTTCCAGTTAGAACCAGTTCCAGTTAGAACCAGTTCCAGTTAGAACCAGTTCCAGTTAGAACCAGTTCCAGTTAGAACCAGTTCCAGTTAGAACCAGTTCCAGTTAGAACCAGTTCCAGCTAGAACCAGTTCCAGCTAGAACCAGTTCCAGCTAGAACCAGTTCCAGCTAGAACCAGTTCCAGCTAGAACCAGTTCCAGCTAGAACCAGTTCCAGCTAGAACCAGTTCCAGCTAGAACCAGTTCCAGCTAGAACCAGTTCCAGCTAGAACCAGTTCCAGCTAGAACCAGTTCCAGCTAGAACCAGTTCCAGTTAGAACCAGTTCCAGTTAGAACCAGTTCCAGTTAGAACCAGTTCCAGTTAGAACCAGTTCCAGTTAGAACCAGTTCCAGCTAGAACCAGTTCCAGCTAGAACCAGTTCCAGCTAGAACCAGTTCCAGCTAGAACCAGTTCCAGCTAGAACCAGTTCCAGCTAGAACCAGTTCCAGCTAGAACCAGTTCCAGCTAGAACCAGTTCCAGCTAGAACCAGTTCCAGCTAGAACCAGTTCCAGCTAGAACCAGTTCCAGCTAGAACCAGTTCCAGCTAGAACCAGTTCCAGCTAGAACCAGTTCCAGCTAGAACCAGTTCCAGCTAGAACCAGTTCCAGCTAGAACCAGTTCCAGCTAGAACCAGTTCCAGCTAGAACCAGTTCCAGCTAGAACCAGTTCCAGCTAGAACCAGTTCCAGCTAGAACCAGTTCCAGCTAGAACCAGTTCCAGCTAGAACCAGTTCCAGCTAGAACCAGTTCCAGCTGAACCAGTTCCAGCTAGAACCAGTTCCAGCTAGAACCAGTTCCAGCTAGAACCAGTTCCAGCTAGAACCAGTTCCAGCTAGAACCAGTTCCAGCTAGAACCAGTTCCAGCTAGAACCAGTTCCAGCTAGAACCAGTTCCAGCTAGAACCAGTTCCAGCTAGAACCAGTTCCAGCTAGAACCAGTTCCAGCTAGAACCAGTTCCAGCTAGAACCAGTTCCAGCTAGAACCAGTTCCAGCTAGAACCAGTTCCAGCTAGAACCAGTTCCAGCTAGAACCAGTTCCAGCTAGAACCAGTTCCAGCTAGAACCAGTTCCAGCTAGAACCAGTTCCAGCTAGAACCAGTTCCAGCTAGAACCAGTTCCATGCCCTTAACTTCCCTACTCTGTACATACTCTCTCTATCCCAGCGCCCCACCCGCCTCCTTAGTCGGATTTAACTTATATGTCTTTCTTTTCCATCCCTTCCATCATTGTGGTACCATGTAACCCAACATTGTCATAAACACGACAACTTGTTATATACAATTGGTGGATAATACAACCTACTGAACTCGAATTATAGTTACCATAATTATGTTGTGTGAATTTAATTATTTTCGGGATTTTTCAAATAAAACATACCATTTTATATATCCTGTTTTATATAAGTTTGGTCATATAACGCACGCACTCGATAAAACACGCGCTATACGTCACGCGCATGCTCTAAGGGGTAAGGGGTAAGTGCAAGGCATTGTCCCCACCCCTGTACTATTATTGATGACAACTAGATTCTCATTAAGTTTACTCTCAGTTGACTTTAGAGCAGGTGATGAGAATGAACCTGATCGTCTCATCTTGATTGAAAAGCAAATTCCCCCAATGGGAATTATATGCAATGTATTATAAGCAGTAAGGAGAAAATTCATGTTGATCATTTCTCTTCAGAGCCTGGTCCTGCTGCTACAATGGTTGGTAACATTGTTATGGGGACAAGGATAGGAGGTGCTGCTGGGAGAGAGATAGCAGACATAGAGGAGGACAGTGATATGACAAGAAAGGTGAGAATACAAAGACTGCCAAGGGCATGACTCTAGCATGGCTCTTGAGGGGGTATGCCTTTGCAGGCTGGGCCAAGTGAAGCATAGTCTTGTTGCTCAGTGATATCCTCTTTACCTCATACTCGCAGACGTCATTGTTTAACAGGCCTCACCCAAGTAGAACACTTTAATCACAGATGTCACTAAGCTGTCAACTGTTGTTCTTGCAGTATCAATTTCTGGCAGAGATTCTCAAGTGGAGAGCACAAACGATGCCTGATCACACGCTATTTACATTACTGAACGCCAAGGTAACTAAATATTGCTTTTAACACTTGTACATGAATGGTAAATGCAGCAAAATCAGTAACTGACCAGAGACTTAACACCCTCGACTGACTAGTACTACATTTCACTTGACTCTGAAGATGACTTCCGCTCACGTTGTCGAAACGTCAGTCACCAACAACAGTCCTTTTCAGGACTACACTCACCCGGAAGATCACACTGGACGAACTACAATCAATAATGTTTTTTTCTGGTAAATGGTAATTTACACGTCCTGGAATAATCGGCTGACGATGTGCACCATTAAGAGATTATTATTTGGTTGTATTCCAGGGCACTGTAGCATCCATGTTGACTACAACCCAGCTTCATAAGCGAGCTGAGCGTGTTGCCTCAGATGGCTGTGGAACAAGGTCGCCTCAGCTCTGGTGACAATGTAGCGCTTCTCTTCACTCCTGGTAAGTATGTAAAACAAGTAAAACAAGTTTCTCAGTTAACTCCATTGTTTGGTCTTCCTACTCATTCCCAGTTTTTCTCAGCCATCATCTCATTAGCAAATCACAGATGATGAGCCCAAAGAGCCTCTGCGTAGGAGGCTACTGGCTCGCTGACATAGATTTCTTTGTGACTCAGCAAGACAAGGCTCTTGTGGTTTAGTGTACAACAAGTAGTCACCTCGATCTTTTTAGAGGACGGTTTTTCTATTCTAAACTTATGGCACATCAAGCGCATTTCAAAGCAGCCCAACAATGTGGTGCAAAAATGTCAATATATTTTTCTCATGTAATTTCCGTGCAAGTGGAGCCTGTTGTATAGTGACTGAATAGTGTTATGTTTTCCTTTCAGGTGTGGACTTCATAGTAGCAGTTTTTGCATGTCTTTATGCTGGTAAGAGAAATAATATTTTTTCCGAACGGCAAAACAAGTTAACGGCACCATAAATTAGAGCGGTTTTCATTAAATTTTTGAGTGTCGTAAAACCAAAACCCCCCATCACAAGAAAAATAGACAATACAATGAACCAATGAGAACTCGAAGCAAATACACGTGACTGTCGGCAAGCGTGGGAAAACGCGTGTGACCAAGTTATGATTGGTTTTGATTTTGCATCTGATTGGTTGATTAGGTGGTGTGAGATGTTTAAACCAATCACAGAGCATACTAAAGTAAAACCAAAGCACTATTCCGGATTACTTTCGGCACTCAATTGAAAAACGCTCTATACGCAATGAACACAGTCTAATACAAAGTTTCTTGTCTTAGGTCTCATCCCAGTCCCCGTCCGTCCCCCTCACGCCAACAACATCAGCTCCACCCTCCCCACCGTCAAAATGGTTATTGACGTCAGCAAGTCACGTGCAGTGCTAACCACTCACAACATCGCCAAGGCCTTGAGGTCCAAAGAAGCTGTTGGAGTGGTGGACATAAAGTCATGGCCCACAATGGTGGAGGTGGATGATGCTCCTAAGAAGAAATTGACGAATCCGTACAGAGCTCCTACACCGGAGATGATCGCTTATCTTGATTTTAGTGTTTCTACAACTGGAATGCTGTCTGGAGTAAAGGTCAGTTCACAACAATGTACTCATTGACAGCTTTCTTTTAGAATGGTCACCATAATAAACAGTACCACATGAAAGTACTGCTCAATAGCTTTCATTTGAATGGTCACACACTAGGGTTTCATCCACAGACTTAAAAGTTAGAACCACCTTGTACAGCATAATAAACAGCACCACATGAAAGTACTGCTCAATAGCTTTCATTTGAATGGTCACACACTAGGATTTCATCCACAGACTTAAAAGTTAGAACCACCTTGTACAACATAATAAACAGTACCACATGAAAGTGCTGCTCAATAGCTTTCATTTGAATGGTCACACACTAGGGTTTCATCCACAGACTTAAAAGTTAGAACCACCTTGTACAGCATAACAGTACCACATCGAAGTATTGCTCGATATTTTCACTTTGAACTATCACAACACCACGCATTTGACGGCATAGCAGTTCATGTTCAGATGATACTTATTAGTTCACATTACATTCTGTAAGTATTTTCTTGCGAGCCATACAATGCTAAGATTGTCACTAATTTTCTTTGTGCGTTTCTTGTCAGATGTCTCACTCAGCAGTAACTGCTCTCTGTCGAGCCATGAAGCTCGCATGTGAGCTCTATCCTTCTCGTGATATCGCTGTTTGTCTTGATCCATATTGTGGATTAGGATTTCTACTTTGGTGTTTAACAGGGTACGTAACATAAACATCTAAGTTGACTTGTGACATTGATGCGTTTAGAGTCAGCATGTGACTCGAGACAGTGTTTCATCCGATTTCCAAACGCCTCGAATTTCGTAAAAAATACTTCGTTGCGCAGCGTATTTTCAACTCTCTTTTTGGTGTTTGGAAATGTGATGAAACACTGTCTCTCGTGTTTGATATACATTCTATAACTTAAAATACGTGCTGTCTAGCATACTGCCGTCGCAACATATTGTGTTGTGCAAGCATTAAAAATTGTAGTTCAAATTTGTCAATCCTTTGCAGTTTGCTTTTCATTTTATTCACAGTTGTATCTTTCATTTCACATTTCAGGGTCTATTCTGGACATCACACAATCCTCATCCCCCCGGGAGATCTGGAGACTAATCCAGCTCTTTGGTTATCAGTAGTTAGTCAGTATAAAGGTAAATACTGTTTTTCTGTTCTTCAAACCTTATCTCGAAATATCAATTCTCCCTACTGATTTCCATACATTCCTTTCAATGTTAGTTCTGATAATTTGATGGTACATCAAGACAGTTTCTCCTAGTTGATGATTATCTTTATTCTCATCACCTGTCCGCTTGTCAATGTATTGATATTGTAAGGAGAAATTAGATGGTGACCACTCTCATTTAAAGGTCAAAGGAGCTCACTCGTGAATGAATAAATTAATTTGCATAAATTAATAGCGCGATTAAAGTTTACAGCACATCGACCGAGCGAGTGAAATTTGTCCACCAAATGCTATAACCCGTTCATTGCTTTTGCATTCACGAGTTAAAAAACACTTACATCTTGCTTTCAAAAGTAATCATGTAGATTTTGGTCTCCCGTTTATTAAAATGTAAAAATTTAAAACATTCTCACGCAAGGCTGTTTTAGTCAATGCGGATGTATGTATTGATGATGGAATTGTTTGCGTGTTTCTTCCCCAGTCCGTGACACGTTCTGTTCTTACCCTGTGATGGATTTATGTACCAAGGGACTGGGACAGTCAATACCGGCACTCAAGGTATGATGGGTAAATTATTTCTTACAAATATTATTTACGATTTTTATGATGATATTTTGTCGATAAACTGTCCTTAATGCTTTTTAGTGTCCCATATTTCTAGTATCTAATATTTTTTTCTCTTTTTTATCACAGTCCAAGGGCGTCAACTTAACTTGTGTTCGAAACTGTGTGGTAGTAGCTGAAGAGCGTCCCAGAATAAACCTGACAATGGCGTTTTCTACTCTTTTCTCTGGCCTGGGCCTCTCCTCTCGTGCAGTCAGTACTTCATTTGGATGCAGAGCCAATGTTGCCATTTGCACGCAGGTAACAATACTCGAACTACTCCAACATTGACTGTGGAAAGTTTCGCGTGTTAGGTGTAGATATGCCACGATACTTGTGTGACACGCACTCGCGCGCGCTACACGCACGCACTGACTCTTTTCTTTTCATTTCAGGGTGCGTCAACCCCCGAGGCCTCTAGTGTGTACGTGGACACAAGAGCCTTGCGAAATGACAGGTAATATATTACGACAGTTCTGTTTGAATCATTGTAATTGAGTTGTTTTACCAGATGCTTTGTCGCTTATGCTGTGTTAGGAATAAAGGAGGGTGGAATAAAGGCATCTGAGTAACAAGGCAGGAACTGAATTTCCATATAATCGGTTTGGAATTACGCGGCTCGATTCTCAGATGGTCTCATTCGCTGTGGACACGTGGGGGGGCATGAAAGAGCGTTATTTTAATCAACTTCTCACTCTCTCTTCTTTATTTCAGAGTGACTCTTGTGGAGCGAGGAAGTCCGCACAGTTTATGTCTCTTGGAATCCGGCAAGGTATGAAAAAAACACTTGATGTTGTCATCAAGGGAACACTAGTATCTATTTCAGCAAAATTTTTAGAATCTCAAAACATACCTAGATCATAAGAAATTAGGTAATAATGGTTTGATTTTGTAGAACAGTACTCGACAAATGACAGGAACCCATTAGAAAGTGAGAATGACTTATGATGGCGAGGATGGAAAAGGATTAGTAGCCATTACAATATTGACAACGTGAAAAACGCTGAGTTTGCACTGAAATTTTGGAAAACGCTTGTCGCAACATGGATTACCTTAGTGTACAGTTTTTAGCAAATAACCGGTTACGTTGCTCCCTTAATAATATCATATTTGTTTTGTCATCAGTTGTCATGAAATGATTTGTTTTTTTCGTGATTAGATCTTACCCGGTGTCAAAGTGGTCATCGCTAATCCAGAAACAAAAGGCATGTGCGCAGACTCACATCTAGGAGAGGTATGTCATGTTATTGTCATGTTTTATAGCAATCATTATGAGCCCCTCCGCCATGCACTGAGCACGTGTCTTGTCTTTCAATTTTGTAGATCTGGGCCAATAGCCCGCACAGTGGCAGCGGTTATTTCATGACAGGCGAGGATACCCAGACTGATGACCGTTTCAACGCTAAATTGACCACTGGGGGTCTGGGAGAGACTGGGGTACAGTACGCCCGAACGGGGTACCTGGGATTCATTAAAAGAACAGATTTCACGCAGACTGATGGAGGTAAGGTTCATTTCGTACTGTGGTTGAATGTAATTGGACGATCTGCTACTTGTATGATTTAGCAGTAGAACGATGTCTTCATCACGGAAGCACTATTTTATCCTGGAAAGTTATTTGATTTGTCAAGGGACTGCTTGAAACATCAGCTACAGATGAAGATCCCATTAGCGGACACCCTTGGGAAGCAGAAGGAGTGTCCACAACTGGAGCTGGCCGCTTACAGGAATGTGTAAATACAGAGTTTGTATGAGCTAGAGTTCAAACAGGGTTTTGTCAAGGCGGCCGTAAGTATAGCTGTCCTGCTTATGAGAGTGTCTGCTCAGAGAGCTTTGACTGTATTTAAATCTAACTGACGGTTAAAGTTGATAATAAGCTAATTCTCATTTCTCTCTCTCATAACGATGTTGTTTGTTCTTAACAGCTCGGCATGACGCGTTGTTTGTGGTTGGCCCGCTAGACGAGACCATGATACTACGTGGTATGCGGTATCACCCAGTAGATATCGAGAACACCGTCACAAGATGCCACCGAGCAATCTGCGAGAGGTTAGTACCTTTGACAGCTCACGATCACAGCCTGGTTACTATGTTAATGTAACATAACCAAACTTGATGAACTTACTAATTTTCATGCAATCTTTCTGGTGATGCGATTAAATTTTTAATATGACGTAATTTGAACAATAGGTAAACTAGTGCCCAGTCCCTTTTTGAACTTCGGAACGGGCAATATGTGCTGCGTCTGCGGCAAAGGAGAAGCCAGCCTTAATTAATCGTTAGTGTTTTCATTCACTTCCAATAAGCTCCTAACCCATGTAGCCTTATATTTAGTTTTAGCTCCTGAAAAAAGATATAACTTCCGACTATAAGCCCCTTATTGAAAAGCTTGTTTTCTCTATCTCTAAGCTCGAACGAGGTTAAACAATTCACTTTTCACTTTTTCTTGTTCTTCTCTCCATTCCCTATATTACTAGTGCGGTCTTCACATTTTTTCTTGTTCTTCTCTCCCCTCCCTAGTGCGGAATTCACCTATTTTCTTTTTTTTCTCCCCTCCCTAGTGCGGTCTTCACGTGGACGAACCTCCTTGTGGTAGTGGTCGAACTTGATGCGGAAGAAAGCGAAGCACTTGACGTTGTTCCGCTTGTGACGTCATCCGTGTTGAACGAACAACAACTGATTGTGGGTGTGGTAGTGGTGGTCGACCCAGGCGTGGTACCGATAAATTCGCGTGGGGAGAAGCAACGAATGCATTTGAGAGACGGGTTCCTCGGGGATCAATTGGACCCTATTTACGTGGCGTACAATATGTAGACAGACACTGAACGTACCGCACGTGAGTAACACGTGAACAGTCGTCAGATGGACATCTAAAAGAGGACATCTAAAAGAGGACTTCCACGTCAAGTTTATGTATAAACCATACTGTAGGTTTCTTCAAATTGACAATTTGGGCAGTAGCCTTATTTTGCCAATTTGCCAATTAGCCAATTTGTTAGCCTTGATTGTTTACACGTAAGCGAGTGTCGCCGTCGCGCGCGGTTGACCGCCGTCGTGCGAGGCCGTCTCGCGAGATTTTGCTTCTTGACGATTTACAATGTAGTGGGTAGTTCTTGTCTTAAAAAGTTGTAATTCTCGCTTCGTTTTTGCTTTGTTTAGTTCAACTGACATGCAGCCCACATTAGATAACTTATGGTAATGTTGTGGGTCAGTGAGAACCGCTCGTTACGTGAATTATTCACAGTGCAGGGTAACTGTGTCGTGTTATATCACCAATACTTGGTAAGTTCTTCTGGACCAACCAAGATTCTCCACTCGGCGTTCTTTTCAACGTGGTGGAATTCTAGAATTTAGAATTAGCTCTCTCCTCCGCAGAGGCTTCTTTGTATTCCCTTCCGTGGTTATAGCGTTGGGAGAATGTAATGCGCGCGGAGGCCTGGGAGAGATAAAAATCAAGCGCGGAAGATGTTGGGAAGCGATAGAGAACGGAAGCTCCTAACTTTTCCTTCTTCTGTCGTCCACCTGCGCGCCCCCTTTTGTACCTCCCCTCTCCCCTGGAGAGCCTAAGCGGAGGAGAGAGAAGAATTAGTTCCTCTGTTGTCAAATTACGTTTTGACTTATTTAGGAGAAGTTATAAATTAATCCTTGATGGAAATATCCACAGAGAGGAGCAGTAATTGATTTAAGTCTGTTGTATTAAATAAACGAAGAAGTTAAAATAAAACCAAGAGGAAAAAATGTTTTGTCTTCCTCAAATGTAGCGAATAAAAATCAATGATCGTCTTCTGGACTCGCCACTGCTGGGCTAAGGAAATGATCTCTTAATGGACGCCCCAGCCGGCGACAATTAAAACTAAATTTAGTGTTTTCATATTTTACGAAATGTTGCGTAGTATTTTGTATTGTTTTTAGACGAACCACGCATGCATTGTGTAGTCTTATTTACGGACTATAAATAGTTAAGTTCTGCGACGACAAAGCCTCCTTCCCAGACTTTCTTTGGGCTCATCACGCAGTCTTTCCTTCTCCATGTGGGGGAGGAGCGCGTGACCTGGGTGCGTGACGAGCCCAAAGAAGGTCTGCATATGAGGCTTGCGACGACATTGAATGTCCACAGTTAGATAATGTGCTACTGGACTTCAGTTTTGGTTTTGTGTAAGTTGTATGATTTACAAGCCATGTGATACGGCATTTGTCTAACGGTTTAACGATTATTCGTAGATTTGTGCATCACAGAACAGAATTAGTTGCCAGATTTGTTAAGTATTATGTAAAAAGGTAATAACAGTAATTGCGTATTATATTTTTATGTGTAAATAATAAAGACAAGTGTAGAAAACATTTTGTTTGTCGTGATGTTTCTTTCCTTTATCATTTGGGTTGTCACGCAACACTTCTCCCGAAGTTGCGTTACATGACAATGTAATGCCCCTAATTTGTCGAATGTAATGCCCCTAATTTGTTTTCATGTCTCTAATTAGTTCATTTCCCTAATTAGTTTTCAGGTCACGAATTATAACTTGTCGCGGCTACCAACTACGAAATTAAATAGGCGACAGACGTTGCATTTCGTCGGTAAAGGGCGGGAAAACTGGGAGCGCGGTGCTGCGAAACACGCGCACCCCGCAAGACCAAGTAGCGACGCCTGGGTACGAGGCAGGGAAAAAAGTGGCGGGGAAACCACAACAGCGGAAGCCAATTACTGTGGACCCTTGAGCTAAGACTATACCTTCTACACCCCTATATAGCCTTCTATATTAATTTCAAATTATCGATATCTAGTTATCGGACACGTAGCCGGATTCCTTGTTCTATATACCCCTCTCGTTCCCGACAGGTTGCCACTATTATTATCTTCTATTTTATATTTCACTTTAATTTAGGGGAGTACACCCCCCTCCCTCCCCGCGGGAAAATGTCTTTTCTGCACATATGATTTCCATGTACGGCGCATTCCGACTGCAAAACAGTCTCTCTCGAGATATCAATGCGTGACGTGAGAATGTGTGACGCGCGAATCGATCCGCCATTTTGTTAGAAACGATTTTGGCTCAACGAACGAGTCACTCAGACTCCTAGTCAGTCCTAGATCCAACCGCGAGACCTTCTATCCCCAATCCCACTCGTAATTTTCACGCGCTAAACCTGAATAAAATGGTGGGCTGCTTGTGTATCTATTCCTGGGCATGTAGCCTGAAAATGCGAGTAGTTTCCTGTATCATCCTTGGATTTGAGGACATTTCAGCCTGCTACATGTATTTGTTCCATCTACGAGATCTAGAGATGGCTGTTCACTCAAATATATGCAATGACTGGGGACATGTTGGTTATAGCAGGTTATATAACTGAAGCCAGTTCAGCGAAGGTACGACTATCATATAAGCTTAAATCTCTACATATAAGCTTATATATTTTTTTTAAACCTAGGTGAATAAACTGTCCAGGATTGCCCGATCCATTTGTGGGGTATCATAAGGAAGCCCTAGTGGTGGATAATAACCAGTTCTGAGTTTACTGGGGGCCAGTGGGGTGGGAGGGGTGCCTTTTTACCCAAAAGTGCACACATTGTGTTGCTGTAAATTGAAAGCTAAATACTTCTGTTTATTTTAGGTCGGTACACATGAAGGAACTTATTCCTGGGACAAGTCCCTTTATCTGATGTCATGAACCACCCATCTCCATCAAAAAATCTTGTTGCAGGAACAAAATTGTTCCTCTCAAATTATGCTTGTTCCCTCATGTGTACTATTCATGGAACAAGTACCTGCGACCAAATAAGAAAATAAACCAAATATCAAAGACCAAATCAGACTGTCCTTGCAACAAGTCCCCTCATGTTTTTGCGTAAGGTACTTGTCCCCAGGACACCTGCTACAAGTCCCTGCCACCAGTCCCCTTGTGTGAACAGCTACAGGGGACTAGTCCCAGGAACTAGTCTCAGAAACAAGTACAATTCCCCCTTGTATGTGCCAACATGGCCCTCCCCTTATGTGAATGACAGAAATGAAATCCCAAACTGCAAAATGGTTGAGACATACTCTTACAAAGGTTACCAGCGGAAATGTAATTTTACTCCTCTCCCAATGTTGTCACCAAAAACTGTAAGGGTTATATGTCAATCAAACTACGAGTTTTGAGATGCTTCGAACTAATGTGAATCATGCAAATGTCTCAAGCTTTTTGCAGTTGTAAACAATAAGGCCAATTTCGATATATCAAAATTCTGACTTTGCTCTGCGGCATATATTGAAATTGGCCTATCAAAACAAGACAACAATATCACAAATCCTGTCTTTAATTCTTACAATATCATTAACTTGTGATTAAAAATGTGGGGTTCCAGAAATTATCCATACCTCCCCTTCCCCTCCCCTCGTTATTTCCAATGACATCCTCAGGGTGGGTATGGATATTTTTTGGAGCCATACAATAAAAACAATATATTTTCATCTGTATACTAGTGTTTTCACAAAACCTGTGAATCAAAACAGTCAGAAATCTACATTTATTGTAAACTGTCACCAATTTCACAACTTCTTAACTTCGTCCGACACACTGATCCAGAAAACAAAAGAACATTATGGCATATTTGTGTCCAATAGAATCAAACAATACATGTATATTGCCTTCTAGTGTCGTTCACATATTTGTAAAATCACCCTAAAACATTAAATAAATAATTAACAAAACACAGAAAAATAATAACTGCATTGAAGATGGCCGAGTAACCTGAACAACCTGACTGCAGAAAAATACACCATTGGGAAAAACATCTGTCAGATTCAATGAGGCAATACCTAATCTAAGTGCACTTAATAAAATTTATATAAAATATAGACCTCAGGGCCCAGTAAGTCACTGGTGCAGGCCTAGAATCATGCCTCAATATGTAATGCAGGGATCCTATCTTCAATCACTTAACTTTAAAATTCATTCAACATACGACACCCTTATATAAATTGAAGGCATTTTGTCATGACTCTTTTCATTGTTGTATAGATGTTTCGGCTAGTGCTTAAGCCTTCATCAGTAATGAAAATGGGATCGTTGTTACAGGTTAGAATAAACATAGAGCGAAAATCTCACTGAAAGTTACAAACTGAAATCAAAATTCACGCTATTATGTGAACTTAATCGTGCTTTGAACAACCGGTCCTCAAATACTTATGATGTACACTGTACAGTAAGTCACTGGTGCAGGCCTAGAATCAGGCCTCAATATGGATGCAGGGATCCTATCTTCAATCACTTAACTTTTAAAATTCATTCAACTTATGACACCCTTATGTGATTATATATTATTATACTATAAGCTGATCATATTATGATCAGCTTATAGTACATTGTAGACTTGAATTTTAGACCAAATTAAAATCATACAGAAAGTTTTTGACTGTGATTCCTTTATACGGTATATATTATTTAATGTTTTATTTGACCTGGAACATGTAGAATTCTCCATGCATTAATTAGTGCATTAGTCGCTGTTAGGATTATATGTTAGGATTAGCTCAGCGTTAAATTATCAAAGAGAATTCAGAATGTCCCAAGTGTAGAATTTTCAGTGATGCCGACATCACTGTCACTTCTTTCATTGAAGTGTTGACCGTAAATGTTGCAAAAAATCCACAATAATTTTTGTACAATTTAAAATTCAAGTCTGCCTAAATTAATTAATTAATTATTAAATAAATAAATAAATAACATCTACAAAATTTACAGCTAGTACATGTATTTTTATAGTGCACAGCCAGATAGATTGGCCAAATAAAACTAAAAAACCTCCTAGGCTTATTGACTTAAGATGCAGAAGAGTTAAACTTTTGAGACCTTCTTAATGAACTGAAATTTGAAAATATTCTTACTAGTAACCCTAACAAATCTTATGTAGAAATACTAATGCTGGCCTTCAGTGTACGAGTTTACCATGAGTTGATAAGAGTTACTAATTAAACTAGAGACTTTATATAACCAAGGCGAGATTTCAGTAGCTTGATCATCTGCACAGGATAATATTGCCAGTTATCTGTCCTTTGACTGTTTGGTTAAGCGTCCATCATCATTGGCTAAAAAATAACCTTTAATTACATTGTTTATATGTATCATGTAGTTTGTACTTGCATTGATTGACAAATAAATTTTAAATAAATACAGTCGAACCTCCACGTACAGACACCTCTCATAGGTGGACACCTCTCGTAAGCGGACACTTTTTCTGGTCCTGAGGGTGTCTGCTTATGGGAGGTTCGACGGTAAATACATTTTAAATAAATAAATAAATATTGAAAGAGAACATTGCATCTAGTAAATTCTGATTTATGGAAGTGATTGGACGAAGGCTTGCATAATCTGTCTGAGTATTGAATAATTATGTTATATCTTATCTTGTGTCGATCATGTACAGTCAAATGTGTCATATCACTTAGTCCGCACTTGATCACCTGACCAAAATTGATTATACCAGCGGCTTTCTTGCAAAGATTGAGATCTTAAAATTCTGTCCACACTTTGGTTCACACAGGTTTCAATTTGTGTGCTTGTCTGCAGTGACAAGGTAGAATTGGGTAGCTGCACCACCCCCTATGACCCCGAGCTAGAACAAGGTAATGTTTGGCAAGGAGGTAACAAAATAATGACTGCGGCATTGATTGATACCTTGATAACATGAGTGCCATATCATCTCCACAGGTGGATTGGACTTGTCTGCTGACTTCAATCATCTTCTTGTGAAGGCAGCACCTGTATGACTGGTACCATTGGATGAGGACTGTTATTATTCAAGCTATCTCCATCTGTACATGTGGAACTAAAATGCAAAAAAACACATTCAGAACTGTTGTTGTGTTTTCCATCAATTCGAAAAAGGTAATTCTGTACATCTTAATAAAACCAACTTAATATATCGTGACACTGAGCTTCTTTGGTTTGGTTGGTGGTGATTGGTGATTGACCGCAAGTTATCAATATAAATTATTTATATTTGCTAATCACTGCATGTAGGCTAAAGATTATATTTTCATCCTAAAGTTCAAATTCTCGAAAGTAAAAGTATGTAATAAAGGAAATCATCAAAAATACAAAAAAAATTAAATTTCTCTCCTCACTCTAAAGCAATAATTTCTGGCACACACAGACAATAAAAAAATATGTGATGCAAAATAAAATTAATGTTCTAATTAAATATTTTACTCGCACCTTCTGATTGTCCTGGAATGTAGCTGGGTCAGTCAGTGCATGCTTCTACGGAATGTGGAATCCTTGCGTGCTGTAGCTTGGGTTAGGATGGCGCTGTAATGTTACATGTCCCAGGCCACTTCGTGGAGGTAAAGTCTGCATGTCTGTTGAGGCTGCTTGTGGAGGTATAGTCTGCATGTCTGTTGAGACCTCTTGTGGAGGTAGTCTGCATGTCTGTTGAGGCTGCTTGTGGAGGTATAGTCTGCATGTCTGTTGAGACCTCTTGTGGAGGTAGTCTGCATGTCTGTTGAGGCTGCTTGTGGAGGTATAGTCTGCATGTCTGTTGAGGCTGCTTGTGGAGGTAGTCTGCATGTCTGTTGAGGCTCTGTATGCTGGCAGTGATGCACCTGTCAATGATACTCAAAAGCGAAACACCACACAAATCTCAAAGTACTATTAATTATCAGGCTTCCTCCTCTCCGACTTTATCATTATGCAACAAGTGTAGCAGAGACTGCCACTCTAGAGTTGGCCTGCTGAGCCACTCAATCAAAACACTGTCTCCAACAGAAGTGAACACAGCCTACTGCTGTTATTGTGCTAAAAAATCAGTTCAATGCTTACTGCATATTATTAGGTCAACTTGCAAAATTTGTCATGGCATTCACAAATTAAAAGAATTTCAACTCAACAACAGACAATTTATCTGAGTGGCTTGTGATGTTGACTTTTAGATTAACTAAAAGGTGTCGCGAGCAATTAAATTTGAACTAAGTGATATTGGTTTGTTGAGTAAACCACTGAGATTTCAAAACCCTTTAACATGTACCAATTATTGGTACATGTTAAAGGGTCCCTCTCAACCAGTGTGCTTTGCGCTTGTGTGTTATTGTTTTCATCTCTCGTGGAGCTGAATGACCGCTAATGTATGCCATACTTTCGAAATTGTGCTAACTTAGGTTGTCTAACTGCTTTTTGTGGCGAGAACAAGGTCAGGATCCTGCAAAAAGTAGTTTTTAACTTCAAGCCGCCATTTTCGCGGCACCCGAAAATGGCCGCCGTAAGAATATTGGCGCGCAAAGCACCTTGGTTGAGAGGGACCCTTTAAGAAGCCACTGAGAAGGTGCAAATTTTAAGTAATAACAGCCTAGCTTGTTTAGTTAGTTTTGTATAATGGTTACCACTATAAAGTAGAGCAAAATTGTTAACTGCAAGCAACAGGTGCAATAACTGACCAGAATTGATGCTGTATGGAATCAATGTAATCTTGTGTCTGCTCAGTCTACTCACAGGCTGTTTCTCTCGCATCTGGCTGTCCAGTTGTTCTTCCTGTCTCTCTCAGCATGGCTGGTGCGGGTTGAACTGCTTCCTTCAGAGGCTGTTTCAGGTCATGATCGCTGAGTGCATGTGGCTGGCTGGCTGGCAATGAGGTAAACTGGGGAATGAAACAAAAACTTGCATACCGTAAAATTCAGATAATAAGCCGTGAGCTTATATATTTCTCCAAAATACATTTTGGTCTTCTTACTTTTTGGGGGGTGGAGGAGGGGGTACTTTTTGTGCATTTCAAAAATTTGGGGGCTTATTTTTGGAAGGGATCTTGCATCACAAGTCTCTGAGAACACTGTAACAGCAAAATACAAAACAAGCTCTACAATAGGGCTTAGAATCTGAAAATTAAGAATTATATTTGGGGAGAGGGGGCTTATTATCATTCAGAATAAATTTTTGCGTTTTAGATTTGAGACTTTAATTTCTGGGGGGTGGGGGTGGGGCTGTTATCAGAATTTTTATTTTGTTTTTAAAACTTTGAAATATTACTTACAACACTTTTGGATAAGGACATGTGTACACATCGTGGCATCTCTCCTTCACTCTTCGTGGCTTTACCTGTGCATCTGTGGCATCCTCGCTACCTACAACAGTCGTACCCTTCTTGGAAAATTTTAAATATTAGTAATTGGCTGGTATGGAAATCATAGCAATGTATTGCTAACAAAGGAACAAAATTGACAATGTGCGAGATAGTTACCTTCAAGAAACAGACAAGGATCCAAAAAGGAGAACCAGAGAGGAATTTCCAAAAAAGATCCATTATTTCCAAGCAACGGAGAGGACTTTTAAAAAATGCGCACGTTGATATCTTCAAGCAGCTGAGGTGTAATTCCAAAAAATGAGCATGTTGACTTCCAAAAAATGAGCATGTTATCTTCGACGTAGATAGAGAATTCCAAAAAATGAGCATCATGTTACCTTCGAGCAACTTCCAAAAAAAACGTGTTGCCATCGGTGACCAGAGAGTACTTCAAAAAATGACCACGTTATCATCGGACACCAGAGAGGACTTCAAAAAATGAGCACATTATCACTGGATTCCAGAGAGGACTTCAAAAAATGAGCATGTTATCACCAGACAGGACTTCAAAAACTGAGCACATTATCATCGGACACCAGAGAGGACTTCAAAAAAATGAGCACATTATCACTGGATTCCAGAGAGGGCTTCAAAAACTGAGCACATTACCATCGGACACCAGAGCGGACTTCAAAAAATGACCACGTTGTCATCGGACACCAGAGAGGAATTTAAAAAAAATGACCATGTTATCATCGGGCACCAGAGAGGACTTCAAAAAAAACGAGCACATTATCACTGGATTCCAGAGAGGACTTCAAAAAATGACCACGTTATCATCGGACATCAGAGAGGACTTAAAAAAATGAGCACGTTATCGTTGGACACCAGAGAGGAATTCAAAAAATGACCACGTTATCATCGGGCACCAGAGAGGACTTCAAAAAATGACCACGTTATCATCGGGCACCAGAGAGGACTTCAAAAAATGACCACGTTATCATCGGGCACCAGAGAGGACTTCAAAAAATGACCACGTTATCATCGGGCACCAGAGAGGACTTCAAAAAATGACCACGTTATCATCGGGCACCAGAGAGGACTTCAAAAAAATGACCATGTTATCATCGGGCACCAGAGAGGACTTAAAAAAATGAGCATGTTATCTTCGAGTAACGTACAAAAAAATGAGCATGTTACCTTCAAGCAGTAGAGGAGACTCCAACTATGAATAAAGTTATCTTCGACCTAATTTACAATAAATTGACAGTGCAAGCACAAGTTTGTCTCACCAAAATGGATTGGACTGACGGTGGAACAAAGACCCTGAAATAAAACTGATTAGTACTTTTATTTTTTTTCATCGCATTTTTTTAGCAAGAGCATTATTTTAAAATACCATGAATTAATTTTTGCCACATTGTGCTGTGTTAAGAAAATAATGCTGAAAGTTTATGTTTTCAAGGTTTTATTGTTTACATTTTGTACTACAAAAATTATTATGATATTATTATATAATCTACATTAATCCACAGGACCTAAATTAATACATGAGGGGGTGCGCAGTCCTTAATGTGAAAAATTTGGTGTCTGTCAACAAGCTGAGTGTTCCTGTGTCTGTAAAAGTCGACACCCCGAATGGAACACTCAGGGTGTCCCAGAGCACAAGGTATTCAGCGGCCTGCTAACGAGACATGCATCGCTACCAAGCCTTCACAGTCCATTAGAATTCACTTGTGTTTGCTGAACCGAAAGCCGAACCAAAATAATGAGATGAAATTCGAATCGACAAAAAACGAACCAAAAGCCGAAAAGATCTCCATGTACCTCATGCCAGGTTGTAGAACTTGCCCTTACCTTATATGGGTCACTGTTCCACCACTCATTGCAAGAGGGTCTGCATGAGAGTTAACTGACAGCTGACAGACTGCACACTTTTACTTGCAGGACATTAGACAAATAGCCTACAACTGTAATGAACGCTGGTAAATGATCCAAAAATTTTAACTGGCAGCTATCAAAACTGCCACAATTGTAATTGCGAGATGACAGACAAACTGTACACTAAATCGTCCAAACTTTTCACTGGCAGCCATCTAGACTACCCTAATTTTAATTAACAGACAAATTTTAAATCATCTAAAATTTTACTGGCAGCCATCTAGACTACCCTAATTTTAATTGACAGACAAATTGTAAATCGTCCAAATTTTTTACTGGCAGCCATCTAGACTACCCTAATTTTAATTGACAGAAAAATTGTAAATCGTCCAAATTTTTTACTGGCAGCCATCTAGACTACCCTAATTTTAATTGACAGAAAAATTGTAAATCGTCCAAAATTTTCACTGGCAGCCATCTAGACTACCCTAATTTTAATTGACGACAAATTGTAAATCATCCAAATTTTTTACTGGCAGCCATCTAGACTACCCTAATTTTAATTGACAGACAAATTGTAAATCGTCCAAATTTTTTATTGGCAGCCATCTAGACTACCCTAATTTTAATTGACAGACAAATTGTAAATCGTTCAAATTTTTACTGGCAGCCATCTAGACTACCCTAATTTTAATTGACAGACAAATTGTAAATCGTTCAAATTTTCACTGGCAGCCATCTAGACTACCCTAATTTTAATTGACAGGCAAATTGTAAATCAACCAAATTTTTACTGGCAGCCATCTAGACTACCCTAATTTTAATTGACAGACAAATTGTAAATCAACCAAATTTTTACTGGCAGCTATCTAGACTACCCTAATTTTAATTGACAGACAAATTGTAAATCAACCAAATTTTTACTGGCAGCCATCTAGACTACCCTAATTTTAATTGACAGACAAATTGTAAATCAACCAAATTTTTACTGGCAGCCATCTAGACTACCCTAATTTTAATTGACAGACAAATTGTAAATCGTCCAAAATTTTTACTGGCAGCCATCTAGACTACACTAATAAATTATTTTAATTGACAGACAAATTGTAAATCGTCCAAAATTTTTACTGGCAGCCATCTAGACTACACTAATTTTAATTGACAGACAAATTGTAAATCGTCCAAAATTTTTACTGGCAGCCATCTAGACTACACTAATTTTAATTGATAGACAAATAATTGTAAATCGTCCAAATTGTTACTGGCAGCCATCTAGACTACACTAATAAATTATTTTAATTGACAGACAAATTGTAAATCGTCCAAAATTTTTACTGGCAGCCATCTAGACTACACTAATTTTAATTGATAGACAAATAATTGTAAATCGTCCAAATTGTTACTGGCAGCCATCTAGACTACCCTAATTTTAATTGACAGACAAATAATAAATCGTCCAAATTTTTACTGGCAGCCATCTAGACCACCCTAATTTTAATTGACAGACAAATAATAAATCGTCCAAATTTTTACTGGCAGCCATCTAGACCACCCTAATTTTAATTGACAGACAAATAATAAATCGTCCAAATTTTTACTGGCAGCCATCTAGACCACCCTAATTTTAATTGACAGACAAATAATAAATCGTCCAAATTTTTACTGGCAGCCATCTAGACTACCCTAATTTTAATTGACAGACAAATAATAAATCGTCCAAATTTTTACTGGCAGCCATCTAGACTACCCTAATTTTAATTAACAGACTAATTGTAAATCATCCAAATTTTTTACTGGCAGCCATCTAGACTACCCTAATTTTAATTGACAGACAAATTGTAAATCGTCCAAAATTTTTACTGGCCGCCATCTCGACTACCCTAATTTTAATTGACAGACAAATTGTAAATTGTCCAAAATTTTTACTGGTAGTCCTCTAGACTACCCTAATTTAAATTGACAGGCAAATTGTAAATTGTCCCAAATTTTCACTGGCAGCCATCTAGAGCACCCTAATTTTAATTGACAGACAAATTGTAAATCGTTCAAAAGTTTACTGGCAGCCATCTAGACTACCCTAATTTTAATTGCATGATTTTACTGGCAGCTGTCAAAACTAGCTGTCAGCTGGCATTTCAACCCTCATCCAGACCCTGTTGCAATCCAGACCCATTAGCAATGCTGTTGTTGATGTTTCTTGATCCACCAGACAGTTGTCGCACATGGTAATGTTTGATCCTGTTTCCTCTTCTTTGTTGTTTAGTCTCGAAGGCTTCCTACGCTTACAATTTGTAAACGATCTAAACTGAAGTGTGTGCTTTGTTTGTTCTAATTCCCCAGTGCTGTGTCCTAAAACGTATCTATGCTCACTGTAACAGGAGTTAAGCCACTAAACTTGTCAGGAGACAAAAATAATCTCAAGCAGTTGAATGGCTTAAATTTAAAATTATTGTCTGGGTGAACCTTTTGTGCCGAAATAGCTTTGCAAAACATAATTTGGTTGAAATAGCTTCACTTGATCACAGTGCTTAGATTCACTGTCATCAAGTAAAACATCAAAATGAAATTGGTTTCAGTGATGCAACTAAAGCGGGAGATGCGCTGCTGAAGACGAAGTCAAGCTGACATAACATCAAAGTAGAGCCGACGAAAAATCATAGTAGAGTTGAAGAAGAGCCGGATTAACTAAAGAGCCGGAGAAAAGCTGAAGAAGAGCCGAAACAAAAAGAATGACCGAATGATAACGAAAGAAAATTCCCAATAAATAACCTAGAGGAAGGAACCATCCCAACCCCAATTAACTAATCTAGCTATATATATATATATATATATATATATATATATATATATATATATATTAAGTAATTTTAAAAGTAATGCCGAATCAGAAGTACAAGAACTCCTGGCCGAAATTTGGTTTTAAGGTTCATCCAGAGCTCTATTTAACATTTACTCCCACCACACCTCCCCCCTAAGGAAATAACTGACCAAAGGTGTTTATCTTCCATCAGCATCTTCTTTCTGACTCGTTCCCAGTCTTCTCGTCCGAGTAAATCATAAGTAGCAGTGGATAATGGGAAGGAGGAAAGAGAAGAGTTATCTTCTTCTTTCCCACCCTTCCATCATCACCGCATCTTACAATGTCCCCATTAGAGCCGAACTAGTAGGAGTCAGGATGACCTGTATGGGTGGAGCTGAGGAGTTGTACTGGGCGGAGCTGAGGAGTTGTACTGGGCGGAGCTGAGGAGTTGTACTGGACCAAGCAGTGTGGACTGTACTGCAGCTGGGACCAAGTAAAACTGAAAACAAAATGAAAACATTACACTCTAGATGAGACAAGGCGTTCTACAGAGCAAATGTTATTAATAAATTGATCTACCCGGGGGTGGACTCTCCCCCCCCCCCCCCAAAAAAAAAAGTAACGAGTGATAGTTGTACCTTTTAGGGGTTTAGCCAGTTAGAGTTATCCTGGTACCTTTTCAGCAAGGCTTGCCATCCAGCATACAAATCCTTTAAATTTTTCAAACTTTTAAACCACTATAAAATATCACACTTACGCATCAGCAGTCTCAAAATTGGCAACCTTACTAATTTCATCATGCGCTTTCCATTTCTGGCAACCATTTTGTACTACCACCTATTTTTATGATTGACATGGTCATGTGACCGTATTATGCAAAGGCTTATTAGGGTGAAAATGAATTTGAACCACACCCACAAACTGAAACTTTGGTAACTTACAGGGGTTCCTTTCCAAATTTCCGATGATCACCTATACGAATAGCTACAGAAAAACCTTGGGCTGTTAACTATAACCAAGTGAAACTTTTGGTACCTCGCATTTGTTTATAGTGAGACGAAACAATAAATTGAAAACAATGAAATATTTGCACGATAATATTTATGTGAGGTTTTCTTTCCCTCCAAAAACCTGGGCCCGGTTGTTCGAAAGCCGATTAACACTAACCCTAGGATTAAAAGTTAATCAAGCTTTTAATTTCTCTTGTATAAAAGTGTTTTTCTCTGCTAATATTTTGTAAAGTTTGAGATTAGTCAAAGTCAAAACAGAAGGACAAAAAATATAAACAGAAATCCTCACTAGAAAGTTACAAAATATAAATCAAAATACCCGCTAATCCTGGATTAGCTTAATCGTCTTTTGAACAACCCGGCCCTGGTAAACGAAAACTAATCGACAAAATAGGGAAGTAGTTCCTGTTCAGGGTTTTTTCCTTCAGTACTTAACCTTTGTATTGTTAAACTATTTAAAAAAATTATCACAAAAAACGTTTTAGATCGTTTCATTATCGAGAAAAATAAATAAATTCCATATACAAAGTAGAACTATTGCATTTGTTTGGAAGGAAACATTTCAGACCGATAATAAAACATGTTTAGCTTTGCGCGGTAAAATGTCACTTCGTGAAACTATATAAAGTTCTTCAAATTACAAAAATATTTTCGAACAAATATATTCGCAGAATGATATGAAAAAATATACCATCATTTCTTTCCAATGATATGACCTGTTTTTTAATTTTATATAAAGCAAAAGAGAATAGAGAATAAAGCTTACCTGCAAAACTTTGGAGAAGAACTGAAACATGGCGGCACTAAACTAGTAACAAGCGTGTTACAGCAACATTTTGTTACGAAGTGCGCGAGCCAACCGTTCTTTAAATTCCTCTTGGAAATTCTGCAAACTAAAGTAAAATTATAATAAGTCAGTTAAGTACAAACTATTTTTTCCTTTACGACAGGAAAAGTTGAATTTTCAATTCTGCCGGGAATTTTCTGCCGCGGGAAAACATACTAAGCTTCAAACCAGTTTTTAAGGAAAGAAAAAGCTAACCTGCTTTCCGCAATTCGCTTGGATAATGCTGCTGGAGTCTGCCACATCGTTGAGTAAACTTTCGTTAGCGAAGACGGCGAAAACAGGGAGCTTTCTTCATTAGTTTCCCCGTCAAAATTCTTCCCTGTTGTTCGCCATCTTTCCAGGTTTGACTGAAACTTTTTCAAACTTCGCGCCTTCGCGCCAACTTTCCCCTTAAATCACGTGAGCATTTTACTCATCGCTGATTGGCTCTTCGATAATAACTCTTCGCTGATTGGCTCGATAAATTGCACGGGCTTTTCCTCGTCTTACGTCATTTGTTTGTTTGTCAAACAGGAATTAAACGTGAATTAAAATCGGTTTTGCAACTCTTAGTTTTGGATTTTTTCTCCAAAACTAAATATTTTTAGAAAGGTATAGCCGGTTAGCTGTGCGAGAGTTTCTCATTTCTTTCCTTTTGTTGACATTTACATTGTGAATGTGAGTGTACTGTCCCACGTGGGTAAGTTCTAATTTTTGATTGACAGTTTTACTAGTACAGTAACATTTCACTGGCTTTCAAACTCTTGTATCGCGTTCAGACCGCAAAAAGAGGGACTAGAGCAGGGCCCGCGCAGCAGTTTTTTTGAGTGGGGGGGGGGGGGGGGGGGGGAATTTAAGTCCTCTGAAATGGCTGGAAATAGATAATTATACACAGCTCTGGGCATCGTGTGACACGGGAGTCCTGCGTGATAACCAACAGAGAAGCGCACATGGCAAAATGAGCATAATTAACGAAGGCTTCTGGCTGTTGGAAAGAAAATATCTACAAAAATCTCTGATTGCTTTTCAAAAAATGGACAACTCTCTCTGAATTTGAAGACCGGATAATAAATGTTGATTCTTGTATTAAAAACAGTCGCTTTTTAAGCGCTGAAAGTTGGTAATTTGCACCACGCTTGTTAATTTTAGATGAGGTCAAAGTATCTATGGCGATCAAATGTTGTCATAAAAACGTTTTTCTATAAAACGCAAGATACAACTGCTCAATAGCATTAAGTCAGTCAACTCAAAGCTATCTTAACTCTTGATATTTGTTCAGTTGTAACCGCGTCTACTTTGCTATTAAAAATGGTCATTGCAACTTTTGTCCGTTGTGAACTACTGCAGGTCAAAAATAAATTGTATCACCAACTTCCAGTAAAAAACGTTAACTAGTGAAATTACTTCTGGAAATTTTTATTATTATTATTTTTTTTTTTAGAAAAGTGGGGGGGGGGGGGGGGCTAAAGCCCCCCTGCGCGGTCCCTGTTAAGAGCTATTTCACTTGTTTACACGAATACGACTTTTGTTTGGCCTAGGGGTGGGGGAGGGTGAATTCGTCGCGCAAAGCAAAGAGGAGCCCGCGCGCGAGTCTGGTGTTCGCGCGTGGGTCTCGAGCATCCGGGCATCCGCGGGTTTTATGGGGGTCTTTTGTAAGGATCGGAACTTTCATGACCCCTACCAAATAGAGATGATTCACAGGTATTTGTAGAACAACATGTGCCTGGGCGTAAATATGCTAAGTAGGTTCATCACTCGTCAATATTTGACTTTTTATAAACGCTATAAAGTTCGCGCGCCCATATGATGTCATCGTCTAAATAGCGTGACTTTGATTTAATTGCTGTTTGTTAGTGATATGCATTGTTCTCGAACAGCCAATAAACCTGCTGTTCTTTTGTCTCAAATCGGGCATAACATGAACAATAATTAAATCATAATTAAAACCGCAAATTGACATTCCATAAATGTCATAACATATTTCGCTTGTGTCGTGGAAACAAGTTGTATGCCGCATACAGGTGAACCCAAACATATTAGCCTTCCCAAATCATTTTGGCGTACTTGTTTTGGGAAAGTTCTTTTGACGTCGCCTCAAGATTTTACCTCGAGGGCTTTCTTTTTCAAAGTCTCGTGAGTATTTTGATTTCCTACAACTATCAACCACAAATGCATTGTTTCAGTAGCAATCATCTATTGATTAAGTTTTCAAAGTTTTGCTGATCTATCCTATGACTAATGCTTAAAAAATTTTGTTACTGCGACCCATACTGTCAGCTGTACTGTGCTGTCTTTTTAAACCTGGCCTAGTACGTGTATCTCCACAACGAGAGATCAGGCAAAGACACTGCCATAGTTTTACCTGCGTCGTGTGGTCCTTTGCATTAAAACGTCGAAAAACGTTTATAAATCCTATTGTCAATATGTCATGAGCATTTTTTACAACACGACTGAATCAGTGTTGTTAAATACTTTAATTTCTTGAAGGAATTAACGGATTATTTTAATTAATTGTTTTTTAATGTCTGTCTTATCTACTGGGCCATTTGACAAACGAATCGCAACAAAACACAACGAGCCTTTGCTGTCCGTAGAAACCACATTTGCTACAAAAAATTTTAAAAGGCAATTTGGGAGAGATAAACAAGTCGCGGTTACCAAGCAAATTACATTTCTTTCATACCACGTCTGTTCAGACGTTCTCCATGATTTTTATCAGGGATTTTTACAGCTTTTAAAATATAATTTGAAAAGGTAAGTTAAAGCATATTTTCTCTTTAGGTGATCAGGCGATTTCCGTGTTGTTCAAGCAACTAGATCACGTCTATAAATTTAATATTCATGATGAAATGGATATGAAAATATTGAGCGGTATTTGAACCCATATCGTTGGGGCATGTTGTTTTTATTGCTCACGAAGCTCGAATCTTTCGCTAGCTATCTTCAGTTTCGAGAAAGAAAGTCTAAAGGTAATTATTTTCTAAAGAAATCGAAGCAAGATGGCGTCTGAGGAAGAAATCTGTCGAGAAAAAGAAGCGCGAAGAATGCGTTGGCGTGACCCAAGTATTAAATTTATTTATCATTGAAACCACAAAAACGCGCCTTGTAAAAATAGAAACGAAGTTAGTTAATGTTATTTTGATTCTCAAAAAATGTCATGATCAGTTTATACTTTGATGCGTGGACGTTTTGATCTCTATTGTGAGTTGAACGTTTCCACGCGAGTAACGCAATCTTCCGAGATCTTCATTTGAGTGTCACGCAACAACTTCGAACGAGTATGACTCTGCAAAGACCAAGGGACTGAAAAAGTTCGACCTTGAGTCAATTTATGTAATTAATTAATTAATTAATTAATTAATTAACAGACTGACAAATTATTGATTAATCAATAATTTTAATTAATTAATTAAAATTAATTAACATATTTCAAAATTGATTGTGCTTTTTGGATCATTGAAATTCTAACAAATCTGTTACAACAGTCAAAGGATTATTAATGAAAGCTATCAAGAAATCCTTTATGCTTTATGTGGTGCTGTTTGTTTTACGATACTTTGTAAAATAAAACTAAAAGTTTGTTTTGTAAAAAAGCTTGTTTTACAATAATTTCAAAGAATAATAATTTGCTTTTCTATCCTTGCAGTTTCCCTGATTACTGAGATTTTTGCCTTAAATCCTTTTCTCTGTAATAACTTACAGGCTTTCTAATTCTATATTCCTTCCACTCCATAGGATAAAGCAACATTAATAATTATTATCATATCTCTGTCAAATGGAACCAATACCAACAGGAGAAGTGGAAGACACTCTTAAACGGATCAACTCACATGCTGGCGTCCTTGGCCTCATCGTGCTAAACCCACAAGGCCTTGCGATCAGGACGACCATGGATAATGCAACGACACAAGTTTACGCCAGTAATTTTCAGCAGTTAACAGACTTGGTGCGAAGTTGTGTTCGAGATCTTGATCCTCTTAATGATCTGAAGTTTCTCCGTGTACGTTCTCGCAAGTACGAAATTATGGTGGCTCCCTCTGGGGAGTACTCTTTAATTGTCATTCAGAACCCAAACCAGAAGGATGTGTGAAACAACATACTGAAACAATGTTGGCGATTATATGGGAATAATATTGGAACGACATTGATGAACATATTAAAACATTATTGATGAACATTCCATAATAGAACAGAAGATATCAGATAAACATACATTTTCTTATTATTAAAACAAAGAATATATTAATATTATATTCAAATCCAAGTTGCATGATAATTATATGCCTGATTTATAGGATGTTTTATAATTTGCAGATTTTATCATAATTTTAAGATGGTTTATATTAAAACCAAGAGATAAATAATGCCTGTTGAATTAAGCATATAATTTAAGCATATTATATCCAAAGAAACAATAGTCTCAATATCCAGCATTAAAGATCTTATAGACCAGCCCTTTATATTTTCTCTTGATCTGAGTCAGTGGTAGCCTCCTACGCAGACTTTCTTTGGACTCGTCACGCAAAAGGTGTATTGTGTGACGCGTGATTTGGACAAAAAAGCACGTGTTGAGGGGTTATGCAGACGCGACATGGCACGTGATTTGGATAACAATAGAATTTTAGGAAAGGTCAAGGAATATAGTCCGGTTTATATCAAGAAATATAATATCGTTTGAGTGCGTATTTCGTGATAAACCAGATCGAGGCATTTGGATTGTCACGAAGAAGGATGTCACGCGCACGAAACAACAAACGTGTACTCCAACTTTTTTTTTACGACAAAAAGATTGTGCAATTTTACTCCGAGAGACAATTTGAATTTTAAAGCCAGACAGAAAGACAACAATATTTTAAAACAATAGAAGCATATAATGAAGCATTGTTTAAATTGATCTTGCTTTTGACGGAGCCAGTCGAGCCAGACAGTAGAGCCAGACATCCAGACATCATTTGAGTCGCAAATATTGGCTAACTCGTGAGAACTTAGCATAACATTTTCTGCATGTTATATTATTTCTCGTCGCGTTTGTGGCTCGGAATGAGGGAATTATAAAAAAATCTAAATCGCACAAGGTATAAACTCAAGGGATAATGAAAAATGAAAAAAATTAATCGCCGTAGCGAATTTGGCCGGAAGCTTTTTTGGGGAAAGCTTTCTCTCATATTCGCTGCGGCGATTAATTTACCTTTATCAACTTCGAGTTGATAATCAACGAAGTGTTTGACTTGCCCTCCGACGCAGCACAACAGCTTCATAGAAACTATTTTAAATCACTCGCTGATCGGTAATGTACAACTCAATGTACCTTCTCGAACTGACGAATTAAAAGTTATACCGAAAACCAAGTTTTATTTTGCTAGAAATTTTCAAGACTGCATTATTTTGAAACTAACCGCAAAGATGCAGTAAAATATGTTCAGAATTTACAAGCAGAATTTGTATAAATTTCGCAATTGACAGCCAGAGAATTTGCAATTTCGCAACCCGCAGGTGGTGTAGCGTGACAGAACACGCCACCTACACGCCTTGTACACACCTTCTACTATTGTTCCATTGACCAATCAGAATTGAGAAGTAAACACGCCTTGTACATACCCTCCACTATTGTTCTATTGACCAATCAGAATTGAGAAGTAAATCTGGCATTAATCACGCAACTGATCACAACATGCAAGTATCGAGAAAAACAACATCAAATTCATTCATTTTTCACGATCAAATCACCCGGATCATTGCTGGATAAACTTATTGTTGAAAAATACAAGGCTTGAAAAGCAGAACTTATGAACTGTTGACTATAAAACCACGGAAATCTGCCAAGTTTGCATGTGAATATAAATGAGCCACACGGCGAGTTCATGTGCACAGCACGTGAACACGGGCTTGAAAAACAATAACTCCACTCTCACGCCACACTGTCGATGTCACGTTAAAAAAAATAACAAAGAACAATTTTCTTGATTTCATGTGCCGTTGACTTGCCATATAAAGTTCAGTCAGTTGTGAACGCCATTTGACCTTAACTAAGCTTAGAAGAACCTACGCAGTTGCTAAAAATCTCGTTTGGCGAGGAACACGATTTGAAAACCTTCCATCTGCAGCTGTCAGTGTTTCTTCTTCACAGCGACGTCGACATGGAATCTTTGTGGCGTTTAAAATCGGTCGAGCACTCGTTCGTGGCTGTTATGGAGCAGTTTTTGCACACTGTTGATTTGATGGATAACACAGTTCTAATCCCCATGAAGCTGATAGATTTTCCTGTGAAGGACTTGATGCCAGCAAGTTTTACAGATCCCAACCTACAAAACAACATGAATATGAGAGCTTTCTATTTCATGGTGAAAGCGCTGCGAATCAAACTGTCACTTGGCCATGATGGTTTGCCACCGACCGAAAACGAAGTCAACGTTGTTCCTCTTGAAAGGGAAATACAAGATTCGTGCCATCGCTTGAATCAACTGGCTTTGCTGGCAAGATACATAAAGAATTCAACGCAAAATCTTGGCCCAAACCACGAGCTGCCTTCCTTCCAAGGCTTTCAAAGCAGAACAATGTTTCATTCTGGAAATTGCCTGCTCGGAGCTCTGAAGAAGTTTGCCGAGGAAGTGGAATCGCTAGAGAAGGCTATGCTGTTTCCGTGTCTTCTTCGCGACATTAGCGTGAACGATCAGATGCCGAAATTCGACGAACAAACCAAAACTTTGTACGATGTTTTTATGTTGCTGAAGAAACTTCGTAAGGAACTATTGTCAGGTTCCCGGAACTTCGATCTTCCAGATCCTAAACTGCAACAAAAGTTGTCAGAATTATTCCAAACATTTCTGCAGTACACAACCATGGCTCGCAACCTCACTGCACGTTATGAACAAGAAGTGCGATGTTTTTGATTTTGGAACTTTGCTAGGTGAAGATAGAGACCGCGATTGAACAAAAAGTGTATTTAAACGAGAATTTACGCTCGGTAGGTGCGGCGGATAATCCGCCTTTACGTGAAAACTCGGCCTCGAGTACAACTCAATTATAGTTGTTGTTGACAACATTACGACCGAGTATAAACCCAAATACAGTTAGTAATATGGACAAAAACATTTGAAGGTTGTAAATATTTCTAGTCCTAAAACTAGCCATTTAATATTCTATTATAGAGCTTATTTGTCAGTGTTTTTGTTTGAAGAATGTTTGACGAGAAAAAAAAAGTTAAGTGTGTCATTTACTAAAAATAAAAGCCCTTTAAAAGTACATGAAATATGTGTTTTGTTGGTTTACTTTAATATTCGAGTGAGCACATATGTTTATTTCCTGATCCTTCGCGCGCGATATAAAACGTTGAACAAATGTCGTATTAAAAATAACAAAACAGAAATACAAAAAGCTTGGGTATTCTCAGCAAGAAAGTTTGAATTATAATAGTGTGGATTGGGCGGCTAATTGACCTAATTATGCAAATGTTAGTTCTCCAAATGTGGAATATTATAAATAGTCTGCTGAGTGCTTGATCGTGACAAATGCCTTTGGTATTACGACATCCTTGCGCTTTTATCATCATCTACAGAATATCGGACCAAGTGCATCCATGTGGAACCTCCCTTCCTAATGTTTCAATTCTTCTAGAAGTTTATGTGATACGATAAACAATTAGCGAAATTTATTTCCAGCTTTTGATTTTATTTAGTCCCAAGGTAAAAATGTTAATTCCCAATAGTTAAAGGAATTTAGTAGTTGATCAAGTATCCCCAGTTATCACTCTGGGTTTAACCGAAGTAGGGCACAATCGTGACAACGACTCACGGCACATGAGGAATTTTTTTTATATCTGCACAAATTTGCCAATGTACGTGTTCGTGACAAATTTTAGCCTTCCCAGCTGGCACGTTATTTTTCCTTGCATGCCGCACCTCCCACGAGCTGCGTGCAGACTTCTCACGGCACATGAGGATTTTTTTATTATTTCAGCACAAATTTGCCAATGTACGTGTTCGTGACAAATTTTAGCCTTCCCAGCTGGCACGTTATTTTTCCTTGCATGCCGCACCTCCCACGAGCTGCGTGCAGACTTCTCACGGCACATGAGGATTTTTTTATTATTTCAGCACAAATTTGCCAATGTACGTGTTCGTGACAAATTTTAGCCTTCCCAGCTGGCACGTTATTTTTCCTTGCATGCCGCACCTCCCACGAGCTGCGTGCAGACTTCTCGTATTTCCGCAAGGAAACACGAGACGTCTGCATGCACGCGGGTAGACTTCGCTCGAAGTCGGCTTGTGGCAAGTCTAGAAACGCGGGGTACGGACACTTCACAGTCGAAGCTTCGTTTGGCTTGCAAACAATCCATTTCCACCTGTAGTATTCAGCTTACAAGCTAACAACATGTATTTTACTAACAAACTGGTATTGCGGTCTACTAGAAGAGTGGTTTAGTAAAGCTAGATATTAGACAATTCCAGGCTCATATTTTTGACGGATTTCGCGCAAAGAATGCACTGACTAATCTGCTGTGTGCGGGAAACCAAGATAGTAGCCTGCGTGTAGCTACCAAGATAACCGGCTTAAACATCAGGGGACACTGAACCATATGCCCCAAGTGAAGACAATATCGAAAATCCAACAAAAACAAACGAAAAACAATAAATGGAGTTTATTTACAAATGTCCACAAAAACTACAAAATGAATTTTGGAGTTTAGACGTGGGCAGGAAGGAAGGATTATAAAAAGACCCAGAGCCAGCCTTCGATGATGTTACTTGAGACTGTCCGGTCCAACAACGATATTCTGAAACCGTTTGAGTTTATATTGAGTCGTTCCATTTTGTTTTCATTCGGGTTTTTTCCATTCCTTCTTTTTCAGAAAACAGAACACCTGCCTAAAACACTCATTTTCTTGAGCGACAAGTTCACGTGATACTTGACCGCACAATTTCAGACCAAAAATGTATTTTTGTTATTGCACGTTCATCGCCTTTTCTTGTCTTTCTTGTGCTTCTTAGAATCTGTCTCCTTTTTCTTGTGAGCTGCTGGCTTCTTTTTGTGCCTGAAAAACATGAAGAAGAAAATCCAATGAAAATACACCTCAAGTCCTACAGTCACTCTCAGAATCTACCTTAACCATGTTAACCCATTCACTCCTAAGAGTGCTAAGTTCAAAACTGGGGAAAAAATCTTGAATTTCATTTTGCAAAATTGTCAAAAACAAACAGTGCCACATGAAAGTACTGCTCAATAGCTTTCATTTGAATGGCCACACACTAGGGTTTCATCCACATACTCAAAAGTTAGAATCACATTTATTGACTCAAGGTTTGACTCTGGGAGTGAAATTAGAAATAGCGATTGCCTGGATACAAAACGTTAAAGTTGAGACTTCGCTTGAAGCACGCCCACTCAAACTTGGTTTCTATAAGGCTTGGGAGAGCAGTTTTCCATACAGAGCTCAACAAGGAAGCGTAAATAATAATCAGTGAATAATAGACCACACAAGAGGGCAAGCCGAGAGACAAATAAAAACTACGGTAACGGTCTTATCTTGACGATGATCTACTTTGCATGAGTATAGTCAAGGCCGAGAGGAAGACATACAGACATGTCTAAAGGGGCCTAATCCTTCATAACGCCATAGTCATTCGTAACACAGACAAACCCGGGAGACAAACATTCAATTTAAAGTACCCTTTGACAATTCCAAACTCTAGAAATAACTTATAACAGCCAAATAAGTCTCAAAATATAAATTTTACTTGTAATCGATTGATCTACTTCTAGGTTTCTCCGCCTCCTGGACTGTTTTACAAATAAAGTCCACAAGTTCTCAGCTTCTACGTTCGGAGTAAAAACTGTGAAATTGGGCAAGTCATTGACACAAGCTACTCGGACAGTTATGTAATATGTTCACTGACCTTTTCTTCCGATCATCGTCCGACGACTCTTCGGAAGACTCCGAAGATTCATCGGCAGATTCTTCCGAGCTTGAGCTATCTGTAATGAAAAGAATGAACCATTTTGAGCTCAAAACCAAACAAAAACCAAACCAAGAAAAAACAGTCACGACTGGAGTGTAACAGTCACATGACTGGAGTGTAAATTCCTTCCCACAAACCTTCACTGCTGCTGTCACTAGAATCCGAGTCACTCGCCCCAGCTCTCTTCTGTGACATGATTATTTTTGGAGCGTTTTTCAAATGTTCTCGTAGTTCATCTCTGGAAAAGAAAACGAAATAAGTTTCCTCCTCTACTGCCAACCCAAGTAGAGCATTTATTAGCTGGCCTGCTATGATTTCTTGAGAGAGAACATTACAATTTTCCTGGTACAAAATTCTCTGACTATTGTACTTGTCTTGAAATTTTTCTTAAAAGTCATTTTACAAGCCCAGGTGGCTTATCAGGCCGTCGGCGCTTAACTCCGGTTTCCATATCATGAAGCGACTAGGAGAATCGCTACTCCCCTGGATGGGATGCTAGTCCATCGAAAGTAACGCCCAAGCATTTTGTCAGGTTGCACTGACGATTCGCCGGTACCCATTTCATACTCCTGGGTGGAGAGAAGCACTATGAGAGTTAAGTGTCTTGCTCATGAACACAAACACAATTACCCTGACCAGCGCTCGAACCCTGACCGCTCGATCCGGAGACCAACGCGCCAATCTGGCTCCCGTGTCTCCTACGACTTTACCACATTCGAAACACTCGCAATGGCGGTGCATAACAACTGAATAACCTCTCTTGCAGAAACTTATTTTCTGTTATATTTAGAGATAATTATCATCTTAATACATACGTGACGCCACCCAGTCCAATGGAAGTGAAGAAGTTGATGGAAAACCGCGTGTTACGTGGATTGTCGCGAGGAAAGATTCCTTCAAAATATTCCGTCAGGAATCTGACGAGAAATGCAATTGAGAAAAAAAAAAACATCAGCATTATGCTAGAGAAACGTTAGTAAACATACATGTATGAGTTACGTTCAATATTTTTTGCTTTCAATAGGGTAAGATCTTTACAAGACTGTATTGGTACCAAAACTTCAAATAGACTGACCAAAGGACGCTGCTAAATGGAAGGAGAGGATAAAGCGACTGTTATTATAGAGGCTTGTTTCTATTTCTCCATAGTTTATAGCTAACATATGAATATGTGACTTGTAAATAGTATCGACATGTTCATGAACATTCATTAAATACTTACGGATCTTTGAGGCGTTCATTGAGTTTGGGCAGACCCATGTACTCCGCTAGCTCTTGGAATAAGATTTTGATAAAAACACGGCTGAAAATTATAGAAAAAGAAAAGTAGAAATGAGTGAAAAAATTCCAAGTATTGTAAAACCAAATTAGAACTAACTATTTTAACTTAGACTGTTCACAGCCTCTCTATTTTCTCAGATCGTTGTAGCCGCGAGAAAATAGAGAGGCTGTGAACAGTCTAGTTTTAACTGAAACATTACATACCTGGAAGAAGTGGTGTCATCTTCATTCAGTTTGATACAAGCCAACACCTACAGGATAGAAACAAAACTATTACTAAACAGAATGCTATTACAGGGTATTAAAACATTAACTTTGCTTTGGTTTTGTGTTTGATTTGTCGCATCTAACCAATCACAACAAACGGAAATAACTCGATGAACCAATCAGAACTAAAAATTAAAGCAAGTCACTGGTGCCAAGCGCGGGAAAAAGCCAAGTCACGTTTTGCTCCTGATTGGTAAACCGCTCTATAACAACTTGTGATTTGGCAAAGGCAACTTTTCCCGCGTTTTTCACCGATTATACAACTTTGCTCTGAGTAAAACAGTAACACCGCTATCAATATTCATACCTCTCCTGTCCTGCATTACATTACGCCAATTAATGATAAATTCTATGAAGACAACATAGTGAACCTACCGTCCAAGGGATGGCATCTGTGAAGAGAAGATGACCAAAGAACTTGGCTACGTTCCTCAGTTTGTTTGTTTCAAGGCGATGAATTGACTCGTACTGAAAACAACAGCAAGAAGGTCTCAATTACTTGTTAAGAACTACAGTTGAACCTCTCTACAACGGCCACCTTGGGCAGAATTAACTGCACATTGTAGAGAGGTGGCTGTTGTAGGGAGGTTTTAATAAGAGTAAAGTGTATGAATCGGTGCACGGTCAAGACGAAAAATCCTGGCTGTTATAGAGAGGTGAGGTGAGGTGAGGTGAAAGGAAAGGAAAGGAAAGGAAAGGTGGTCATTGTAGGGAGGTTTCAATAAGAGTAAAGTGTATGGATCAGTGCACGGTCGGGATGAAAATCCTGGCCATTGTAGAGAGGTATCCATCTACACCACACACTAGGAAGGTACAGCATGGTAACAGGAGAGTCATGTTTAAACAAACACAAAATATTTACAGGTTTACTCTTAAAACTCACTTGATCATGAAATGTCTTGATGTACTCCTCCATGTACCCTTTATTGATCTGACAGAATCTCTGAAACAAATTGGTAAGCGACAAGTTAAACTACTGAAAAGTAAATCACATCACAGAACATATTCAAGCAATTAATCAGACATCGTTGTGACAATAGACAAATATCCACTGTAGTATATTACTAACCTGGGCCAGCAGACCAAAGAACTTCTCATAAGATCTTTGTTGAGAACAGCAGTCTATGATCATTGTACAGAACTCAGACTGTGGAATAAAAACATAACATTAATGAAGTAGGGGAACAAAAGTTCAAAGAAAACTCTTCGCAGAAGAGCTGCCATAATGTTGTTTCTACAGTATTTCTTGTGAACTATAAAGAGGAGCGGTGGCCTAGTGGTTGGCGCAATGGACTCTGGAAAGAGCGGTCTGGCTTTGAGCCCTGGCCAGGGTCATTGTGTTTGAAGAAGTTTGGGAAGACACTTTTCTCTCATAGAGCCTCTCTCCACCCAGGAGTACAAATTGGTACCAGTGAAAATGGCAGCAGTATCTGCGATAGACTAGCATCCCATCCAGGGGAGTAGCGATACTCCTAGTCTCTTCATGCTATGGAGTAGCCTGCGTGCAGACGTCTCCTTTTCCTTGCTCGTCTGCACGCAGGCTAGCTATGGAGTGGAGTGGATGAAGTGGAGCTACATTGTAGCATGTACCACCCTGATAGGCCATTAGGCTTGTAGACAGACTAACTTAAAAGATACTTTATATTTGAGTTACTAAAACAGTTTGGATATACAATACTTGGAAAAATTATTCTAACATGAAAACAACATAAACCAATGGAAACAAACCAGCTACAAGGCTCTCAGTATTACTTGTAATAGCTTACCATTTGTTCAGGTTTGATTTGCATCTTCAGCAGTTTGTGAGCACATTCTTCGTAGTCCAAACTACAAGCATGAAAAAGAAAAAAAGAAAGGAATAAAAACAATGAAAGCGAGCAAAGTGAATCAATGTAAAAGTACAGCTTTGTAATGCTGTGTTAATACTGAGTTGCCATTTGGATGTTAAAAAATAGTCAAAGCCCCCGTAAGCGGACAAATTTGGGAAGCAGAAAAAGTGTCCACAACTGGATCTGGCGCTTACGGGAATGTGTAAATATAGAGTGTGTGTGAGCTAGAGTTCAAAAGAGGTTTTATCAAGGCGGCTGTAAGTAGAGCTGTCCGCTTATGAGAGTGTCCGCTCAGAGAGCTTTGACTTTATATGATTGTGGTCTATTGATTGATTACTTATTAATTTCTGAAAATATCATACCTGGATTGTATAGTGAGATAGATTGTTCGTCTTAAAGCCACAAGGTTTGTTTCAGTGTGATCTATAATCTCCATTTTCTGTTCATCTGCCAAGTAGAAAAAAAACTTAACTTAGAATAACACTGATCATCAAATGGTAACTAAGAAAGTATTTTTAGGTTAGTACTATTTATTATTCCTGCCATTGTGCATTGTTGTTACTCTAAAATATGGAGCAATGGGAAAAGACACTCTTAGACTACATGTAGACTAGTGTCAGGCGTGAATCGATAACGGTTTCCACCATTTTACGCCATAAATAAATTATATATTTTTTTAGAATAAAAGTAAACTCTGGAGCTCATGGAATGGAACTGGCAAACATATTGTCCAAATGATTCAAAATTGTGGGAAATGGTATTTTAGAGGGTGAAAACCTTAAAAAAATATTGGAGGGGAGGGGGGAGCATGCCCATGGACACCCCTAGAAGGGAGCGCCAAACAAACTCTAGGAAACCGATCAAGTTTTTTTTCCTGGATCTGCACATGAGTGTAGCCAAGAATGACAGATTGTCACACTAGAGCACAAGATTCTTTCCTTGCCTAATGGACTTCTTAGAAAAGATTAAGATAGATTTCCAGTATGAATAAAAAAGTGTCACATTCTGGAAAATCAAAGTACATAATTATTATTCAAATACCTTTGTTCTCTCCCTCATCATCATCATCGTCATCATCATCATCGTCATCGTCATCATCACCTGAAGACTCATCTGAATTGCCTTCACCAAGAATATCTGTGAGTAGTACCAAAATGATAAAAAATGATAAAATACATAGTTACACTTTTGTACACAACTGAAAAGTTCAGTCAAAAAAAAAAACATGAAATGTTCAGTACCCACCTCTTCTGATTTCCTTGTATTTCTCCTCATTGTCCAAGAAATTTGGATCCAACTTGAAGACATCTGTTCAAAAGAAAACAAACATTGTTAAATCTGTTCTACTCAGAAGAGAACAAAATTAAATATCATGCAGATTAGATAGCAAGTTCTTTGTACTTAGTTATTCCCTCTGTAATTTTGGGAGAGAAAAATATTGGACAAAACATTTCTCCCTTATCACTGTTTTTATGTCGATGTGACCATATCATTATGGAAACATTTAATAAGCTTTCGAATGGTAAATGTACTTACTTGTGGTGCTAAGTGATGAGTCTGTGCATAGTTGATACGCCTATAGACCTTTCTCCAAAATGGCCACCGTAAATTCAAAATGATTAAAATTAAACTGTGCGGAAAATCAATACGATTACCAAACAAGAGGTGGTATTTCAGGTGCTGGTATTGATTTTCCGCTCAGCTTAATATTAATTTGCGGTGGCCATTTTGAAGAAAGGTCTATTATGCTGTACAAGGTAGTTCTAACTTTTAAGTCTGTGGTTGATACCCTAGTGTGTGACCATTCAAATGAAAGCTGTTGAGCAGTAGTACTTTGATGCAGTTCTGTTTGTCATACATGAAACAAAATTCAAGATTTGTTTATAAAGACATGTAGTTTTGATCCAAACACTCTTGAGATTGAAAATGCTAAGAGGATTCGTCTAGTTGAGAAACCATTGGTTAGATGTTAGCTGATAGCAGACATACTTAGAATGTCCTCTGAGTTTGATGCTTCCTCAAGCTGCAGTAAATGTGTTATTTGATCTTCTTCTTCCACAAGATCAAGGCCATCACCAATGGCAACATGATCCTATTCAAAACATAAAATATTTATTAATTACTGTAATAATAATAATAATATTTACCACTCATTGCATGATGCATGATTTTCAGTTGAACAGTGGTTTATTTCTCATTAAAATATAAACTGAAAATTTTGCGCGTTCTGATTGGTTAAAAACCATGTTTTATCAGAGTATAAAACATAGAAAAGCGTGTTTTATCGTTTCGCGCGCGTAAATCTATATTTTAAAGCACATAAAGAAGCCAAAACCATGTATTATACTGTCATAAAACACAACGGGAATTTGAGAACACGAGAGAAATTTAGAAAACACTCGCCTGCGGCTCGTGTTTTCTAAATTTCTCTCGTGTTCTCAAATTCCCGTTGTGTTTTATGATAGTATAATACATGGTTTTGGCTTCTTTATTTGTTAAATAATAAAACTGGATTTGATAATGGCTACCTTAAATCCATCCTTTCTAATTGCAAACATCACTTCTATCATGTACTGGACTCGCTTGTCAATTTCAGAACTGTGGAGAATGTTCCGAAGCCTCTCAAACACAGCTGTGTGGAAAAAATATCAAAGCACTGAAAAATTACAAAGTGTAAAACACACTAGAGGCTCAAAAAATAAGCCAACATACCACAGTTGCAAACTTTTTCTTTTAGTGAATAAACAACTTCTTTTCAGACACTTAAATGCAATCATATTAATTATTGTTTTATCGAAATATTATTATATAAAGTGTTTCGGACTCAAATGTGCAGACATACCATGAACACCTCTGGAAGATACTTCAGTTAATTTCATTCCAACTTCCTTCAAGAACCCAATCTAAAAAAAATAAAAAAAATAGGAAAATGTATTAGTTCCAAAATCAAATATCCTTACAATACCATAACAATGTAAAGGAGATACATATATGTAGACAATACTGAGACACTCACCGCAACCTCCACACTATCATCTGTGGGTTTATGAAGAAGCAACGTCAGAATCTCCAATGCTAAAATCTCATGGGCCTAGAAAAGAATGAATGACTGTGCGTATAATTTTTATAAACTTAGTTTAACCTCCAGCCAGACATCAGCAACAAATTCCTAAATATATAACTAAGTAAGAACATTCTTACATGAACAACAGCCCGCCTCACAGGTCACATGACCAATACCCAGGCCCCAGTGGTGTGTGAGAAAAAACATTTTCCACTTATTTTGTTTCAATCAGCCAGTGGAAAATTACCCTTATAAACTAAGAGAGAATATCAACATTACCGCTCACAAAATAAAATTGTACATACCACTTGTTGATTGACTAAATGACCAATGAACCTTGTAGAAGATAAGCACACAGCCTGTAACACCAAAATAAATGGTTTATCAGTTACTGTGGAAGGTATTCTAGATTATGGTTAGGTAATATAGGGTTAAATATTCCCGTTCATTGCCCCTGTGTTGTATTCTTGGACAAGACAAAACTCTGACTCACAAAGCAAATCCAACATTCAAGAGTGCAGATTATACACCATTGTAGGGAGTCCATATAAATGTACTATGTGATGTGAGTGTGTAGTAAAGGGCACCGCAAGCAATTACATTACCTTGTCATTTCTTCTGTATGCTCGTCGGAACTGCAGCACAAGCCGACGTAGAAGAAGTTCTCCATTCTTAGGAAACTGTTGATAAAGAAGAGGATATTTCATGTTCTCTGGCATCAAACTACCTTATTCATACTAATTTTCATGGGAACTTAATTTCGCGAAAATGGAACAGGCATATTTCGCGGACTTAAATTTCGCGATTTGGCAGAAAAATTGTGTTAAAAGGAACTAAATTTCGCTAATTTTTGCAATAACTTTTTTCGCGGGTCTTTAATTTTGCGATTTTTTTGAAATCGCGAAAATCGCAAAAAATTAAGTCCCGTGAAATTTAGTACGAATAAGGTATAGTAAACCTCTAACACCAGTCAATGTTCCAAAACAGAAGTTCAACAGACTGTAAAAATATTTTCACTTCATCAAAGACAAACCTTTGTGTTGAGAATGGCCACAAGTGCGGCGTAAACATGTGTGAATGTTGGTGAAGCTGACTGGGCCCGGATGATTGACTGACACAGTACACCTCTGCAAAACAAAAACCAACAATTTCAGCATGATTCAAGTCAGAGTTCTTATAAAGACTGCAGCACACTAGCAGAGTTTCATCTGGGGACAGCAGATTTTTTTTCTCACACTCCAAAATCACACCAATTGAATCAGAGGAAGAAATTAGCCATTTACGTGAGTCATACCTTCCTCTTACAATGTTTTCCTGGAAGAGCTCTCTCACAATATTGCCAATGTTTGATGTATTAACCTGGGATGTAATAAAACAAACAAATTTAATATAGATTGACCCAAGAAGAAGAAGACGCTCATCCTAAACAATAATACTAACAGTAGATGCTGTCTAAGATATAGTCATCTACAGACCTTGGTGGATATTCCAGTGAAACAAAAACAAGATTTAAACTGAGAAGATGTTTATCAGTCAGTAACACAAGCTACTAGTAAAAAAATTGTTCCAAGTTCTCCCAACAAGAGTCAAACCTATGACCTTCCTCACATCGGTCGGACGCTCTACCACTGAGCTACAGGAAGACTCACAAGAGCCCAGGCCATGGACTGGTGTGCGGAAGGTCAATAGGTTTGACTCCTGTTGGGGGAACTCTAAAAAAAAACAATTTCCAAGTAGCTTGTGTCACTGACTGATAAGTCACATCTTTCTCATATTTCTATCAAGGTTAAACTTATTTTCTGTTTGTACATACCTTGTTGACAAGACCATTTATACTTTTCTTCAGAGCTTCCCAACTGAGACGCTGATATGGTTCACTGAAAACAAATTATCCACATGATGAAATAGTCTCTACTCTTAAAAATATTTCACTTTATTTACATATAGGCTACTTCAAAATGGTTTGCCCTTGACCAAAGAAACTGTCAACGATAAAAAAATATTTGTTCAAATATGTAAGAGTGAGTTTTCCAGCCATAATTTAAAATAATTTGTATGCATCGAGTCTGATTAGTAAAGATAACTTAATTAACCCTTTAAACCCCACCAGTGATCAACATCAAATTTCCCCTTTTGATATCAATGCATGATCAAGCATACAGGTCATGAGAATTAAGGAAATGATCACCAAAGATGAAATGTATTCATTTGATATTTAAACAAGTCTTAAAGGGTTAACGAACATATGCCAACCTTACCTGCTCTTGTCCTCAATACTTTCTTGCATCATCTTGAGTCGCGCCGGTGGAATGTATGCACCTCCTAGAAAAGAGTAAACAGACTTATTCAGTGTTCCAGATAAAGGGGTGGAGAAGACTTTGCAAGATGGCGAGACTAGCACTTTTCTCTGCGAGCCTGAGACTTTTTGACTTTTTTGATTGTGAGACTGAGATCAAGACTCTGAGAAGGCTTCACAAAAAAATCAAGACTGCGAGACATACAGAACCGCTCATGAAACGAGACTGCGAGACCCATGAAATTCAACTAAAATTTTGCAAGACCCATATTTTTTTTATAAGCAGTTGCAAAGGCCTTAAAAAAATATGAGGGTAAAACTTGTGAAATTTGTAAACCTGTAGTACTCTACCAACTGAGCTACATTTGTACATGTATGTAAGCACAATCTACACTGTACCTGTTCTCATAAGGAGTGGATTATTTGTATTTGTCTTCTTTTTAACAGGTTCATCAGTCTTTTCATTCTTCTCTTCTCTTCCTGCTGCTGTTTGCACCTTTTCTCTGCTGTCATCATCTTTCCCCTGTCTATCCACAGGGCTGCGCTTGTCGAGTCTCTCGTCATCTGAAGGTGTGCCTCGTCTTCTTCTATCAGATCTATGTTCTCTTCTCCTTCTCCGACTTTCCTCTACACCATCACCATCATCATCGTCACTATGTCTTCTTCTTCTTCCACGTCTCTCTCGGTCCCTACGTCTTTCAGAATCATATTTACTTCTCTCTTTTCGCCGATAAGACCTTGTATCGTTATCACTATCACTTTGTGGTGTTCTTCTACGATATTCCCTGTCATCATCATCATCATCATCCATCATTATCATCATCGCCCTTCTGTCTGTTTTCTTTGTCTTCTTTACCTCTCTTCCTAAAGATACAACAACAATACGAGCTAAGAAGTCAATATTAGCCAATAAAATATCCTAACAAACAATAGATGTACATGTACATGTAGTCTGTGATAAATGCAACAATGGTAAATATTAAGTTCAGTCATAATGTAGTATCCAGTTTGTCATGAGCATGGGACAAAGAAAAAAATCTGAATCTTTGATGGGAGTCAAACCCATGCCCTTCTACACACTGGTTGAATGCTCTAACCACTGAGCTACAGGAGACTTGTGGCGAGCTATTTACTCCGTTTATATGTGTTAAACTCATCAACAATAGATGAGCTTGGGGAAGGTGCCTGTAAGGTTGGTGGAGCCACATGCAAAACGAGTCGAACGCATAGAGTAACCATGGCAACCCTGAGAGCGGCAACCACCAGGCACCGTCACACTGATAGTCAGTGGAAACAACTACATACTCACCCTGGCAGTATACTTACCTAAAGGGAGGGATGGGCCGGGAGCAAATACTTCGAGCGCCGACAACGAAAGGCAACACGCACGAAATGGCTTGACATCCACAGGAGAGCTGTAATACGATAATGGCCCTGCAAAACCCCAGGCCACCCCGCAACCCTACGACCATGCGGGGTACCGCTGGCCACTATCGTCGTGCGTTTAACTTAGCTTGAATTCAAATACAACCCCATGTGTTTATAAATATGGAAAAATAAAATAAAAACTCCAGTAGCCCAGGGCTAATGGTTCGTCCTTACTGATTTGTGGATTTACAAATTAAAATAACGTAAACCTTGACCAACTAATCAGGCAAGTAGAGATCAAATGACTTTTATCTGTTTCATGCTAGTGATACTGACCTCTTAGCTAGTGAGTTTAGAATGCACAATATTTTCATCTCTTTACAATACATTTTTTAAACATAAATCTACTGCTGCAGTCCCCATACTGTATTAAAATCTTACCTGTCATAGTCACTCCCAGATTTCTCATCGTAATATCTGCTCTTATCACGATGACCCCTGGAACTGGAATAATAAAACAGAAATTGTTATTTACATAGTGCAGCAAAGGAGTTGAACTCAGGACTAGTCCAAGAACAACCATAGCTTGTGGCAGGATGGACTAGTGAAACATTTATAATTATTTCAAATCTAGCAAATCGTGTGATTGGGTTCGATTGGGTTGGTAATCAAATTCTAATACAACTTTTTGGTTTGATTGTGTTCGATTACCGAACCAATCAAACCCAATTGTTCAATTAAGTTCAACTGGGTTTGATTAAGTTCGATTACCGAACGGTTCGATCAGTAATGTCGGGATCATCTTAGCGGAAGTCTTAGGAAACAGAAATTCACTTCAACAGATTGTCCATGGGTTGTGATTGATAGATTTTGATATCTGTTGTTTCTTTTTGTTCACGGTCTGTTGGTTGGTCATTGTAATATGATTGACGGCAGTGAAAAACACATCGTTAGTTGGTTTTAAGGTTCAGAGTTCACAGATATTTATCAAAAGATGCAGTAACGACCTACATGTACAGGAGTGGTTTAACTTTGTTTTTGGAAATTTTAGAAACCAGTTTGATTATTGTTCAGTAAAAGGAAAATAATGAAAAATTTCAAACCAAAAGCAAGTTTAAACTACAACATACATGACGAGATTTTGACCAGAACTTAATAAGCTTATAATGCATTTATTAAAGTAACATAATTTGGGCCATTCCATTTAATATCTGCACCCCCCCCCCCCCCTATTGAGGGATAAGGAAATCCTAGGGAGAGGGAGGGGGTCTTGGATATCAAATTTCCAAGGGGGTTAATGGCATTTTTTCTTTGTTCTTCACATGTTTCCATGGTAATGCACATATTTCCCGGGGAGGGGGGGGGGGGGGGGGGGTATTGGCGTCTCTGAAATGTTTTATCCAAAGGGGTCTTACAGGAAATCCCTCAATAGGGGGTGCGGATATAAAATGGAATGGCCCTTTGATCGACTTACTTCCTCTCATAAGGGGATCTCGATCGAGATCTTGATCTCGCCATTCCAGTACTGGGAGAATTCGAATGTGTTACAGGCTTGTCACCAAAACAAGAAGAAGAATTACTATCAGCCAGTGCATATTTTAGAGATGTCTAAAACGTTAAAGCAAAGGATCGATCAACATAAGGTATTCGCATATATTATCGGACACTATATATTATCGGACAGCCGAGAAGAAAGATACTCAAAAACGAAAAAAGAAACAGAAGCCAGTTCCAACCTACTTCTTGGATAACAGTCATTCCATCGAGTCTACCGATCGAGTTTTGTTCAGATCCATTTGCGTGTTTCGGAGAAAAATACTTTATTCGTAAACTTGAAGAACATGGCGTCTCTTCCGCGCATTAAAATAGCCAACCGCGCGAAGGAAATTTGAGAAAAAAGGCACGAAACTTGACCACAGGAGCTTCGATTTCAGCAGCTGAAGACCTCACGCCATCTTGTATCCCATAAGCCATCCCGGCTGTTGTTTTGAGTGCTGACCGCTGACAGAGAGCTTTGTACCTCCAGCGAGCCCACGAATCTGTTATCGGACAGCCATACAAACCCTTGTAATTTCGATGCGAACTTTCGGGAACGCGCGCGATGTTTTCAAGCCTTGAAATAGCTTCGCATGTTGAAAATTGATCTGTGAAGTAAGGAAAATCTTCCTGCGGCTACCTCAGGCGATCTACTAAGCATTTCTTTATTATTATTTTCAGCCTAAAAACGCCACAAATCTGGAACGTGTTTCGCGTCCGATAATATATTTTGATGTCCGATAATAGGTTGCTTGACCTAACCTACTTTGTTATAGATTTTCTCTCAAAAGATTCCTGTGAAATGAAATTGAGAAGCGCTTATAGCTAGTCTATATCTTCAACTTAAAGTGTAAGAAAAATTGGAATGAAACTCCTTCTCTTCTCCGTGAATTACATGACCAAACATAAAGTGTCCGATAATATATGCGAATACCTTAAGCTTAATTTTCACGTTTAGCTCATTCTTTTAGCTTACCAGCTGGACAACACTTCGTATTCTCGACCGTTCAACCTCCGCCATGACGGATACCTGTTTTAAAAGCTCTTCAAAGAATTCCCAAAGGATTGCACATTAGAAACATATATAAATTTCTGTCCTTGAGATATTTCTTATCACGTTTTCGTAACTAAACTTGTACAAGCTAAACACAAGTAAACGTGCGAAGGACGATCGATTCTTCATTCACTGTGTAACCGCGCCTCAACTTGGCCGAAAAAAGACTGGGTTGCTAAGCTTCACGCGTGATGGTTCTGTTGCGTTACGTTAACGTACGTTACGTTACCAAGCGTGATTTTCCCGGATTTTTAGTTATTTGTAAGTTTCAAATGGAAACTTCTATTTACCCGTTGTTTATTTTCTTAGCCGTCCGCTGCATAAAAAAGTGTGACTGTCCTCTCTTTTACTTTTTCTATTGTGAAACATTACTCGGGTATGTTTTGGGCGGGTATATACCCCTAGGTCTCCAAATTTGTACCCTGTTTTAGAAAGAATTTGCATTCAAAATGATACCCCATTCTAGAAATAGGCCAATTTTTAATACCCAGGAGTTCTACAACAACAACAACAACAACAACAACAACAACAAGCTTTATTAACTCTTTGGTTGAAATACATAGATTTTCACCTCCCGCAAATTAGCAGGGCTATTCGAGGCGGGAGGTGACAAAAAACAAATTATAATAAGGGTAGCTAACAGTAGGGTTTTAGTAATAAATAACAAGAAGAAAATTATCAATTTATATAAATATGGCGTAGAACAAAGAAATTAAAGTAGTAATTTTGTTTCTGTATAAAGTAGAGAAGAGAAAGGAAAACTAACTAACAAACTAACAAAACAAAACTAATCAAACAAAATTAAGAAAGAGATTTAAGGCTATCTATGAGGGAATTGACTTCAACATAGTCGTCCTGAGCTGAGAGTATATCAAACATATGGTTGCGAATTGTTTTTTCGGAAAATTGACTTAGGTTTGTCTCTCAGGGTAGGTGCGATATTGTTCCAGACTAAAGTTCCAAAACGGGAAAATGAACGTTTTTGAATTTCCAGCTTAGCATCTTTCTGAAAATAGTTACCTTTTGCTGCGGATCTAGTATTGTATCGGTGGACTTCATTAGATTTTATGAAGAAAGCTCGAAGAGGTGACGGTGCAGATCCATGGGATATGTCGTGCATTAGGTTCGCGACAGCTTCGTAATAGATCATTGTTACGGGTAGAATCGATGATTTAACGAAAAATGGAACAGCATGTTCATTTCATTTCTAGAAATTTAGTAGTTTCAATAGCCTGTTTTTGAAAAGTCTCGAATATGGATACCCCGTTCTAGATCAGGAGTCCCAAAATCACGACCTTGGACCCCGTTGGGTGGCACATACCCGTATAGGCATTTGGGGGGAGTAATCCTACCCCTCCACCCCCCCCCCCCCCCCCCCCCCCCATGGGCACTTAAGGATGCATTGCAAGAACTATTATAATTATTATTTTTTTGAGGCATGAATAACTTGAAAAGCAAATCCAGATTTTGTTTTCTTTGTTTCCATGGAGACGTTTGTAAATCCCGCTTGTGATAACTTGGCAATGTACACTTCTGGTGACCAGTGCGGTCCGTATTTCAACAGCCCTTTATCAGCACACATATTCAAACTGTCTTCAACAAGTGTTGTTACCATCAAGCCCTCTGTTTTCATAACTCTCCTGAGCTCCGAGATGCCTTGATCAAGATCAGGCCAGAAGTAGTAACAGTTCACATGGAACACTCTATCAAAGAAGTTGTCGTCGTAGGGAAGTTCCATAACACTTCCTAAATCAATTTGTAGTTTCTGCCTCTCTATGGAAGACTTGAAGTTTTTCTTGGCTTGGCGAACCTTGTAGTTAAAGAAAAGAAAAGTTATTGCTCAACTGACCATATGCAGAGCACGACCCAAACCCTGTAGGAGGTGGAGGGGGGAATATCCCTTATTTGGACAAAATGGGACATGCCGTTTTCAGGGTCTTTTGTCATTTAAAAAGGATTTACAATTTCACTATAAAAATAGCATCTAACAGGGTATACTGCATAGAGATTTTATACCGGATGTCTTGGTGAGGGTATGTACATGTATACAGAGGCAGATCCAGGATTTTTTGATAGGCTCTGAAAAGTACATTTTGGTGGATTCTGGAGATGGTTTTGCCATGGATGATAGAGAAAGCAAAAAACCCCTAAGGTCTGATAGGGGGGTCCGGACCCCCCTGACCCTCCCCCTAGATCCGCCACTGACATATGTGTGCACGGTCATTGTTGGAGGTAAATCACCACATTTGCTATTGTATACAGTGGTTCATGATCACTATACTAGACCATCAATAACAAGGTGTTCAAGGCGTCTGGTATATACTTACCACTTGTTCAGATATGTCAATACCATACACTTTACCACTGCCTTGTTCCACTTTTTTCAAGGCAGCATTTAGTCCGACTCCAGGACCAAACCCTACTTCAAGAACATTATCATTGGGCTGAATATCAAGCTGTTGTACGGCGTTTGCTTCTAGGACTCTATTAACCTTTCGAAGATTTCCCTAAAAATTTAATTTGTATTAATAAGGGTTTAGTTTCAAAGAAAAAGTTGATAAAGGATCATTAAATGCAACAAAAGTGACCAAGTGACCTTCTGCACATTTCTACCATAATTTCATTCAATGTTCAAATTCCTCACCCTTCACAGTGGGGGCAAGGTTGGGGAGGGGGGGGGGTCAGCCTGGGAGTAAAGGGGGGAGACTATAGGAGGTGGGAAAAGAGGAAGTGGGGAAATGGGAATTAAGCAAAGAGACATAATGGGTGGGAGCCACTAAGGAAGGGATGGGATAAAAAAACGGGAGTAAAATGCATGGGAAGTGGGAAATTCTTCCCCGCTCCATCTCACAGCTTTCACACGATTCTTGCGCTCTCGGACAGGAAACAATGGATGTTGATGTCTGAATTACTTGCCCCGAGGAACTCCCATTTAAAGGGACGGGGAAGAAGAAATTAAAATAAAACACTGTCATACTGTGTTGGTGGTCTCACTACCTTTTTAGAATGGTATCTTTAAGGGGTCAAATAAAGCTTGAACCACGCCCAGATTGGTCTCCTTTTGGGGTTTAATTCAACATTTCTTTCATATGGGACTGGGAGTCACCCCCTCCCCCCCCCCCCCCCCCCATACCCGGATTAAATCTAAGGTTGTCTATTTAGGCAATATTTCCGGGCTAGATTGCAGAATACCCGGCCCACAAAATATCCAACTTAAAAAAACTGCTCCCGCAGTCCCACACTCGTGTTGTAATGCTGCTCCCGCACGTTCTAAAAGCGTTAGGAAAGAAATAACGAAAGATTAGCCTGCGTGGCCGGATCCCGAAAGAAGACATCCTCGGAGACCCAGGGGCAGATAGTGGGGGCGAGCGAAAAAAATCGGCAAAGAAAAGTAGGAGCGAACGAAAATTTTCGTTCGCTCCTACTTTTCTTTGCCGATTTTTTTCGCTCGCCCCCACTATCTGCCCCTGGGTCTCCGAGGATGGAAAGAAGACAGAAACTGGAAGATTCCACTGCCGTTCGCGCGAGACTACGCGTGCATAAGCTTATATAAACATTTACATTAGAAACTGTGCACCTTACCAAAATAAAGTAACCTGTAATTCCTTTTGGTTCTCGCAGATTCTTAGCGAGCAAGTTCGAAAACAATTCTACAAACTTCGCCATATTTGTCGCCAGTAGTATGAGGCGGTCTTAGGTCTTAGGTCTTAGGTCTTAGGTCTTAGCTTTCTAGACACCCCATGGAATTAGCCGTTTTTTTGCGCAGGGGTCTCGTAAGCATGCGCAGGAATAAATTAAATCGGTGACGTCATAGGCATGACGTCATAGGCTATGAATAAAATGCGCAGGAATATATTAAATATGATTTAATTACAAGATCACGTGGGTTTCTGCTGGTTATAAAAATATGAAATATTTTCGTAGAGGTATCAAACTATTTTGAAGAGAAACAAGAAGTTTGAAATCATGCGTAACTCGTATCTAAGTGGAAATTTGCTAGTGGATACTGTCCCCTCAAATGAAATAACATCCCTTAGGGAACAATTTGTGATATACCTTGATCTACACTTTCCAAGCTAAAGGAACTACATTCCTAGTGGATACTGCAGAAACAAGAAGGAAATCATGCGTAACTCATTACGAATTCGCTCTGAAAACGTGCAGACCTTATTGCCAATCATGAATAAAGCAATTCTTACAACTCGCATTGAAATAAATGTATGCCAATCAGTAAAGAGAATTTACATCTTAGGCTTGATACGACAGTAAAACGACCAACGAAAGTAGAAATTGAACAACTACCACTAGCAATGACCTTAACTTTATCCTGAAAGGAGCAAAGTTTTATTTCAGTCAATCGTTTACATCTAATGTTGTTTGCAAGGTGCCGCTTTGGTTAGAGTTTAGTTCGAGGCAATTAACAGTCGGTCCTTTGTTTGGCTGGCTTCCGTTTCACGCACCGTTACCCAGTTGATTATGTAGTTGAGAGAATTTGCATAGACCGCTTTAAAACAGTTTAGTAGCGCTTTTGTATAGATCAGGTTTTGCGCTGTATGCGAAAGAAAGACTAGAGAACAAACAAAGGGCTCTTTTCAAATACGTTTATTGATAACAAAACCATCAAAGTTACATCAAGTAATTATACCAACGAAAACGGGTTTCTATTTAGAGAAACTCAATTCTACATACAACACAAAGACTTAAGAGTAAGTAAGTCAATGTTTATGTCGGAATCAATAGTCGTCTATCCAAGAATTCTTATAAGGGGACTCCTTTCGATTACGTCTAGATCTCCTAAAAGGTTCGTATGTTTTCTGAGGGAAATGTGGAGAAGGAGGAGGGCGAAAATGTGGAGGAGGAGGAGGAGGAGGAGGGAAATGTGGAGGTGGAGGAGGAGGAGGAGGAGGAGGGAAATGTGGAGGAGGAGGAGGAGGAGGGAAATAAAATTATTGCCAATCATGAATAAAGCAATTCTTACAACTCGCATTGAAATAAATGTATGCCAATACCCGGTAGGTACTCCATTCCCGATGTCGGTACCGACATCAGTGCGTCCGAATAGGTGATGCAGTTTCTAAAGTACTCCCACTTGAGTTTGGCGTTCCACAAGGCTCTATTTTAGGTCCAGTTCTGTTTACCATTTACGTTAATGACCTTCTCTCTGTTCCTGAACGTTGTATATCTGCCTCTTATGTTGATGACTGCAAACTGTATTTGTCCTTCCCACCTGCTGAATTAACCACATCTATCTTTGCCTTGAACGAAGATCTTATGAGAATATGTCAGTGGTGCTGTAAAAATTTCCTTTTGATTAATCCGGATAAAACCAAAGTTCTAGCCGTTGGAGTACCACAACTCTTGCAGAAACTGTCATCATTCAGTATAACATTGTTTGACAAAGAAATAACACCTGTGCCTGTTGTTAAAGACTTAGGTATTCACCTCGACGCAAGCCTCAATTACAACGAACATATCACTAAAACCGTTTCAAATTGTCTATTTAAAACTGAAACAAATTAACAGAATTAAGCATCTGCTGGATAGAAAAACGCTTTTGTTAGTAATGAATTCCTTTGTTTTTAGTAAACTACTGTACTGTTCAACTGTTTGGAGTAATACCAGTAACAGCAATATCGATAAGTTACAAAAAGTCCAAAACTTCGCTGGACGAATTATTCTAGGCCTTAGAAAGTATGATCATATTTCTGAAGGGTTGCGATCATTGAACTGGCTTCCTATTAAAGAGAGACTCATATTGAATGATGCAACTATGATGCACAAGTGCATCAACAACTTTGTCCCAGACTACCTTGCAAATAAGTTCAAATTACGTTCCCACGTCCACGACAGACAAACTCGATCGTCTAGTACCCTGGACATACCCTTTTGCCGCCTATCAACTGGTCAGCGCTCTTTTGCTTACAGAGGGGCAAAACTCTGGAATTCCTTAAACAGTAATATTAAGTCTTTAAAATGTCCTAAGAATTTTAAGCGTCATCTTGCTAATTTGTTATTAGATTAATTTCCTATATTTGTAATATTTTTAATATATTTATTGTAATTACTATATTATTATATTTATATTCTTAATTAATTTAAATTTGTATTTGATGCTGAAAAACCCAGTTAGGGAGCTTCAATAAAGTATGTATGTATGTATGTATGTATGTATGTATGTATGTATGTATGTATGTATGTATGTGTGTGTGTGTGTGTGTGTGTGTGTGTGTGTGTGTGTGTGTGTGTGTGTGTGTGTGTGTGTGTGTGGTGTGTGTGTGTGTGTGTGTGTGTGTGTGTGTGTGTGTGTGTGTGTGTGTGTGTGTGTGTGTGTGTGTGTGTGTGTGTGTGTGTGTGTGTGTGTGTGTGTGTGTGTGTGTGTGTGTGTGTGTGTGTGTATGTATGTATGTAGGTACGTCAAGTATGCATCACTGTCTGTGCTCTATTTTCAGACATAGGTCCGCAAATCGTATTCGCACAAGGTAAAGGTTTGTCAGCGGAGCGGGAAAAATGAGCGGCTCACCGGCGTTCTTTTGAGGTAAGATTACTGAATAATGTATCATACTGTGCGCATGCTTATCCGTATTGGAATGATAAGAAACTTGCAAGGGGGAGGGCAATCTCCTCCAGAAATTCTAGAAATTTTAATTTCGATCCAGGAAGCTAAAAGCAATAGTGCGGGAACGGGAACGTCCAGGAGCTCCTTTTGAAGTCTTCTGCTAGTGCTGCAGCCATGTGATGGGAGTTTGCTGAAGTGGCCAACACGTATAGCGACTGAACACTTCGATTCTTCATGTTAGAACGTCAGTTGCTTAACTCTTGTATACGACAAATTGCAGAGCCTCTTAGGGACTTGACACTTCTTAGTTACGATGTTAATTAATGATCTTGTCACTTTCTTTCAATCCCTCAATAGTTCACGATTCAAATTCGCACCCTGGGAAAGCTGTTGCTTATGATGCTGGCAACAAAGGGTTTTGCATTTAGTACCACAATGAAGGATGGTACGGAAAAGAAAGAAATATAAGGAAGGATCACAAAAGTGGACGCACAAAAGTGGACGCACCAAAAGTGGACGCACAAAAGTGGACTCCCCACCCTAGACTCTCGCGGCTGCACCGTTCGCTTTCGCCGCTTACTAATTTTTACTTCGCGCGCCAGCTACGCAGACTAGCGGCTTGATTGTGTTGTTCTAGGGAATCAGGTTATGTGGGTCCTGGGAGGGTGGTAAAGGGTATTTCTGTGAGTTGTGATTTGACATATTTTTGGCACGACTCAAAATGAATACAAAAGAAATCTTTGCAACACTGCTGAATTAATTTCTTAACACATTTATTGACAGTCCATACACAATACAATCTATCCTACAATGAATAATATTGTATCATGTTGTATCGTGTTGATGCGACATGAAGTTTAAGTACACTATGAGAAATTAATGTCTTAAGCTATACTTGTATATACATGTACCTTTATGCTAATATTGACTATACATTTAAGATAAGTATTAAATTTTGCTATCATAAAATACAACCTAAATAGTGTAATAATATTATCTCACCGAAATATTACAGGCAAAATTAGTTACAATAATTACTGTATCAGCTGTATGCTTGTTTACCAACCCTTTCTTCATAAGAGTCGCAACTTCACTCAAATTTTAGAGTTACACGTACATGTATGCACCCTTACAGTGAAACCTGTAAACCGGGAGAGGTTGAAATAATCCTGGAATGTGGTGTTGCTTAAGACAATAGAATAAACTTCAAACCACAAGAGTAAATAACAGGTCATTGGAGATCTGTTTTTGGTAAAATCTACCACAGTTGTCCTTCAGGGTCTAGACAAAGTGCGAGCCGGCGAGCCATTCTGGTTAGCCTAAATAACACTCTGGTTATCCTAAGTTAGCTTGTAGCTAGCCTTTATATTGGGGTTATGGATTTCTGGTTCGCATGGCTAATCTACTGGGCCCCCCGGGGGGGACTCCCATATGAAAGTGACGGGGATGCTCGTCGGAAATTTCAAATTACACCCCTAAAAGGGACCAATCTGGGCATGGCTCAAGCCTTTTTTGACCCCTAAAAGATACCATTATACACAGTATGACGGTGTTTTTTCCTTCTATTTCTTCGCGTGCAACCCTAAAAGATACCTTGATGGCTAAAAATATCGCAGTTCCGTCCTCAACACCCTAAGGGGGACCAAAATCCGTAATTTACACCCCCTAAAAGGGACGACGAGCATCCCTGTCACTTTCGTATGGGAGTCCCCCCCTCCCCCGGGCTACTGGCTTGCATGGCTGACTCGCATGGCTAGCACTTTGTACACACTCTATCCTTCAGATTTATTATGCTTTTACATGTACATGTAGCTTGTGGTATGACTTGTCTCATTTTGCCTCTCAATTGCAGTAACAGCACAATAAACATTCCAGAAATATTTATATCATTGGCAGCTCACATGTAAAATGCGTTTCACTGTAAAAAGCTTGAATATATTATGGTTTGACAATGTTTCTAAAATCCTTTTCACACAGAACCAAATTACAACAAAATCCCTATGAACCTTTATAAAGGCAATAATGATTCAAGTTACCAATACTATATATTTTAATGTTTAATTTACGGATATAATTCAAAGCAACTTATATTTCCTACTATTACAGTGAAGATGACGCTACCGTTGCCACTCGACAAAGTTTTTGATTAATTTTTGACATCTTTTTGCCAACTTTTTGACGACTTTAGAATGGGTTCCGTTAAACTTTGTCGAGTGGCAATGGTAGCGTCATCTTCACTGTAACAAAGTCACTTTGATTCATTTTAAACACAAAAATAAAAAACACATATATTTTTTAATTAGTTATTAAATGACTGGATCTTGCTAAAACATATACAATTCAAAAGCAAAGATTTACCAAGAAGTGTACACAAAGTATTTAATATGTTAAAATATTATTATCCTTTAATGTGGTTCTTTCTATAAACCCTCTTTCTAAAATCAGTTGCTTTTTCTATTGGTGGTTTGAATCTGATGTCATCAAAATTCTATTTAATCTAAACTGATAATCCTACGACCCACTTCTTTTCACATATTCTAGATATAAAAAAACATTTAATTTCTATGCAAATTTTGGTATCGATTCAGTACTTTGTTTCAAAAATAAATCATTTTGAAATTTGAGATATGTCCCCGGATGAACGTGTTTCTGAAATGCCACAAAAACGGGTATTTTTAAGCCATTTTTAAATTTTCAGACATGATAATAATAATTATTATTATTGAGAAGTGATATCTAAAGAGCGTTGAAGTGAAAGCTACATGTAATGATAATTGATGGTAGAATCTACTCTACATGTACTTCTTGTGCAATTTTATGGCCGCCATATTTGTGTCCCAAAGAAGGACACCCGGGCTGCATACTCAATAAGTACTGTAATTTTCTGAAAATTATGTTCATAATAACTCGGTTATGAAAAACGCTACAAAGCTATAATTTGGACGGAACGTTTCTTTCTGCCTGCTCTATAACCTGTTAATTTTCTGATGTTGTTCGTGTAAGCAAACAGTTTTTGTAACATTGATGCAAACCACCAATAGAACAGATAGTTTTCCCTCAGTGAGAGGAGAGAAAACACTTGTAAAATACTTACATGTATCATCTCCCTTTTACTGCAGTGCAAATCCCAAGTGCAACACTCACATTTCACGCATAATAATTATAATTATATATAATCAGTCCTACTTCAATCTAACTATGTACATAAATTTGCAAACTATGATCATCATATCTTAGAATACAATACACTAAATTGTAAACATTATTTGGTTCAGTCATGATTTTTTTTTCTACCCTGTCTATTTTGACATGACCTGAATGATTGAGAAATGTCTGAGATTTATAATAATTATTTGTTACGAATGAAAGAGGTGGTGAATGGTAAATTCAAGACTTTGCAAGACAGTGAGACTTGGCATTTTTCTCCGCGAGCCTGAGACCTTTTGACTTTTTACATTGCGAGACCAAGATCGAGACTCCGAAACGGCTTCATGAAAAATCAAGATCTTACCATTCTCACTGATAAAAAATGATATTTTTAACTTGTAAATCCTAAAACCTTAAAATAGTATAAGTGTCTTTAATGAGCTTATTGTTTAGCAATGACATAAACATTGTTTTGACATTTTCATTTAACAATTTGAATGGAAGTAAAACACTAGGTAAAAATTGTCATGTCAGATCATTTGAATTTGAATTTGCAAAATACACACACTGAATAAAAGGACTTGAACCTTTGCTTGTGGAGCCACGTACATCATCCTCCAAAATGTCTCACTTGACCTACATAAATGGAGACAACAAAAATATTGACACTGCGTGAGAATCAGACAAATGGTGAAAAGCATGTTTGAATATGACCTCTCTTCCCTGGACTAATGCTTTTAAAAACACTTGAGGAAAGGACATTTTGGCCTATAATTCATTTTTTGCTGTTTACATGTAAAAGGATGAATCTAGGATCATAAAACCTACTGTACTGTATAATAATAAGTTATTTTTTCATCACAAATTAAATCAGAAACGCTGAATCCAAAATCAAAAGTGGGAACTTTGAAATATCTGAATAACATAAAGTCAGGTTAGTATTATTATAGTAAGTATTGGTAATCATATGAATGCGAGTACAATATTAATTACGGATTTACACTTATGAGAAATATTAACGCGGATAAAAGCATGACGTTTCGACGACTCCATGTCATCATTTTCAAATGCAAATTTTGGAAGTTTTACAGGTATATATATAAGCGGATTAAAGTGTGAAAATGTGAATAATACAATGCAGCGAAATTAAGAGTAAATAATACAAGAAAGATTGTTCATAGATTAAAACATAAAACAAAAGGCAAAAACAAAAAACAAAATTAAACAAAAAGTTTGCGCGAATTGAGTCTGATTGAGTGTTCAATTCCGGTCTCTTGTTTTTAATGTGCAGCATTTCGTAGATGAGACATTCCAGCTTCCTGCGGCATTTCTTTAGAACCCTGAAATGTTCCTGCAAATTTGATGGTGTCTCGTTGTGCTCAACCCGAAGATGTTTTACACTTAACCAGTGATATTTGAAAATTCTCTCAAAATTGCATATTGAGCCTTTAGTGAGTGCAATTTAAAATAATTTTCAAATATCACAAGTAGTGTAAATCCTTAATTCCTTGAGCTTTCTTTCATACAATTACTCATTTATTATATGACAGAGAAAATTACGAACATGCAGGCATTAATTTGCACTGCAGTGCAAATTAATGATAAATTTGCCAGCTCTCAGCCAATCATAATGAAGCAATTTTCTCAGTCATATAATAAGTCTTGTAAACAGAATACTTTGTTGTGTAAAGAGGATTTTTAACTGCATGTAATTTGGATTTTCCTTCAGCCACATTGCTCAACTTGCAAAAAGAATACTTGGCAACTGTCTACAGATTCATCTTACAAATCAATGAATCTAAATCACTTTTTCAAGAGTATCGCAGCAAAAATGATTGTTTATAGTAGGTACATGTTACTACTGTACATGCATGTTCTAAAAACATTCGTAAAGGGGCAGTATCACGAGAATTCTCCCACATTTTTGTGTAAACTACATTTGTATGCTTGAATTATGAAGGTACATGTACACTCGCTGATGCACAAAATGGCTCCTGAACAACAACAAAAAGACATCAATTCATTCTCCTGAGGTGGGAACAAACCAGAATCATTGATTTTGAGCTATTTTTCCCAAGAACACGATAAAACTTGAAAATGTCGGCCCGACTTTTTTAAGTTTCATTCCACTTCCTTCCTACCTGTCCTTAGTCAAATAAATAATTGTTAAACAGTTTTTTTGTACTAGTTAGTATAGTACCTTTTAGCAAGACCAGGCCACTACTGTATTAGTGGATTTCAATTTATGCAAACACTTCTGCTAGGATGTTTAAGTAGTACTAAATATTGGCGACACTGCCCCTTTAATCTAGCTAATTCCCCTTTAACATGCAACAAAATTCCATACATACCACATATTATTGAAAACACTGTCCTTAGTTGTCTTACTGTTGCGTGCACCCAACATCACGGACTGGACCACTGGATGGCCTTGAAATGTCAATATTGACATCATAGTGGTACAACGCTCTGTAACAGATCCACTTGTCTGGAATATTCTGATTGGACACTTTGATGGCAATAATGGTGGTATCAGAGACTAACACGTACGCCACATCATACTCAAGCTCTGCGGTGGGTTTGTAGTTTTCTGGATACTCCATCCCAGGGGGAGGTCTAAGACGCATGTGAGGGTTTGAGGTGCATCAGCTGGGATTTTGCTGTGGATGAATGGCAATTCATCGATGCGCCATACAATCGCACCATACTCAGGCTCGTACTTTGCTTGGCCAAGAGATACAGCAATGGAACACTTCGAATTCCTTAGCCTGCTTTTAATTGCCGCAGCTCGCCGGCCCTTGCTGGATTTAATGGACTTCTCCCCCCTGAAGGTTTTCGTTGTTCTAAAGAGCGGCACCCAAGACTCTGGGATAGGAAATCTGAAAGTCACATTGTTTCTGATGTACTTCGCCATCTTTGTTTCCTGACAAACTTGGATTTCAGCTTTGAGTTCAATTCTTTGCTCGCTATGTACTTTCAATACAGTTTTAATCAGGAGAGGTAGAGGTTTGTGATGCTCCACTGGAAAACGCATCAGCTCAAATGTACATGCGTCAAGAGGATGGAAAGTTATAGCGTGTGACTGGTCAAAGGTTGTGGCATTGACGCATTTATGGAAATCACAACGACGCAGTTTGAGCCAGTGATGAACCCGCTGGGGTTTCTCCTCTCCTCGCAAACGGGCCTCTTCTCTCTCCCTGAGAACAATATCATTGATTACCAACTGACATTCTGGATCACCAGTAAGAAACGCTCGAAACCTGATTAACACATTTGAATTTTTCCTTAGAACGGTACCATCACCAGATAAAAGAACATTGGTCACATCATCAACATCAACAAAGACTTCATCATGACGGTAAGTGATGCCTCTATCTCTGTACGATGGAAGAAGGCGAAGTGAGTTGTTGAAAGATTCTAAAAGTTCTCTGATAGCTATGTGACTTGGAGATGCGATTTTAATGATAGGAGTCCCTACTGCTGTGTGCTCCCTGGTGCCACGATGCCGCAAACTTCTCCCTTCTGTATACTTGACGTACTCTAACTTAACAGTATGCACCTTTGCTCCATGCTCAAATGACTGCAACTTTGGTGTCGTGAACACAAAATAAGCTTGCAATGGGATCTCTCTAAAGGGTGCAGATAATTCATACTCCTCAAAAATCTGCACGGTTGTACCCTCCAGCTTTAAAACCACAGGCTTCCACGCACGAGAGCCCATTTTGCGCTTCTTGTCGGGGAAGCGTAGAAGCATGGACCAAGATCCACTCGTTATCAATGACTTTTCCTCAAGAAGTGGTTCTTCGTTTACTTGGGCAGGTTGCTGGTCCTGGCTAAATGTTCCTACAGGTCTTGCATCAACTTGATCTTGAGCGACGGCCAGCTCGGGTTTGACTACTGATGTTGAATTCTCGACATGGAGTCCTAGATGTGTAATAGTCAGTTGAGCAGATGCATCTTGTAAACTGCTCTCTGAAACCAACAACGTTTTTGCGCCAGTAAGAGGCGTTGACGATGAGACAGGACCTTGATTCAATGCTGGGTATGGACTTACTGCAGTGGCATCAGCTTGGAATGGATTTGTAGGGCTTGGCACAGCAGGTGGCTTGAAGGGATTACTTCCAGATGAAGGTGTTGCAGTCAAGAATGGATTTGGGCTTGGTGTTACAATACTGGACTTACTTTTATTACTAACATCCAATTCTAACAAATCCAAATTCTGTCCCACTGGGGCGCTAGAATCACCAAACGTAACCCACGATTGATGAGCTGAAGTGGTAGCAGCGCTTGTTTGCTGCACGTGCTTAGAATCATCGAATTGAATCCAAGACTTGCTCGCAAGCAAATCCAATTCAGCCGAAGTGAACGATACAGGAGGCACAACGGAGGTAGTTTCGTTTCCATTCACCTTCTTTTCTGCTTGTAAACCGGTAGCGATTGTGCTCTGTTTCGTGTTATTGACCGCTAAGTCCGGCTTTTGAAGATCGCTTCCAACAAGACGCTTGTTCGTTTCTAAGTTACCAATATTCGAATCCGCTTTTTGTTGGCTTTCGTTCGAATTCCCTTCTTCACCAAAACTGACCCAGTTCGTTCCAAGTTCATCTTTGCTTTGCTTCGTAGCGGAGATATCACGAAATTGCGGCTTCTGCGAATTGCTTGAAGTCGAACGAACGGCGTTTTTGTCGAGTGTTGTAGCTCGGTTGACAAAGGGAACAGCTGATTTCATAGTATTGCTCGCAGGGAGCGAATTCGATTGCGCGTGTGTACCGCTTTTTCCTTGATTAAAAGATACAGAATTTACCTGAACATCTTCAGGTTCAGTTACAGTACACAAATTGGAGATAATGTTTGTGGTCAGTGTGGCTTGGGAATCAAAAGCCGCCATGTTCAGATTTGCCGTGGGTGTGTTTTCGATGTGTATAGTCTGCTCTGTGGCGGTCGATGATAAATCTTCAGTCGTGCTACTAGCCTCATCTGTCGATGAATCTTTGTTAAGACTATCCTCGAATGTCGTCCATTCTGCTGAAGGAATATTTTTTCCTCCAACCAGCGCTTCAGGAACAGCTGTTGAACCTGAATAATCACTCTCGCCGTTCAATTCGTTCCCAACACCATCTGCTTGACTCACCGATTGATTAAAATTTTCCTCGGCTGTCACTTCATCTGCAGTCGATTTTGAAGGAGATTCACGAACGCCCAACGCGTTATCTTGAGCATGATCAGTGGTCGTTTCCAAACGATTCAAAGAATCAGCGCGAGCTTCCACAGGATCAAATTGCTGTGAAGTGTTTATCTTGGACGGTGCTATCTCCGAATGTTTGGATTCCTCCTCTAAATTCTCCCTAGACTCATCAGTCTGTGTGTCCATTCTCTCTTGTATTAGTGAAGAATTGCCTTGTTTTCTCAGAGCTTTAGGATCGCTAATTAATTCACAGTTTTCAGAAAGGTGGTTTTGCACCAAAGACAATTTTGGAACGGAAATCTCGTGACAATGAGTGTTAATTTCTCCATTCTCCTCCTCGAAATTCTCCCATTTACCGCAGTTTACAGATGCAGGCGGAGCCCCAGTCGTATCCACCATTGTGTCACACTATATAATAAATATCAACATAATTTTGAGCTCGACCAAAGAGAAGACGAGAAAATAGAGAACCTTCGCGACGCAAACTTCATTTACATGATGTCGAGGTTGTCAAAAACACTTGTCTCCTCCCCTGTTAGTGTATAATTTTTGTATCACTTCGATTTTAGGGTGTTTCTGTTTTTATTGTCAATCAAAGAGAAGTGTTTGCCTTTCTTGTAGTAATCTGTAACCTGTATTTTTTTCTCATCAAGCCATTTTTCCCTTGCTAATTTTGCAATGCAATAAAATGAATAAAATTCATATTTTTAGCACTACTGAGCGAGGGAGCCAAATTGCCCCCCCCCCCACCCCCGGCCCAGGCGCCTGATTATCTAATGGGTTTCTAGATACAATGATTAATGTTTTATAGTCTGACTAGACTATTATTCAAATTTCAGGTTATAATATGCAAATTAGTTGAAGTACGTGATTTTCGGCGACGGAAAAATATTATCTTTTTTTTTTTTTGCATCATACATACAGGATGTTTTATCCTAGATCCTGGTCCGACAGATTAAGAGAATTTCACAGCAGCTCATTTCATATTTTACAATGCAAGAAATATTTCTTAATTCAATGCTATTAAAATGAATGAGAACATTAGGAATTTTAATTCAGGAATATGATTCGGCTTAAAAAAAAACTATGATTTTTTCAAGCTAAATTTATGCAACTAAAAATAAATGCATGCCGTTCGCCTTTAGTTCAATTTTATACAGGAGGCTGGCGGAAGTGTGTGGTAAAATGTCAACACATTTTGAATATTACCTAATTTGAAAATTGCTTGAATTATAAAACTGAGAAAAAAAACAATTGAGAGTGTTATACTGCTACCCTAACCCTCATCCACTAAGTATCATTTTAAGACTAGTCGGTGTATCAAAGTTAAATCGTCGGTATAAAGAACTGTTGGCTCGAATCAGTTTTCAAATTTAACTGAAAAAATCAGGAATTGTTTTTTAATAATTTAAAAAGCTTGAGGACTTTCGAAGGATGAAGCAAACCATGGCACCTGCTTATTAAAATTTTCAAGGGGAGAGAAAAATAATCCTGCAGATGTTTTGAAATCTGTCATTCGTAAGCTCAAAATATTAATTCTCTCTGATTTATTTTTCTCGCGAGAATTCCCGCAACACGCGCGTCAGCTCGCGTGACTGGTGATGTGAACTTGCGTTATTTATGGTCAGCGTTGTTACACAAAAAGATACAAAATGGCGGTCGATGGTGGGCAACTTTGAGGTAAATATTTCTCGCATTTTCAATGTTTTCTGAACTTCATTGTTAGGTCGTGTTGCGTTAATAATAAAACATTGATAAAGCTTTATTTTTTATCGTGATACAGCGAACAATACAATGATTCTGGACGTTTTGTGACAGCGATCAAGTCAGGCCTGTCGGATCACATCACCCGGTCATGAACATGTATAAAAGGCTAATTATATAGACCACATGTAACATGGCTACGACTTGCTACCGTTGTAGTTGTCTTCGTTCGCTGTGGATGTCAGCAGTGCGTTTTATTTTATCACAAGAGGAAGGAATTCGACGTAAACGTCGTTTGGTTTTGGGAATCATAGTTTTGCTACTGGTGGATGTGTTATGGGTCGGCTCATCCGAGTTAACTGATGTAAGGAATTATTCTCGTATTGCCAGCTTTTAATACCGTAAAAGCTCTATTAAGCGTCCGGGGGGCTTATTTAATTTCAGGGGGGGGGGGGGGGGGAGGGGGGCTTATTAGAGAGGGGGCTTAATAGAGAGGGGGGGAAGCTTATTTCAAATCATAAATTTTCAAGAAAATCACATTAATTTTTCAAACTTTACTATTACACCACTGACTAACACAGAACAGAACAAGAAATGGGTTATGCATGACCGTCTTACAAAGGAAACATTATTTATACCCTAACTCAACGATAGTTCTGGAAATCAAAGACCTCGTTTCAATACAAAGTGACTAAAACACCAGAAAATATTGCTAAAAAGTAATTTACATCAGCCTGACGGAAGGAGGGGGGGGGGCTTATTACAAAATCTGACTTCCAAAGGGGGGCTTATTAGATAGGGGGGCTTAATAGAGAGGGGGGGCTAAATGGAGCTTTTACGGTACTTTTCAAAAACGACCGGTGTATGTGGGGGGAGGGGGGATTGTGCATAGGGTGTGAGTGAATTTGGTGATTTCCCCAGGGAACAAAGTCAATTAAATCCCATTAGAAATCCCCCGGCCCTTGATCATGTTAAAGACAATGTGATATCCCAGGGGTCGCCCTTCACAAAACTACCATGTTACAAATTCTCCTCTGTGTTTTCTTGGGACTTCACTGTACAAATAAAATGTTCATCTTCCCATGGGCCAGGAAGTCCCCTGTAAATTTCCAGGATATCCTTCTCAAATTATGAGCATTTTATGTATGCTACTCCAAAGCTCTTCAGTGCGGGTCTCAAAAGTATGTGGTGTACTGATATATGTCGAGATGGAGGGAGTTTGTTTCCGACCCTATTCCCCAATCCCCATCGGGAGAGAAGGAGTGGAAAAAGTCAACATTCTTCAACACACGACACTGTATTGTTGTTTGAAGGGAACTGATATATGTGATACCTGCAATCAATTAATAAGCAATGCAGAAAAGTACCGTATATAATACATGTACGCTCAGAAATAGGACCCAGCAAAGTGGTAGAGCTGATATTTAAACTAACTTTGCTTATTTTTCCAAAACCTAATTTCATTGCAGTTCATCTTCAAACATGAAGGATTTAACAAGCCTTTTTTCACAACTTATGTCAAGACATCTTCTTTTATGATCTATTTAACTGGATTCATCTTTTATGAGCCTTGGAGATTACATTGCACACGGTATAATGAAACATCTTCTAATGTAAGTTGATGATATAACTCAATATTTTATTATCTAACTCCTGAAACTATAAGAGTTACGTTTCTTGCCCAAGAACACAACACAATAACCGCAGCCAGCATTCAAACCCAGATAGACAGACGACCACTTGATCCGTAGTCCAACATGCTAACCATTATAATTAGGCTGTCATCTCCCACATTTTTATGGTGCAAAAGTAAGCTTACAATTTTGTAGAAAACTCATTTGAGTATGAACTGTATTATACACTGTAGTAGCGGATCCAGACCTCTTTATAAGGTGGGAGCCTTAAATTAAGGCGGGGGGGGGGGGGGCTGGAAAATAAGGGGGGGGGGCCTCCCCTAGATCCGCCACTGCACTATGCTTTACCTGGTTAGGCAATCAATATTAAACTTTTACCTTCAAAACAAATACTTGACATGTCACTTGTTCCTACTACTTTCATTCATTATGTTATTTCGCGATAGTACTGGTAATGATTTAAATCTTAAAATTCATAATTTTCTCTCAGGTATCAGTTTCAGTGGTAAACCAAGCTGGAGAAAATTCCTCACTTTTGCAAACACCAAGTCCCTCAAGAGAAACATCGCCAGTTGGTACACCACTTATGGTAATTCTGTTCTTTAACTACATTATGATACAACTTAAGAAATGTGTCTATGAAGACTTGTAGGAATCATTTATAAACAAGGTGATGGGGAAACTTGTCAGAAATTTTCAAAGGAAATTCTAATATTATTAAAAGGTACTAGAATCTGATGTTTTGGGTGTACCGGTAGCTCAAATTCATTTTAACCCGTCAAATTAATAATTTTGTGTACAGTCATGTATTCTATACCATGGTTTTTCCTGTGTCGTGTTGTCCTCTGGTCCTCTGGATTTAACTGTTACGTTAATATCGTAACTCGAGCTACCAACTCTAAATTAAAATAATATTATATTAATTTGTTTATAATCTTTTGTTTCAATTTCAATTGCAGAATGAGTCAAGGTTTGAGGAAATTACAGATGATGAACTATCAACGAGTCGATCTCATTCAGTTGATGTTGCAAGCAGTTCTTTTGAAATTATTCCAAGTAAGTAGATATTTAACTCCACCACTAGCCCTGGGCTGTTCTACTGTGAATCATCTCCTTGCATGCATTTGAGAATTTGGTGTTACATCAGCACAATATCCGCTAGTTGGTGATCAGTCTTCTTTGAGCAATCAATTATTTGCCATTGCCGGCAGAGGCAAATAATTGACACGTCTGGTACCTAGATTTTCTCACTCTGTGAACTAAGGGAAAGAGAGACTGCTTGTAGTCTAGCAGCTGATATACATTTATTTGTCAGTTAATTCACTCTTTAAAATTCTAGAACCAAGACGGGTCACTTTCAGCAGTGTAAGAGAGGTGCGGCAACTTGCAGGTGAATATTTACTGTTAAATTTTGACACAATGGTATGCAACATCACAACATGGCAACCTCATTCCCAGGGTCTCTCTTCTTCCCGCCAATCGCGTTTGGCGGGAAGAAGAGAGATCCTGGGAACGAGGTTGACAACATGATTGATTTCCTGTTGATCTGTAGTTGATGAAGCTGGCCTATCACACAAAACATCAACCTCGTCCCCAGAGTCTTCTCGGCGTTCAAAATGGCGGCGCGAAGAGGACCCTGGCGAACAGCAGGTCACGTGTCTCCAAAAATATTGGAGATTTTGATTGTTTCAAAATGGCGGCAGGTTCGCGATTGGCTTATTTTGTGATCACGTGATCTTCTGTTCGCCAGGGTGTTCTTCGCGCCCACCCGCCATCTTGAAAGCGGAGATGGCCCTGGGGACAAGGTTGACAAAACATGACTACAGTACCAGATAAATTTCATGACCTCCAAGGCTACATGCACAGATACTACATTACATTGATGATGTCACATATTTAAATTAATATCGCTGATTTTCATTCTAAAAATGTTCTCATCCCCATTAAATGTTCACTGAACTAAAATTGTAGGACACTGTAGGTCAAAACATCTAAATGGATCTATCTTTGTTTGAAATATTAAGAAGTCTAAGTATTCTTTGGTAATCAAAGACTGTTCACAGCCTCTCTATTTTCTCGATGCTAACAGCGAGTGCAACTCGCGGCTGCAACGATCTGAGAAAATAGAGTGGCTGTGAACAGTCTGTTATTCATGGAGATATGGAGTTTCTCTTCAACTTAATGTCTCGCTCATTCGCTGCACTGAATCATGAGATAGAAGAAAGAAAAATTTCATTATCATCTCTGCACACCCATTTATTATAATTTTCTGTGTAAGCTGAATAATATTATTGTTAATATTTTTAATTTATAGACCATATTGCTGAGCAAGCAAGGATAGCCAGGCTTCCATACCAGGATGATGAATTAGCTCACAAGCTGCCTCTTCAACAAGTGGCTAAAGTAGCTTTGATTTTTTGCTTCTTGGTGAGTAATAGAATTGTGTCCAAACTCTGCTCATTGGAGTTAAACAGAAAGCATGAAATTTACACAGGATTCAAGCAAGCGCAGATCCAGGAAAAAACTTGACCAGCCGAATCTATGGAAGTCCGGAGGCAAACGTTTTTAGAATTTCACTCTCTAAAATAATTTATATTTCCCTCCATTTTGAGTCATTTGGAAAATTTGACCGATTTCCGTAAAACGGTGTAAGCCGGTCTGGATCCGCGCCTGTCAAGTGAGCTCTGACTCTGGTTTTGGGTTTACAATAGTCATTATAAACGTATTCTAAGTTGTACATCCTCTACACTCTGTACTAATCAGTTTACATTTCCTGTTCAGTGGTTTTGTGCAAACTGCAGTTATCAGGAAGCCATTTCACACACATCACCAGCGGCAGTTAATATTTTGTCATCCTCATCAGGTAAGACTCTTTTAATAATCTTTTTAGACAGTGCCAAGCTGATCAGAATATCAACTCTCCCTACTGATCACCATACATCTCCTCTAAGTTAGTTCTGAGAATTTGGTTTTACATCAACACAGCAACCTCTAATTGATGATTTTCTTTATTCTCATCACCTTTCTGCTTGACAATGTATTGATGTTTAAGGAGAAATGAAATCTTGATCATGGTTTTTTCTTCACAGGGTTATTTACACTCATATTAGCATCCGTCTTCCAAAGTTCAACTTCAGACAAATTTTCCATCACAAAACTACTAGCTGTTCTTATGAGGTGAGTTTGTAGTCAGCCATCTTAGCACCCAGCTCAGTTATTCAAATTTCATGTTCAAGGGGTCACATGTCATCATAATAATCTTTATCTGCAAGCATACATGTACTGTAAAAGCTCTATTAAGCTTATTTAATTTCAGGCCTCAAGTAGGGGGGCGGGGGGTGGGGCTTATTTCAAATCATAAATATTGCTGAAAAGTCATTTACATCAGCCTATTGGAAAATGAGGGGGAAGGTTAATAGAGGGGGAGGGGCTTCTTACAAAATCTGACTTCCAAAGGGGGCTTATTAGATAGGGGGGCTTAATAGAGAGTGGGGGCTAACTAGAGCTTTTATGGTATACTCATTAAAATCATGGACTAATGAAAGGTGTTCGCTTTTGTCTGTTAGTGTAGGTTGGACTGCACATGAACATAAAATAAATTGACAACATTTTTTCATGGTCTACACTCTTATTATTTTGTTCTCTGGTGTTGGTTTCTGTTGGTTTCTGTAGCTTAGTGTGTTTGGGATTGCCAGTCCCACACCTAACCCTCCTCCTTTCTCATCCCGGCTTAATTGGGACCAGACATGGAGTGAGTGACTGACTGACTGAGTGAGTGAGTGAGACTCTTATAAACCGTAGAAATGACGCCATAAAAATGTCCAAAACTTGACAGTGAAACCATTCACCTGCTGCTCGGTTGCACTTGAGTTTTGGACATTTTATGGTGTCATTTCTATGGTCTACAAGAGTGTAGACCATAAAAAAATATTGTATTTGTTAAATGTACAAATACCGGTATGTGTTTTTATAATTTGCAGCATTACTGGAATAGTGTTGGTTACACTTTCTGACTCCAAGAGCAAGGAAGGTGGAATTAGTGTTGGAGCATTGTGGGCGCTGGCTAGTGCTTTTCTGTGAGTTTGGAAAATAAGTGACTTTTGCCATACTTATACAGCAGTTTTCAATAGTTATTGAGTGTCGAAAGTAATCAGGAATTGCTTTGGTTTGGGTTTAACGGCACTCAGTGGAAAAACCGCTCAATTGTTATTTATGTGCCAACCATAGAACTATTGGCTGTTTTGTTTAATGGTTTACAAATTTGCAAATTTAAACAACTATAAAAAATTGACGTTAATTTGTGTACTTAGTCTATTATAACCAAGAAAAATTTAACTCAACAATCTCGCTATTATCTAGACAGGTATTAAAAGCAGGGTGCAAAGAAAATCAATTTTCCAGCTTGCCTCCACTTTTGTGCGTCCACTTTTGTGCGTCCACTTTTGTGGGTCCACTTTTGTGGGTCCACTTTTGTGCGTCCACTTTTGTGGGTCCACTTTTGTGGGTCCACTTTTGTGGGTCCACTTTTGTGGGTCCACTTTTTTGTGGGTCCACTTTTGTGGGTCCACTTTTGTGGGTCCACTTTGTGGGTCCACTTTTGTGGGTCCACTTTTGTGCGTCCACTTTTGTGGGTCCACTTTTTTGTGGGTCCACTTTTTGTGGGTCCACTTTTGTGGGTCCACTTTTTGTGGGTCCACTTTTTTGTGGGTCCACTTTTGTGGGTCCACTTTTTTGTGGGTCCACTTTTTGTGGGTCCACTTTTTTGTGGGTCCACTTTTTTGTGGGTCCACTTTTTTGTGGGTCCACTTTTTTGTGGGTCCACTTTTTTGTGGGTCCACTTTTTTGTGGGTCCACTTTTTTGTGGGTCCACTTTTTGTGGGTCCACTTTTTTGTGGGTCCACTTTTTTGTGGGTCCACTTTTTTGTGGGTCCACTTTTTTGTGGGTCCACTTTTTTGTGGGTCCACTTTTTTGTGGGTCCACTTTTTTGTGGGTCCACTTTTTGTGGGTCCACTTTTTGTGGGTCCACTTTTTGTGGGTCCACTTTTTTGTGGGTCCACTTTTTTGTGGGTCCACTTTTGTGGGTCCACTTTTGTGGGTCCACTTTTGTGGGTCCACTTTTGTGGGTCCACTTTTTGTGGGTCCACTTTTGTGGGTCCACTTTTTTGTGGGTCCACTTTTGTGGGTCCACTTTTTTGTGGGTCCACTTTTGTGGGTCCACTTTTGTGGGTCCACTTTTTTGTGGGTCCACTTTTTGTGGGTCCACTTTTTTGTGGGTCCACTTTTTGTGGGTCCACTTTTTTGTGGGTCCACTTTTTTGTGGGTCCACTTTTTTGTGGGTCCCACTTTTTGTGGGTCCACTTTTTTGTGGGTCCACTTTTTTGTGGGTCCACTTTTTTGTGGGTCCACTTTTTTGTGGGTCCACTTTTTGTGGGTCCACTTTTTTGTGGGTCCACTTTTTTGTGGGTCCACTTTTTGTGGGTCCACTTTTTGTGGGTCCACTTTTTTGTGGGTCCACTTTTTTGTGGGTCCACTTTTTTGTGGGTCCACTTTTTTGTGGGTCCACTTTTG